>JAFBJR010000367.1:1833558-2354985 GCA_016785285.1 Brachirus orientalis | reverse complement strand
AATTCAACTAAGTCCAGTTGCCTTTTTTTACTACACTTTGGATACCATGACCTGGATGACTGAGAATCTTCACAGACATAAATCAAAAAATAAGAAAAAGAAGTAAATGGCAGAGAGTGTGGAAGAGAGGAGAGAATTTTGAGAGAGTTTACATTCAGTCTGTTATGAGAAGGCTACTGTAGTTCTCTAACATGCTTGGGAATGTGCATTGACAGTAAAGGTTTTCAAGATAGGGAAGGATGAGCAGAGGAGTCCTTTTTTGTTGCACTTTACAGTTTCACTGTTCAATGGCACTAATTCTTACACTTGACCTGCTCCTTCATTTACCATAAACATATCATTGAACCATACTTGAGCACTAGGTTACATAGTCCTCTATGAGTGTTTTGAGTCAGTCCTACATACTTTAACATGGGACGTGGTAGAAATAATAAAAACCTAATTTCTTCTACTTTTCCCTTTCCTCCTCTGTTCCACTTGCTGGTGTAGGTGAAGGGAAAGTGTACCACTGACCACATCAGTGCTGCCGGCCCCTGGCTAAAATTCCGTGGTCATCTGGACAACATCTCCAACAATCTGCTGATTGGTGCCATCAACATTGAGAATGATGCCATAAACAAGGTCAGGAATCAGCTGACGGGAGAATATGGAGGCGTACCAGATGTGGCCCGTCATTACAAGGTGAGTCATGCAGAAAACCTTTTCTGTTGATACATTATTGTTGATAGTGATTGGAATAGTGTCTGTTTTACATTTAGTTTCTGACAGAACTGTTAATATTAGTGCTTAATAAGCTTTTATTTTGTTCCTCTTTGCCTTGTTCCTTATGTAATCTAGGCTAATGGAGTGAACTGGGTGGTAGTTGGAGATGAGAACTATGGAGAAGGTTCCAGCAGAGAGCATGCAGCTCTGGAGCCACGGCACCTGGGAGGACGTGCCATTATTGTGAAGAGCTTTGCCAGAATCCACGGTATGTTTCACTTTTGCAGTGCTGTGATGTATATGCCCAAATTTTTAATTAGTTTTCTTAATGAATAATTGAAGAAGCCATATCTTAATAGTTGAATTTGCTGTGAGAACATGTTAATTTGGTCTGCCACGTTTAATTGTTGATTGATATCTTAAATATTTTCCTAAGTTATAATTACAGTCCAATAATACCATTGGTAATACATACAAGCTACATGTCAGTAAATGTGTAGATGAGATGATGTTGCTCAGAGGAATGTTTGATGTGTTACAAAAAATAAAGAAATTCAAGAAACATTACAAATACAATCTTACAGTTTTAGAATTCACCCAGAATCTAGCATTGACATATTTTGCTCTTTGGAATAAAAATTCCAACATGGATTTTTTTGTATAAATGAAACAGCTAATTCATTGTGAGAACTACTCCTAATCTGTAACTCTGTCTCTTTCACCATCTATTTCTGTGCAACAGATAAACTCCGGTCAGACAGAACCTGTCTCTGGTTACCTGAGGGAAATGGAGTATGTTGCTGTGTTCTCTTATTTTTCTCCTCTTCCTCACAGAGACTAATCTGAAGAAACAAGGCCTGCTTCCTTTGACTTTTGCTGACCCCAACGACTACGAGAAAATTCTCCCTACCGACAAGATTTCAATCACTGGTCTGAAATCGTTTGCCCCTGGCAAGGTGGGGAGTGTCCAAAGAACAGCCCATCTTCTCCTCACACTATGTTAAATGAAAACCTGGATAAATGATTGACGCATGATACATGTTTGCCTATGTTGTCCCTTTTCCAGCCACTGACAGCAGTGATCAAGCACGCTGATGGCAGCCAGGAGTCCATCTCTCTAAACCACACCTTCAATGAGACACAGATTGAGTGGTTCAAGGCTGGCTCCGCCCTCAACAGGATGAAGGAGCTTGAGTAGGGGACAGCTGCAGTCATGATAAGGCTATATCCATAATGCTATGTTCGCATTTACACACATAGGTTCCTTTTTTTTTTTTTTTTTAGGTGAAATGATCTGTGTCCACATAAGTGTTTTAATAAGTAAGTAATCTGCATAATCTGTGCCTACTCTCCATCCATTGTCTACCACTTTTATCTTTCACATGATGGTTGGGGGGTTTCTGGTGCCAATCCCATCTGACATAAGGCAAAAGGTGTGGTGCCCCCTGGACAGGTCGCCTGTTCATCAGGGCCAGCATATAGAGACGAAGAAACATTTGCTCTTACACTTATGGGCAATTTAGCGTGTCCATTTAACCTTTGCATGTGAAAGGAAACCAGAGAACCCAGATGGGGAGAAGATGCAAATTTCATTCTCAGGTCTGTTTGTTGCAAGGCAACAGTGCTAACCACTTCTCTGCAGTGTGACCCCTGTGCCCACTAATATGCCTACATACACTTAGTTTGTGTATGTCAGTGTAAAGAGGAAGATGATTCTCTTATCTGTTGTTGTTTGCTTATTAGTGAGAAACATCAGTGGTAAAAAGTAGAGGAAGGATTTCCAGTAAGAGGTACAAGTCAAAGTGATTTAACAAAGCTCTTTGTTCGTAGCTGATAGTCAAGTCATGGCTGATAAAAATCAATCACAGAAGTGAATGTGAGTAGCTGCATCATTATTTCAAAGGTCTCCATTTTGTATATTCAAACGCAGGGTAGTGAGGACTACAGGTGTATTTGAAGCAGAATTGATTTGTTTAGTATAGATGTAGCATTAGTTAAAGCGAGAAAACACACTCACACAAACACACACATACATAATGTCGCTGTACAGATGAAAAGCGCACACACCCATACGCATGAGCTCATACATCCACAGACGGAGTTACTGTGAAAGAAAACAGTTGAGCACACAACAATGGAGTTTAGTGAGTTTAGTGTGTGTCTATTAACATATCATTATAACAAGCAGCACTTTTCAAAAGATCATTTAGTATTTCATCAACTGTTTCATACTCAGATGCCAATCATTCTCCATGGTAATACATTACAACCTGTATTGTTAAGGGTTTGGTTTCATTTTGCCCTCTTCAGAAACTATGGTGTTGGAAGTATAAAAGTGGTGTACCAACTTTATTCATACAGATCATGATCTAAAAAGAAGGCAAAAGAGCCTCCTCCTCAAATGATTCCAACAGCTCATTAAGCCGACTGAAATTTACATGAATAATCTGTTATTATCTCCAGACCTGTAATCTTATAGTAAATCCTACTGAGCACATGGTAATGAGCTCTACTTTGTGATACAATTATTGACTTGTGTGCCAGTCACTGTATCTTGGAGCTACACTGTTTAAAAAAAAAAAAAAAAAAACAGTTGCCACACTCACATCTGTGAAACTGTTACCCCACCGAGCTGTCACTAGGTTTTAGACCTGGAGTTTTTCCCTTGCCTTTTTTGCACTTTGAATTTCAACTATCGTGTGAATCTCTGTACACTCCCTGCTTCTCTCCTCTTTTTTTCCTGCCCATCCTGCCTTTTTTGCTTGATGTAACATCCTATTGTGTAAAAAAAAAAAATTGTTGTCGTCTCTCTTTGACTAAGACAAACTAGAAGTCATGCTGTTGTTGTGTTGGTTCTAGTCTTGCAGTTTCTTATTTCTGTCTGTCATTTCTCCTGTGTACTGTATGTTTGACACACGTTTGTCCCTCTTTGCTCCTGCTGCCTTTCTTTTTTGTATTCACCTTGGCCATGCAGTCCAACTACCTGGTGTATTTTATGTAAATTCTGGTGTATCAGCAACAGTTTAACCACAAGAAAGTAACCACACTCTCATTGATTCCAGTGAAACATTTCATCCATTGTAAATCTACAGTCTTGCCATTACACTGAAGTTCACAGGTCAGTTGGTCATGCAGCTCAGGCGTTATGTGGATGGATGTGTTGTCGTGGTTTCCTTTTGTTAAACTCACAATTTATCAGTTCATCCTCACACCTGGAGTTACTAGTGTGTGAAATTGCCTTGTGCAGCGGTAACAGGAGATGTTTGTCTTGGAACTGAATGTTTTTGAATGTTTGTTTTTTTTTTGGTTAAGGTTTGGTATTGTAAAGTTTGGAGGCCTGTATTCTTCTTACAAACTTCACAACATAGTGTATGGTTGACCATACATTTTGTAGTTAGTGAGTAGTTGTTACATTTGCTTTGCTGTTTGTTGATTTTTTTTCCCTCCTAATTTTCCATTTTCATATTCACCTTATGTCTCATGTGTGTTACTTTGGTGGACTTACAACTTGTTCAAGACTTCAGACAGCAGAAGCATATTCCTTAGTGATCGATATACATATAAACCAAATTCTTGGTTTCATATATACCTAGTGTGCACCACTAAAAAGTGTAATTATATATAGGAATATTTTAGGTCATTGCCTTTATGTTCAATGTGGGAGTAATCTTGGTCCTCTGTGCTTCATCTGCTGTTGCAGGAGTAAATCTTTTGGATTTATACATCTCCTAAGGTGAAACCCTAGGTACTAAAAAGTCAACTAATGTGTAAGATAAATCTGCACTTTGTATTGTACATAAATATTAAATAATTTCTTATATAATATAACAAGCAGGCAACCTGCTGCTATTGCTATTGAAATATCCCTCAGTGGTTTGTAACAAACCAAATCTCCATTCATGCAATGGTTTCACAGACCAGTTAAATAGGTGGATTACTGGTTTGATGACAGCACAAATATTGGCTTGTTTGACCTTGACAGTGAAAAAGGACATGCTATTTTTTATAAAGTTGAACAGGCAGCAACCCTATGTAAATTACTTTATGACTTGAATTACTTACTGTTATTAAACTCAGCCTTTTGAGAATCATCCCAGAAATGTTTATTGCCCTTATCATTAAGCTCATCTTTTTAATGGTTTAACACTTGTTATTAGTGTGTCACATTTACTGCCAAAGAGGCCTTCTGAAAATGTTCAGGAATATGGTTAGCCAGTGTTTGTGTTTGAACAATCATCTATTTATCATCATGTGACATTAAAAAAAATTTATATAATGGTTATGTACAAAATGCACCAGAAAAAAATACAGATTAACTTAATGTCCATTCTTCCTCTGTAATGAAATTTTCCAGTTGCTTGTGAGAATTAGGACAGTTTGCTTACTGTGTTGTAAGATGCTACTTGTTCACTGGTTCAGTCCTTATTCCGGTCACAGGCTCAGTAACAACATTTCTGTAATATGACAAATCAAATAATGCTGTTAATTGATGTGTCAATTTGTTCTCGGGTGATTTGGCCAATAATCTTCTCATTGTTTTTGTTGTTTTAAAATGAATACATTCTTAAACATGTTGCATTTGACACAACAAATAAAAATGTAAGAACAGGTGTTACCTCACTGTAATGATTTCCCTCACAATCATGTTTTGATATTAATCTTGATTTTGTAAAAGTAGATGGTTCAACAGCATGCCTTTTGTAGCCTGCAAGATTGAAACAATATATTGACATTTACTTTGCAAATTGTAAATACAGAATAAATTCTAAAGTTTTTTTGTTTTTTTTAAAATAACAATTAACTTAAGTATTGTGATGTTAACATACAGAACATAGGTATATGACCTCTGAACACAGGAGGACTGAGCTTCACTTAGTTAATAAGCTAATGGCCGGTCTGTTGACATGCAGAACATTCTCTGACATTCATTAATTTCTGTTTATTCCTATTCACATATTTATTATTTAATTTTCTGTCCACTACACTTTCAAAGCTTAAACCAAACATTCCTATATGTAAGTTGAACAGTGGCATTTGCATATGTATTAATTAACTGCACAGTTGTTTTTGATGTCTTATCAATGCATGCACATGACTTGACTGATACAAAACAGTACAGTATTTACTGGCTTTGCATAAATCATGTCCAGTATCCTGGCAATTTTATTGTATACGTTATTATGATTTCTGCATAGATAGGACTGTGGTTTTCACCCATGATTGGGTTGGAACCAATTTACAAAGAATTTAGTTTCATGAATTGGGGTTCATGAAGGGACTAAAACAAAATAATATATTTGTTTTACAAATGAAGTGCAGCGTATCAAATCATTATACATGAAACAATGCATAAAAATGTAAAATGGTATAAAAGGAGCGTGTGCGTGACGTAAAAATGTGCAATGTGCCTTTAAGTTTTGCGACATGTCGTAAAATCTCCTCACATGGAGACAACATGGCTGCCCCCGACATCCCCGCAGACTAGTAGTTAACAGTTTTTGGCTTCACTGTGAACGGATATGTTTACTTTTTCTCTGCTGGTGTGATTTTTACAGAAGAGTAACAGTAAATGTCGTCCTGAAAAAACAGAGACTCGTCCTGTTGTCAGACTGTTAGTAAGTGAGTGAGTGAGTGAGTGTTTGAACCAGCCGACATCATGTTTGTGTTGGTGGAGATGGTCGACACTGTCAGGATTTCTCCGTGGAATTTCCACAGACAACTCAACGAAGCCATAGCCGAGGAGCTCAACAAGAAACTGGCCAATAAGGTGAGTCTGAGCCTCGCTGAGGAAAACTTCCACCACCAGAGCTGTTCACCAACAAGGAGTCATACAACAACAGCTGTAAACAACTTATAGCACCGGGATAATCGTGGCTGAACAACATCATTGAGTGACGTGAAAATGCTGTCAAATGCAGTCTCTAGTAGATTATTTTGAAGTACCACAAGGGGGAGCTCGCACCATTCCAGTCATTCCACCACCTCATAATTTAGTATTAATCCAACGTTCGGGATTTTCATATTAAAATTAAAACAGAACATTCCCTAGTAATGTGTCATTAAGGACATATATTGTCATTTAAGTAATAACGTTGTAACAGTTGGGACATTAGTTCGTTTGTTTGCTCTGCATCTGTGAGTTTTCAGCAAAATGTGCACAAATACTGTAGTTCAGATCTGTCTCCTATTGAAAATGTATAGCATATTATGAAAAATAGAATCAGACAACGGTGACGATGGACTGTTGAAGAGACCAAGTGTTGTGCACCAACTGAGCCAATATTCCACCTGCAAAACTACAGCAGTTAGTATCTATAAGTCCCAAATGATTAAAAAACTCACTAAAAGAAAGGGTGATGTGACCCAGTGGTAAACGTCACTATGTTTTGCATTTATTAATGAACAAATATGATCAAATCTCCCAGCAAAACACCTATAACATTTCTCCTAAATGGAGGTTGAGGCGAAGTAATGATTTGTGATTTTGTTGTGGGAACATTTCTTATCATGAAGCATCTCGAAGAACTAAAAGGTCAATAGTTAATAGATAACAATCTTAGAGTCTGGTCTGATGAACAACCATTTAAGTTTGAGAAGAGATGTGATAATACTAAAGATGCTTAAAAGGAAAATTAAAAACAAGATATGTTGGTTTATAGATTATAGAAGTATGCTGTCATTACTATTATTATTATTGTACATACTTGACTGCGTTACTTCTCTTCTTTTGTTTGTATTCCACACATTTAACACCATTAATATTAAATATTTGAGTTGCTTGTATTTACTAAAATCAGACATACTATAACATTTCACATTTACCAAAACTGCATAAATCCATGCTTTTATGTGATGTGTTTGTAACACAGCAGTTTGTGTAAGATAAGAATACTGAAAATGTTTAATTTTGACTGATCTATGAACTTGAGTGGTGGAAAACTGCACATCCTGCACTCACACTTTCTCTCATCACCTCAGGTGGTTTACAACGTTGGCCTCTGCATCTGCTTGTATGACATCACGCAACTGGATGATTCCTACATATTCCCTGGAGACGGAGCCTCACACACCAAAGGTATAAGGATGGTGCTGACATTGCTGTGATCATTGTTCATGCATTTCACCCATACAATTGGATGGTACATTTGTTACTAACAATTTGACGAATCAATAATTTTCCAAACTTTTTATGTCAATTTTCTGATGAATAGAAGGACCATAGTAGTTATTTATGGGGCTTTTCAAGTAAGAGTGAGGAATCCCAAAGCAGAAATGTAACATTTGCCAACATGGAAACACATGCAGAATCATAAAATAAGATTTTGGAAAAATCCTGGGAGAAGAGCGGAATGATAGAGATCCAGATAAAACAGTTTAATTTTCACCCCAAAGTAACTAAAATGCATTTATAGTACAATAGTGGTGTTGTTTTAGCTTTTATCCACTTAATTTACTCCTATCTTCATGTGGCCTTTCTTTCAGTTAATTTCAGGTATGTGGTTTTTCACCCTTTCCTCGATGAGATCCTGGTCGGCAAGATCAAATACTGCAGTCAGGAGGGAGTTCACGGTAACGTCCCTCTAACCATTGCAGAGGTTAAGGTTTTAGTTGTGTTTGTTTGTCTGTCTTGATGTTTGTTTTTGAGAAGCATACCTTTTTTAGAAAGTAAAGCACCACTTTGGATTACATTTTTATGGGATGGAGGTTATGACATGAGGAAGAAATAATTAAAATTTGATGTTGACCTGAATTCAGATTTTGAATCAATTCTTAACCTTGCAAGTGGGAGAAATGTTTTGAAACTGAGGCGTTCTACTGTTTTTGTTTAAAAGCATCAATTCTTCTAGTCTGTTTCTAGTTCTTTAGTCTGGACAGGCAGAGAGGGGAGAGGGAAACCTATATTCACTTCCTGTTTGTTTCTCATCAGTCAGGACAACTTTGAGTTTCGCTTTGCTCGTGGCCTAATAAAATAAATGTCTTTGTTCTTTGTTACATGGAGCAAAGAAGCCAGAAAACATTCACATTTAAGAAGCTGAAATATTGTTTTTGAAAAATGCTTGTCTTGACAAAATCCCTGGGTTCCGTCTGTAGTTTTTACATGAACCTGCACATACTCATTTTTCGATACAGTGTTTTTCTTTTTCATCTGCAGTATTTTTTTGTCTGACACAGTCTGACTGGACTCTGTATCTCTCGGTTTCAGTGACAATGGGCTTCTTTGATGACATCCTCATTCCACCCGAGTCTCTACAACAGCCTGCAAAGTTGTATCCTGCACTGTGATTCCAGTTTTGCCTCTTCACGTAATAGTAATGTATCACATACTGTATAAAATCCTTGTCACTGTCATAGAATTGAGTGTGACCGTAGCTTAAGTGGCTGCAGCTCCTGGGCAGTCGTACTTCCTTAGCTGCAGCGACAGTGACGAAGCGGAGCAAGTTTGGCTCTGGGAGTATGAGACGGATGAAGGGGCACATGACCTCTACATGGACCAGGGAGAGGAGATCCGTTTTCGGGTGACAGATGAGGTCTTCGTGGATACTTCACCAACGGGCCCTACCGCAGCAGCGACAGACACACCGGCTCAACCGGGTCAGTCGACAGAGCAGCCAGCGGAGGAGAGCAGGGAGAAGAAAGAATCACCGTACACTCTGATTGTAAGATTACACCTCATGATGAGTATCTTTACATCACAGTGAGATCTGCTCAAATAAATACTAGTTGTTGATAAATGGGTGAAAATCCATTAAAGTATTGGTTGATGCAGACTCTGTAGGTTGAAGCTGTGTTGACATGTATTTGTTGTTCGTACAAGTCCATAACTCACGGAGCTGAGATGCTTATCTCATTTCTTAAATCGCAGCTAAGGTTGCAACAGCTGAAACTGTGTGAGGCACGACTGGCTGTTGTGACCAGACTCTTGTTGCCGTTCCTGTAACATACAGTAGCTCCATCCTTATCTGACTGCTCATGCTGTTGTTTCAGGGAACCATCTGTGAGCCGGGACTGGGGCTTCTGTCATGGTGGAACAGTTAGAACTGCAGCAAATATCCTTGTTAGGAACTGGTGCATTCGAAGGATGAGCGACAGTCGATGGAATGGTAGGCTGGAAAAACAGAACTCTGTTTTTCAAGAGACTCAGACTGATCATTTGGTAAATTATGCTCTAAAAACACCAACTTGTAAAACAAAGAAAAAAAAACAAAAAAAAACATGCTGTATTTAAAAGAGTCTGAAGAACTTCAACTTGGTGTATCTCATTTTGACCCCAGAAATGAAATTAATTAAATAAAATTGAATGTCATGACATGTGACTTCAAGACAAATTATAAAATCTGATTTTTATGGATCAGTAGGTGGTGTTTAAAGGCCCAGTGTGTAAAATTTAGTTGAAACTTTGTGGATTTGGTACTTTATAAGTGTGAAATTACCCCAGAATGAGCCTTTTATATTAATATCAAGAGCCAGATGAGCTTACAGAGGGTGACATTTTGGACCACCAGGTCTTTACAGTAGACAAACTAAAATATTTTCATTTTAACTGAAGGCTACATAGGTTTTCCCAACACATTTGGAAGGTAAAAGTGAGATGTGGAACATTCAGCTACATTTTATGCACTGTACCTTTAATACGCAATATAATTTGTCAGAGAACAATAACTATTGTCCGTAATGACTAAAGAACTTAGATACAGACACCGAGTTTAAAGGTTAGAAGACTGATATTTTGTTATAAATACATGTTGGTCAGATCTCTAGTGTTTCATCAGTACTGAATATAACATAACAATTTTGCCTATTTTTTTTTTCACTGCACATCACATTTATTTGTATTTTAAATGCTACATGTACCCCAAATACATGTGCACACAATCTCAGTTTGTTTGACAGCCTTGTCATATTTTGCATTTCTCTTTAATCACACTGCAATAAAATACAATTTAATAAGCATGAGTGTCTGAGAATTTTTGTGAGATTATAAAAGTATATAAAAAAAGATTATGGCCTTTGAATCCCGCAGTTTTAGTGCCAGCGAAGAGCAGAGTTCTGACCGTTTACAGCAGATCTGCCCTCTGTAGCTCATATGCACACGCTTAATGTTACAACCACAAATGGGCTGCGCTGCTTCATGTGACAACTGTGTGTGGCCTGTTGATGTTTGTCTCAGTTGTCTAGTTGAACTGGGTCAGACTGTATGGCACTTGTATGGCACCCCCTCAAGTACATAAACATTGCATACAGAAAACTTTGCCTCAGAACATGAGAAATTAACTATTAGACTGAATGGAAACGGCTGTATCTATGTGGATAATAAGAGCTGGACACTGCATTGAAACCAAAGCACACAAGGTGATTAAATCACATTTTCCTCCTTTTGTTTTCTGATTTTTGTCAGCTTACATTGTAAAATATGCTACATTTTGGGCACCAGGATGGAATCATCAAAACAAAGCCTTTTTAATAGACACGTTTGATAATCTTAAAAACAAAACAAACATGGCTGAGGCAAAGAATACCTCAGTCCACAGAGAACACTGTTGTCACAGCTGATCTCCATGGTGGAGATCACATCCTCTCTCACACACACACACACACACGGTCGCAGCACGTCTGCGCAGACTCACAGCTCCATCACACCGTCACATCAGGGTTTTCCGCCGCTCTGCGTGGATTTAGTCGACTTATTTATTTAATTAGTCGTTATATAATACACGCCGACTAAGGGCACACACGGATCATCCACCAGCGCAGTAAGTATCATTTCTGTCAATGCAGAAAATGTTGTTTCTTTGCGTTTGTGTGTGTGTGTGTGTGTGTGTGTCAGTGCACGGCTTTGTGTATTGAGATCAGGACAGTGTGCGTTTTTATGGTCATTTGCACGATCGACGGGACAAGCGCGAGGACTGTGGGAAGCCGCGTTCATTAATGTGTGAATGACAGGAGGGACAGAGACATGTCCAGCATGTCTGAGCTCGGACGCTGCTCCTGCTTTTGTCCCAGAACTTGTATTGTATTGTAATGTAGTCCATCCGAATCGACTGCCTCTAAAGCACTTGACACATTTATTTCTGACAAAGTGCAGAAATAAATGTCACCGTCGGATAGAAACAATATAAGCAGGTGAAAAGTGAAGGTGGACTGTGTGCGCTGAACTAATAGGACAAACCCCTCTCTTTCTCTCACACACACACACACAATTAAAAATATTATTTTTTTTATTAAATTATTATAAATAATAAAGTCCAGGTTTGATCGTGACCTCGGCCACAGGAGCAATGACCTTCTTAATCCCCTTAAATCTTTATTACTGCTTTATTATTACGTCCCCGCTGCTGTGCACGTGCACATACAAGTGAGAGCTGGTGTATACGTTTGGGTCCACGCACGCACGCACGCACGCACGCACGCACACAGCTGTGTCTCTGTGGTTGACACGTATGTCATCATTTGGACTCCTCTGATTTGTTTTTGTGCTACAGCTTTGTATAACCGCTGTGGTGTTGTATGTTTTATTACTGTGTAATCGCGTTGGATTAAACACGGAACACATCTGGGAATTGGGCTCTGACGTCATGCACGCACCACTGGAGGTGGGTGTTCTGCAGCTGCTCTGACGTCACGCCGCGTGCCGAGCCTGCCGAGTTTGTCACAGGATGAGGAGTAAACACACCCACACCCACACCCACACCCACACACTACAGGAATTCAGCCTGTATGTATAGAAGAGATCACATGCATCAAACTGCAAGGCAAGGTTACTGGAAGTTAGAAAAAGAATAGATGGATTACAAAAATGTAAATATCATTCTCCTTTTAAATATGTTCCCTAATCTACCTCCAAGTCTAACAACATTTCTGGACTACACCTTTAACACCTGAACTGGTTTGATTTAAAGGTCCAGTGTGTAACATTTCAGTGGATTTATTGACAGAAATTGAAAATGCCTACATGAAAGTTTATAGTGAAGTTTTCTTAGCCTTAGATAAAGAAGTTATCTAATAGGGCTTACTACACAGTTCCAGCACAGCTCGACTCTGCTCAGTTTAGTAATTAAAAAAAAAAAAAAGGACGTGTCTAATACCAAAGTAGTACCTCCTCGATGTGGGTGGGGTCGTCATAGCACGGCTATACAAAACTGCTGTGATGCTATTTTATATGAGACACCAACACAAACTAGTGACAAGCAAAGCAGTTCTCTCCGTTGTACTGAATAATCAGAATCCGATTGCTTAAATAATTCCTGCGTGACCATCCGACACAGTCACTGAACTAAAATAAGCTGGAAGGGGTTGCGATCGCTGCATGGCTTTCAGCAGCGTTGTTGCTAAATACACCAAATATTGAGATTTTAGAAATGTCCTTGTTAAATCCTTTTTTTAAATCTTTACAACAGATCTACAGTTCAGCATTGTTCGGTTTGATTCCTGTGTCGGGTGTCACGCTCATTATTTGGCAGTGTAACCAACTACTGTCAGTGAAAAGTTATTATAGTCACCCGGAAACGATGGTAGATATCACTAGAACACGCCCTGTCTTCAGCAACTTCTGACATGAGGGTGAAGAAAAAAAAGAGCGTTGAAGATTAACAGTGAAACTGAAGTGGAAAAATTAGGGGAGAAAACAAAACCTATTTTTACTTGAATCGACAGATGATTGCTCTGCATACGGTCAGCTGCACAGTGTCCTTGTCTGTGTGGACACCGTGTTTCTCTCTGCGTGTCTACAGTCAGATGACGCTCACTCATGCAGCAGAACTGACTATTTCCTTCTTTGAAAGTAGTCAGGATTGGGCCAGAAAGACACGACTTACTAGATCTGTCACTAGAAAAAAGTCATTAAAGTTGCTAAATATATTAACAGAGTTACCAGGTTTTCAAAACTGTTTTATGATAGCTTTATTTTCTTTATTTCCCTTTTTCTGTCTGTTTCTTTTATTATATCTGTAATGTGTATGACAGTGTCTTTTCTGCGTTACAGCGCCGCCTACAGGCAAAACTGCAGAGAAAAACACTGTTTGTTTTGGGCCATTTCCGTGTGGATAGGGTGCAACTCTTACATACTGGCTCTTTAAAGGAGAGTTACTTAAGCATTGAGGAAGGTTTGACTATGTCACCTGAACATGTGCATGTTAATTTCAGATAAACACTGAAAGATACAAGAAAAGAGCAAAATAGAATTAAAATATATGAATAAATGAATATAATAAATCCTTGTGTGTGTTTGTGGCCGCTGAATTGAAGGCATGCTGCTGGATGTTTCCTCTCATCTTTTCATTCTCCCATCAAGTCTAAAGCCTTTGCTCTTCCTCTGCTCTCTCCCTGTGATGTCTCTCCTCACAGAATGTCCTCTTCTGACTTAAAGTGACAGCGCTGACCTGGATAACTGTTGAGCCTGCGTCCCACACTGAGGCAGTCTTCTCTGAACAGACTGAATCACTGACACACCAGTGGACAGACTGTGGTGCTAAGCTGCCTCCAGCTCAAGTAACAGCATCAGCCTCTTGTACTCCATCCTCATCTTCCTCCTCCTCTGTGACTCATCTGACATGACGGACCCCAGTGTCACATCTCCTTCTGGGACTCCGCTGCGCTCCCCCAGCACCTCCCTCACCCTGTCCTTCCCCTTTCTGAGGGAGGGGAGCCGGGTTTGGGAGGACGGGAAGGAGCAACCGTTACCCCGGGACCTGCCCAGTCCACTGCCAACCAAACGCACCCGCACCTATTCAGCGTGAGTACGATTTTTAAAATTTAGCATCAAGTTTGCCTTGTGTTTTCCTGTATAGAATAATACACTTCTTTGGGAAAATGATGACATCATCATCCCACCTCTCTCTCTCTCTCTCTCGCATTCGCTGTCTTTGTTGACATCGTCATCCTCTTCCTGTGTTAGCAGATCGGTTGGTCTATTCACTTTATAACTTTCTTTACAAATAAAGGTTTATTTCAAAAATAAATTATCTGTATTTCTGTTGCAGCATTACAGCGCCACCTACAGGCCTGGCACATGTACTATAGTGTGGAAGATCATATAGAGGAAGTTCTGTTTGTTTGGAAAAAGATTTTGTGTTGCTGAGTGGAAGGAAGGAAGTGCTTAATTTTATGTCGAAACAGATAACAAGGCAACAACAACTTTGTGCTAGTAAAGCAAGACAGCTACAAACAGGGCGGAATATGACTGAAAGGCTTCAGAAGTGAGTTCTGTGGGTCAAAAAACCTGGTCGTTCAGTAGTTTGGTGGGATAAACTCTCCTTGCCTCTGCTGACTCCTATGCTGCCAGTGTGTTTACGCATCAATGCTTTCTCAGTCAGGTCTGACTGAATGACAGATACAGCGTACGTATAATGCTACTTTGTTTCTGTTCACAAAAAAGTAAAGTTCCACAACACAGTTTTAAATTTTTGAAGGAAGTACTTTGACATGCCTTTTAGTACTATTTATTTCTGCTGTATGCCATTGTTGTTATGAATATTAAATGCCCCACATACTGAACTAGGTTGTATTAAGGCAGGTTTGCTGGTGCTGACAAAAAAAAAAGATAAAGACTGTACCATTTACAGTTTGACTCGGCATTTTAGTTCCCTCATCTCTGCTGCGGTGATGTAAACTGTGAGGTTGGGGTGCAGGAGCTGATTTGACACGCGTGTCATTCTCTCACTTCCGTCATAAACCTTCCTCACACTTTTTCACATTTGTCCAAAGGGCCTGAGCCACAAGTTTCAACTGAACTGCTCTTTCGTCTTGTTTTTAACTCTCTAATTAAAGACGAGTCGTTGAAGTGGTTAATGTGAGAACTGTATCCTCACCCTCCCTCTGCCTCCAGGACAGTCCGCGCTCACTCAGGTCCAGTGTTTAAAGGCGTGTGCAAGAATTTCTCGAGGTCACAAGGTCACGGCTTCATACGACCGTCTCATGGTGGAGAAGACATCTTTGTCCACATCTCAGAGTGAGTGGCAAAAGACAAAATCACGCAGATGTTAGAGTTGGAGCCTTGGAGAATCCGAGGAGAGAAAGAGAATGTGTGTTAGAGGAATTTAATGCAGCAGCACAAACTAACACACACAAGCACCTGGTTGTAAGTGGAAAAAAAGAGAGCTATTTTTTTCAACTCTTCTAGGACACTGTGACACCTGCACTACACGTACGACGAGTACAGCGACTCCTCTGTGCTGCTTTTAGTCTACTTTTTATTTAGGTCAAGTTATACTTCAGGTTTTTTTAGCCTTAGAAACTGAATATCTGTCATCCAAACAATATATTTTAGATTTTAATATCACGGCTTTGGTTTTGTAATATGCATTTCTGCTTTTCTAAAAGAATCTAATTTGAGTTCTGAGTTCAGTGTGTTAATTTTCTCTTTTTTTTTTTTTTTACTGCCTAGAATGAGGTGAAAATTCACATATTCCTACTGTATCAGATATTAACAACCTGTAAATGGAATCAGCTGTGGAGATCATTTTGATTGTGGACAGAGCTGAGCTTGCTGTGTCCTCCTGCTTATTTAATTATATATTAACCTTTATTTAACCAGGCTAGTCCCATTGAGCTTTATACGGTAGACCTAGCCAAGATAGCAGCAGCAGCATGGTTACAGTAAAAGTCAGAACACAGATTAACAACATTAACACCTGCTCATATAAAACATTTGCTCAAAGACAACCTCGACATTCACTACTTTATTCAAGCATGATATTTTGTTTCTTGTGAAATAATCTTTAACTTTTGGCAATTATGTAACAGAAACAACATAAGAAGGAAAACAGTATAATATTGTCTGGCCTGTGTATAACTTTTTAAGCTATTTAAGAAAGGGACAAGATGAATTGTAAAAGTGTGTAATTTTATTGATATATAAAAGTCATAGGGTTCTTCAAACTGTTTGTGTTTCTCAGTATTGCAGTGTTTGGATCTTGTGTTGCCTAGTGCATGACTCAAAAACACAAAGCACTAACAAATATTTTCAGAAATGTATTCTACTGCTTGAAAAAAATGCCAGTCGTTCAGTAGTAGTAGCCACCTCGCTGCCACTGTATACACGCGAACGCTCCCTCAGTCAGGTCTGATATTATTGCATGAAAGAGCCCATTTTTAAACGAAGGGTGCAGCATACGAATAGCGCTAAATTGCTTGATGCAGTGAAAAACCTCAAACAAATCACCCTCTTTTTTTTCCTCCACTTCAGCATCGATGGGGAGTATGTCCCTGTAGAGGGCGACGAGGTCACATACAAAGTGAGCCGGGTCCCACCCAAGAACCTGAAGGTGCAGGCGGTGGAGGTGAAGATCACGCATCTGAACCCAGGCACAAAACATGAGACCTGGTCTGGGCAGATCATCAGCTCATAGAAGCTGAGCTCTGGGCTCTGATGGGTGGAGCTGGACAGGGTTGGTCCAGGTGCTCTGGGACTAGCAACTAGTAACATTCTGTGCTAAAAACATTTTTTAAAACAGGTTTTACCTACACAGCATAGTGTCAGTAGCTCCTGTCGACAGCAGTTTGTCCTCTCACACAGTTAAACCGTTTACTACACTAATGATTTTGCTGTATATGTGAAGACAGATCATTTATTCATTCTTCACATTTGTTTTTTCAAAAACAAACAAAAAGCTGAATTCATGTTTACTCCCCTTCTTTGCCAATATTATGCACTTGATTACTTCTCTACTGTTGAAGTGCAAAAATGGATCGGACTTTCACTGTTGCTACATTAATTGCAGACTTTGGAAAGCTTTAAATTTAAATTGAAAGCAGATAAAATGGATGTAAAAGCAAGTAGTTTAGGGATTTGTGGTAAAACAGATTTCAATGTGTATGTTACTTCGTGAAAAAGGTTTGATAACAGGTCGACTATCCTCAGAGCAGCAAATTACAGCTGGTTTAACTTTAGATTCGCAAATAAAAACACAATGTTTTAAATATCACTAACTTAAAAGACGATTCCTGACCTAATTTTGGGTTTCAGGTCACCACTTTAGAAACATGATAGAGGGATGCTGGAAGAACTAAAATTAAAATTAAGGTGTTGAAAGGATGATGTAGATTAGAAGGTAGAATTTCAGTTTTTTTCTTGAATAGAAAAAAAAAGCACAAAAGGAAAACAATGACTTCAACAGAAGCAACCATATTCAACCAAATATTGATCACATGCATGAACATGAAAATGTAAAAAAGTATCCTTCTGTGAATGGACAGTGAATTCCCTTGACAAATGCATATCCTTGGTTGTATTGTCCTGTGTGGTTATTTATTTTAATTATTTATTTGATGATGTGTTAATCAAAACACAGTCAAAGCTTGCACTGAGGAGATTTGGACTTCCACTATGACAACTGCCACAGTGTTCCAGACATTGATTTGACTTCCTCTTTAAAATGAGTCTAGAGCCATGAATTGTTGAAAAACAAAAGTGTTTCTAAATCTCTTTTTCTACTAGTAGAAAAAAAAATGCATCCATGTGTGATTCATTGAGTGTAGTCATCGTGATGGTGAACTACATGACTTCATAGTTGGTGTCCATCGTCATAGAAACGTTGTTTGTAGTTAAACTTTAATGTATGTCATTTTCTATAATATCTGTCCCTCATATGCATCTCGTCTTATCCGACAACATCACTGACTGAGTTCGAGTCTCTCACATTGATGAGCACTTTCTTTTGTGGATGAGCCACTTTGGTGGTCATTCCTGTGACTAATTCTTTTGAGCCTTGAAAGAACATTAAAGCATTTTGAGATTCACAGGTTTTAGAGAAGCTGTCTTTCTTCAGGTTTCCTGTTTTAAGTAAGACCGTGGGAGAAGGAGGAGGAGTGGTATGAGCCCAGAGAGACTTCCTCTAATGAGGTCATCAATAATCACACCGAGTGACAACTCAACACACTGCTGTGGTCAGCATGATTTTCTGGTTGTCCCAGAGTCAGCAAAGATAAAGAGAATGTTGTTTTGTCAAAGGAAGAAGTCACTCTGACCACATGGTACAGAATTCTTGAATTTACAGTAAATGCTAATCACACAAAACACTTAACTTCTTTGACATGATTTTCTGTTTTTCCATTATTTAACCTGAAAAAAAAATCCATTGAGGAAAAGAACCTCTTTTTAGAGGGAGACCTGGCCAAGACATTGTATACATAAAGAGAAGACACACTTAAGGAATTCAATTTCAAAACTTGCTTATCTAAAAACATCTTAGAGGAATCTGCCTCCAGCTCTTTCATTCTTTTTAAAGTTGTTTTAAAAGTATTTAGTCAAATTAAGACACTGAATCTTCAAGTCCCACCTGCAGGAATAGAAAGTGAACAAAAGAAAACAGAGCAATTACCAGTACTTTTCTGCAAAACACTGACACAAAGGAAATACAGGAGCTGTAACTGAGCCTGAATGGGTGGCCAGAGCAGCCCGATCTACTTAGAGTACGAATCAGAAAAAACTCTGGGAAACACGATAAACTGTGTCAGTAATGTAAAATACATTGATTTAAATCATTCAATGCACATAAAAGATTATAAATTAATTATAAATTATTGTGGCACAAAGTTTCATGTGCACTCACTGATGAACTAATTACATACTGTGTCAAAATCACACAAAATAACTCATTTAATAATTATGACATGCTGTTAAAATGAAACCCTTCACTCCATGTATTGTGTGTGTATTTAGTGGATATCTGAATGGCTCAGAGATGTGCGGTGTCGAAAACTGCATCCCTTATTTGTTTTCACATGTTCACTTTAAACTTTGTTGGGGAGATACGTGAACATTAAGGCTGGATCATTAGGTCTGTAAAGGGTGGAGTGGTTCTGTATGAGGGTGTGAGGCCTTGGGACAGTCTGACTGTTCCATCCAGCCAGAAGGCCACACTTTATTCACAGTATGCCTATCGCTATTGAATAAACGATGTAAGGAAGATTCCAGTGGAAACAACATTTACCAACACTGATAAGATTCTGAACTCGGGTTTAATGTGTTCTTGTTGCAGAGCAGCAAAACAGCCCAATGTGTGCCATTGGTTGACAGAAATTTTAACCTAAACAACACGTTTCAGCTTTTTAGACGCACCTCTGAGCAGAGCAGGAAAATCAACATGGAGTGTACATTAGTAACACCTGAGGCAACAACTGTCACAGCTGCACTGAAATGATCTTTCAGGCAAACACTGCTACTGGTATTTGAATTTGGTGTTTTATTTAGGCATGTAAACAAATGAGGTCAAGCAAGCCATAATTTCTTTTTCCATGTTCAAATCAGCAGCTCCTAAATGTGAAGAGCGCCAATATTCTCTCCTTTACAGCACATTTACTGGAACAACTCAAACCAAAGCAATTTTGGGGTTTCTGTACTGAAATGAAAAATGTTAAATTAGCAATCAAAATTATGAATTCTAATAAATGTATATTAAATAAAATACATTAGTAAAATGTATTTTATTGGACTACATAGATACAGTTTTTGGCACATAAAGTTTGAGTCACAAAAAACTATCCGTTTAACCAATAGGACTTTGGATATTGCATATTATGTAACATAATAATGCAATTTGTTTTTAAAGAACTCCTTATCTTTAAGTTCAAAGAACTACCTTGTCAAAATAAAGACATTCATCACAGAACCATGAAAAAAGGAAAGAATACCAGTCAACGATCAAGTTAAGAAAAGTATTTTTACTTGTATGAAGACAGCAATAAATACATGTTTTCAATGTGAATCATTACAGGCTGAAATTAGCAGTGTCTGTATTTTAGTTTTTGTGATGTGCGGTTGGTTGTAGGTTAGTGAGGGCAGGGGCTCTGGGCTAGAGGAGTCTCTGGCATTTAAAAAAAAAAAAAGCCCTGTTGGGCAGAGTGACAGCAGCCGTTGAAGAGCATGGTGTCCAAAATGGAGTCCTCTGGTGCAGGAATCTGCTGCGCCCTTCATCGCCTCTTCTAAACAAGGTAGATTGGGGTGAGTCACAAGAAAAAGGTAAACAACTGACATTTATACTCAGGTAGCTCACCTGGTCAAGTGTGACAGGTCTTCTCAGTCAGGGTCCACCAATGGATGCCCTCTCCAATCGCTACCTGTCTTTCCTGTTCTACATTACCAGTTTTCCAAGCTATCCCTGTCTTACACCACAATCCAGAACAGCAAACTTCCTGTAGACTTCTTTGCAAAAATCAGATATCCACTCACTTTTTGCCTCAATTTACCACCTAGGGATGATGCTAACCCCAGTGTCTTGGTTGGCTGCATGAAAAACCTCAAATCTCGCTGTTGCCCAAAGTTTCTTCTGATTCTCTAGCCTTGCCACAAAGTTTCTCTGTTTAAACCCTCATTTTGCCAAGTATGAAATCAATTCCACTTTCCTGTTCTCAGATCTCACTTTCTTGCAGCCTTCAACACACACTGCTGTCATAACACCTGCACAAGGCAGAGGTTTCACAATTCAGAGCTTCCTGTGTTTAGCAAGATGTGGAACTAGACTATTGACAAAGCAGACACCTGAACATGATTGACCTCAATTTGACCAAACACTTATCTAATATTAATATTTATATTAATTTATTTACAAGTAATATACATGACAAACATGTTCAATTCAACTGTTTGTTTTGGAGAAAGAAAAGCATACCATGATATGCTGAGTCACAAAACCAGATGGATCCTTGTCTGATTTTGGAAACTGCACAGCCATGGTATGCCACTCAGTCAGGATCTGTGGCCAGATTTCCTCACACACAGAGAAGAAGGGGAAGGACCAAAGGCCTTACCATCTTATGAGTCGACTCAATTTACCTTGTTCTTTGTCGTGTGAAGGAGAACTAGCTCATTAAATCCTGACTGATTTACAAACTGAGCAATAAATTTGTTCAAATATAGATTCTGTTGGGTCATGCAAAGAGCTTGTGATCTTTTGCATGGTTTCCCCAAAGCTTAGGTCAGGTTACTGACCACAAGAATGTCTAGTTGAATGATTTGATTTTTTTTTTGTCTTGTAAAGTGATGAATTAAATCAAGCATTTTAAAAAGGTGTCTTGCTTTGTTCATTAGTCTAATGACACATCTTACCCAACACATGAAGACGCAGTGAATCGGGGTACGACTACCTTTAGCAGATGTGAAAACAGCAGTGGGTGTTGAAAGGCTGCAGGGAGAGAAAGGTCTGGAGACAAGTAGGAGGAATCATTTAATGCATAGCTCAAGAGTTAATGCAGAAAGAAACTTTGAGGGCAAGTCTTCAAAATCAAGAGGAATTTCGCCAACACACCTGGGAGACATTGTTGCCATTTCTCATGCAACCAACCAAGAGATTGGTATTAAGCATTATCCTAATGACTTCACAAGCTGCCTAAATTGTGGAATCAAGTGGCTGTTGATGACAAATTTTCAATTTAAGAGTCTAATTTAAAAGAGGACTATCCTTTCAAAAACCCTACTTTGGGGAAACCATAAAGTTCTATTATTTCGACCAGTTGATAGCTTTGCAAATAAGAGGCAAAAGACCACTTAGGTTTACAAGTATGATCAAGGTTAACCAAAGCACCAGACACTAAGTGAACCTAAGTAACAAATCAAATATTCATTATTTGATTTGTTAATAATAATGTCAATAATAAAAAAAAACTGCAATACTGTAGTTAATTAGTTAAAGTACTGGAATTGAGCCCATAAAATAAGGTTTTTTATTTTAATTGGTCCATAATGAGACACTGGTTTCAAATTTGGCCTAACCTTCAGTTAAGTAATCCAAGTTGTCTCTCTGCCAGGTTTGTTTCCTCCTAAAGAACCGAAAGGTATTCTAATCCTGCAAACTATCTAATGAGGACAATCTCATGTATGAAACTGTCCACGATATCCCTGCATCTATACAAGACATGAGTAACGTGTGGTTTTGCAGGGGAAGATGGAAATCCCCTGCTGGGAGGCCTCCCAACATGACGCGCAAAAAGGTTTTATGAACACGGAAAGGTTCAAGTCGAATATTTAGCAGGAACTAAACTTGGCAGAGAGAGACAAGTCAGCCTTAATGCTGAAATCAATTTTAGTTGGTGATGGATAAAATTAGAAAAGTTGATGACATTGCATACAATCTAAGAAAACAGTCTAAAACTTAAATGGATATCAAAAATGTGTTAACAAATGCCAGATTTAAAGTATTTCATAACATTATCCAGGGGAATAATACCTAAAATCTTATGTGACTACACTTCAATCATAGATTAGCTTTATAATCAAATCAGGAACCAGTTATCTGATCAAAGCAATTACCAGTTAAGGAAAAAAGAAATAACTCCTCTTGCTCATTGTAATAAAATACATTACTATACTTTTTCCAGCACTTTGGAACCAACTACTTTTTTCTCCTTTTAATGTCATTGTATATTGCTTTAAAATTATAATAATGCAAAATTACTTTAAAATTATTGGACACCGATTTAACACCCACAAAAGCATGTTGCAAAGGCCTTTATACTTACCTGAAATGGTAAATTTTTTTTTACCCATTTTGAAAAAATATGGTCAGTTAAATTGACATACATTTTGACAATCTTGCATCATAAATTTGTGCACCTTTCCAATCCAATAAAGCCAAATTATTATCTTAGACTGTGCCCCAAAAGATTAATGTCAGTCATCACACACTCTGTATCACTCACAGTCTGCTGACCAGGAAAACTTAGGAAAAACAGATGAGAAATTATAGACGGGCACAATGGCCAAGACCAAGCACAATCATGACAGTGGCCATGAAGAATTGAGACATGTGAAAAAGCTTAGACAGTAGAGTAATGGCACAGTGGCCCAACAAGAAAAAACTGCATTTAGTGTTTGAAAATATTTTAACGCAACTAAATTAGGATGCAGTGGCAGTGATGTTGAATGTTCCCCTTTGTTAGAGAAGCAGTAAAAGAAATGGTTAGTCCACTTACTGTGCATGAATGCTGAGGCATCCACAGTTGTAGATCCACCACAATATAAAATGACTAGATGTGCAAGGTCATGGGCAATACAATAAAAATAGGCCATGAGGACACGGCTGCCATCATTGCCAACGTGCATTATGGGACATATGGTAATACAAAAAGGCAATGGCACAGCGGCCATACCAAGCCAGGTACAGGGTAGATCATAAGATCTATGTAATGTTTCGAGGGACACATTTTAAGGCTAACTGTCGATTCATGGCCACGTTGGAAAACAGAAAAGGCACAGTGGCCAAGAAGTAGAACAGTTATGGCATGGCAGCCATATCTGACAAAGACAGAAGCCTAAGCCTTGTGACACAGTGGACAACACACAACATTTAATGTATTAATATCATCTAGCAATAACCACACAACATAATTCAAAAAAAGACTTAACATCTGGTCCTCCATCACTACTACACTACATCACTACTGAGCTAAAACATGAGAATTTCTGCAACATTTAATGAATGCAGCAATAGCAAGTTCATGAGCAAAGATGAAGATTTAAAAAAAAACAAAAAACAAAGTTCCATCCCTCAAAACATCAGTTGATGTTTTAAATAGTTTGGAGTGGTATGCATATTTTTGTACTTTAGATTGCTGCTTTTTTAAGTGCTATATAAATTAAAGTTTGTTTCTTTTAGACATGTTTGTTTTTAATTAAAAGTAAAGAAAGGCACAGTGGCCAGGATAGATCAGACAGGTTGGCACGGCGGCCAGCAAAAAGCAATGGCACAGCGGCCAGGAAAAGGCATGGCAATTTAGACAATTCTTCTGGATGGAGTGGCACGGTGACCAAAAAAACATTAGTGTTTGACATTAACAAGTGGCTTTTTGCATGGAAATTATGTCAGCTGTGTTATGTTTTCTACTTTTATTAGGCAAATATTTATAATCTTGAGTAGTTAGCTGTAGGCAACTGGACGGGCAAGCCAGTGGGCAACAACCAAGTACTGAAGATGACAATGACCTTCACATTCAAGAAAGACACCACACAAAGTTTTTGATCATTTATTCCCCTACTCTGCAAAATCTAACCACATATGGAGGGCCAACACAGTAGCCCCCCCCCCAAAAAAAAAGAAAAAAGAAAAATGGACTTACCCTTTGTAGATGGACCTAAAAAGGAAAATGTTAGTGCATTGCAATTAATCAAGCATTTTTAGGA
The DNA here is from genome assembly GCA_016785285.1 of Brachirus orientalis. NCBI lineage: Eukaryota > Metazoa > Chordata > Actinopteri > Pleuronectiformes > Soleidae > Brachirus > Brachirus orientalis. The sequence continues at coordinate 2,330,174 of JAFBJR010000367.1, read as the reverse complement.
CTTGGCACAGCAGCCCTTTAAGTTTGCCAAAGAACCAAAACCCTGCATCAGTCAAGAACCTAATTCTTTGAAGGAACTCAGCATCATATAACCAGCAGCAGATAACCAAGGAGGACCAGATTAAAATATTACTTATTCAGACCACTCAACTGGTGCACAATGTCATTTCAACCAGCAACAAGCAGAACACAATCTGTAGCTAATGCTCCATGTACTGTATAACCCTGAGCTATTTGACAGATGGAAAGGAGAAGAAAAAGAACGTGGCCATGTTGCATGTATGGACAGTTTCAGCAAACTCAAATGGACAATGCAGATAGACACAGGCACAGCGGCCAAAAAAAGCGAGTGGGGGCACGGCAGCCACCCAGAATTAAAATATATGGACACCTACTTTTTGAAGATCTTCATGAAGATCAACCTGGGAAAAAAACAAAACTGAGTCCAGTTGCGAACCTTGAAAATTTTAACCTCCTGCCATAACATGTGTAAATTAACTGAGGTGTTCTGGAAAATGGTTGTATGAGGTACAGACATGTATAAGACATGGTTCTGACTTGTGCTGGCAGAACATGGCCGCAAGCATAAATTCTAGGTAAACTTAATTTGACAGCCATTTTCAAGAGGGTTTGTTAAACTGCTCTCATTCATAGAGAAAACTAGTGTTACTTGCATCACAGCACACACGAGTCATTGGTCCACTGCTGCCTCCATCACTAAGCTCTTATGCGTTACTTTGACTTTAGTGTAGGACATCATTTGTTCAGTTTTATCTGGGCAACACAATCATACAAATGAGGCAGCAAGTAGACCAGCAGCGCTATTGTGTCAGCACAAGTTAAAATGCTGACTTCAATTTAGAGTTTGGTGCAGAAGAGCGAGCAGTTCAAATTATTCAATTTTCTGGTGTAATAGGCGTAAAAGAAATTAACATAATGGCAAGTGATTGTAGACTGAAACTAAAAGATTTGAGGAAAGCCTTATAATTAAAAAATGTCAGTACCTCATACAGCCACAATAGTTTTTAAATTATGTTTATCTAAACCTTAAGTTTTGGTTGAAGTAGTACATTATCTCTAAAAGTATCACTCACCTTCTTAAAAAAAAAAAAAAAAAAAACACAGTCTCGGGTCTTTGTGAAGCTGGACGGTCTGACCAGGTCTCTGCTAGCCGGCAGACATTTGTTCCCTTTAAAATAAAGTTTGTATTTTAATGCCTACATTAAATGTTTAGATACATAGACAAGACACTGTAATCTTGAATTTGCATTTAAACATGACAAAAAGAGTAAAACTTTCTGGTAAAAAACAATAGTACTGAGTGAGTGGATTAACAGCATAGTTGCCATTTTAACTTTTTAGTCTTGTTTTGTCTAACTATTTTGATAATGGATTGATTGGCTGGTTCAAGTGCTTCATAAAGTTTACCTCAGTTTTTTTTTTTTAAATATTAAATATGGATATATCCTCTTATCGCTATAAACAAAAGGAATCATTGAAATTGATCTTTGGATTGAGAATATTCAGAGATTTTAGAAACAGCAATCAACGAGGCACAGTTTGGCTAACTTTGACCTAATAACTAGGTTAACATTAAGCCACAATTGAGCCAACAATGAGGCATGGCTTGGCTAATATTAAGCTAAAGCTAATTTTGAGCTAATAATTAAGCTAACATTAAGCGAAAATGGAGCTGACAATGAGGCATGGTTTGGCTATCATTCAGTTATGGCTAATTTTAAACATATAATTAAGCCAACATTATGAGACAATTCAGCCAACAGAATCACCTTCACACTAACTAAACAAAAGTTACTCACCGTTCTGGACAAGTCCTCAACCTGGACCAGGTCGAACACGTCAAGCCATCTTGAATCTCCTTGCTGCTTTTTTATACACAAGGTGCTGCATGTGCCCAGCTTTACGGCGTCTGACGTCACACCGCGGTAGGTTTTTTTCTATTTAAAAGTTTCCTCCTTCAGAAACATTCAGTTCTGTATGGTGGCGGTAATGCACCATAACGTTGTTTGCCAACCGCCAAAGAACACCAGAAGAAGAAGAAGCGTTTCTGTAGTTAAACAGTGTCACATTTACACGTCTTGTTTTTCATTTTGCGGCTCGTAATGAAACTGAACCGACCTTGGCTGGAGAAAGAGGAGGAAGCGCGGATATATGCTCTCTCATCAGATGGTTGAAAACACCTGCGTGAAGATGATCAGGTGTGTTGTGTATGTCAACAATCAATCAATCAATCAATCAATCAATCAATCAATCAATCATTCTCCTCTTAAACCCACAAAATATTCACATTTCCCTCCTTTACCTTTATGTTTTCATTCATGTTTATATCTGTATTTATAAAATACATCACTAATGTCAGTATACTTTAATTACTTTGTCATCTTCAGCAAAATGAGAGAAAGACACTTTCTCCTTGCTAGTATTTTGATTATTATTAATATCCCATTTCTTTTTCATTTCTAATTTTAGCCGTAACGGACTAAACCTGCTGGAAAATCCATTTTATATGACTTCACATAATAATTTTTTGTAAATATTTAAAAATGTAATCTAAATTGTGACAGTTTTAAAATATGATTAACTTGAATATTTAAGAACATGCTATGCATACTGTACTATCAAACATTATCACTATATATTTAATGATTGCCAGTCACAAGCTTAACACATTACAATTGTGTCTGTGTGTGTAAGCGAGAAGGGGCTTGAATCTAAAATTACACCTTTAACAGCTCAAAGGTTTAGTTATTAACCATTAAAAATCGGAAACCAACAAATTAATAGCTTTACATCTATCTAGTAATTGCAACAGCGAAACAATCTGACCATCATCATTTGTTTATAAATGTGTGTGGGCCCCATCAAACTGAACAGAACTCAAAAATCACAGGCCGCATCATTTAGGTGACCGCTCAGTCAACTTCAGTAGACTTTATTGAACATGTGGCTGTGTAATCTGTGCTTCAACCAGTTAACATAAGGTTCAAACTTAAGCACATTTTTGTTTTGCCTAAGAATGTGACTAATGAAACAGCTGAAGAGGTAGGGAGAGGTAGTAATTTCACAATATTCCAGTCCTATTGCTTAAATGGACATTCACTGTGTGAATGTTTCTGTGTTTCAAAGTTTAAGTGCCAAAACCCGTATGGACTATTTAACTTAATTTGATTAAAATTGAAGCCTAAAGTTATGTAATTACTTTCAATAAAATGTGTTGTGTTTTATTTGATGTAATTACAAACCTTTTAATCACAATTTCAATTTACAATTGTTTTCATTGCTAATTTAACATTTTTATTTTCAGCCAGTTGTTTTAGCTTTTGATAAGAATTTTGTAAACCAGAAATAATAGCACTGCTTGGTTTGGACTGTTTCTTCACATTTAGGAACGGCTGATTAGAGCACAGAAAAATAAATGATGACTGGCTTGACCGCAGTGGAAAACATGGGGAGTTTGCTGCGTCACTGTCAGTATGTATCTTCTGTGAGTGAGTGAGTGAGTGAGTGAGTGAGTGAGAACGATTGGGACATGCTTTCCTGTTTCAGGTTTTGCTTCTACTGACAGATTCTCCAGATTCCTCCCACACTCCAAAGACATGCAGTCTGGTGTTCAGTTACAGGGAGACTCATAGACCTTTGGTGTGAATGAGAGAGGTTATGGTAGACTGGTGACCTCTCCTGGCTCTCAGCTTCGATTGGCTCCAGCTGACCCTGCAACCCTCAGAGAATAAGTGGTATTGTTTGAAAAAAAAAAAAAGATACTGAAAAAAATGGCAACTGAGATTTAAAAAAAAAAAAAAAAAAAGAGCAATCTTGATTACGTTTATTTCTTTGGAGGTTAAGTGTCTGCCAAAGCTTCATCTCAGTCACCTCTGAATAACTTGTAGAGAAATGGTTAAATTGAGAAAATAGAGAAAATAAACCCATATAGCTTTACATAAATTAGGAAAAACTTCAAATATGTTTCATATTTGAAGAACCTCTGTTAGTTTTTAATTTGTTTTTCATTCTTTTAGATTTTCCCTCGGGCCACACAGGTGGTATAGTGGTTAGCACTCTTGCCTTTGCAGCAAGAAGACCAGAATTCATGACCGGGTCGGAACAAGGGCCTCTATACACGGAGTTTGCATGTTTTTGCTGTATGTATATGTTTTCTCCAAGTTTTCCTGCTTCCTCCCATGGGTCAAAAACATACAGGTTTGGGGATTAGGCCAATCGGACACTCTAAATTGCCCATAGGTGTGAATGTAATAGTGGATGGTTGTCTGTCTCTATGTGGCCCTGTGATTGACTGGCGACCTCTCCAGGGTGTACCCTGCCTCTCGCCCCATGTCAGCTGGGATTAGGCATCAGTGCCCCCGCAGCCCTCATGTGGAGATAAAAACGGTGAAAGGTGAGTGAGTGAGCGTCTTCTGTGGGAGTTACCACAATGGATGGTCCACACATTTGATTTGGCAGAGATTTTTTAAACTGGATGCTCTTCCTGATATACATTAGTAATATGAAAAATGATTTATGAAATTTAAATGAAATATGGACATTTCTGGTGATCTTGGACCATCAGTAGTTAAATGATGAGGATCCGTGGGAATGTGCAACTCTTTAACTGAGTGAATATATAACATTTGTAATCAAATCCCAGTAAAAACAAATCACACCGGCTGTCAGTGAAAAGTTATCAAAAACATTTTTTTAATTCATAAAAGAATGAAAAACTACATGAGTTTTTAAGTGACATTAAAAGTTACGTAATTCTCTGGTTTGCATATATGATGTAGGAGTGTTTATTAAGGCAGACGAGGTCTGCAGCAGATGTACGCATCTAACGCCTCAAAACCATCATATCACAATGTTCTGCCTGAAACATAACAATTAACTTGTTACAGGCAAAAATAAACTTCCAGGTTAAACATTTTTAACTGTACCAGTTTACCAAACACACAACATGCAGGCTATAGTAGAGTGTGTGAAATTTGTTTTTCACAGACAGACACGCCTACTGCCTGACAAAGGAGAGAGCAGCTTAATCCATTGGTTAAGATTAATTCACTGAGTCAGTAATGTTCACTATAAATAAATCTTCACTGAGTCAGTGAATGAAAGGAAAAAAAGGAAGAAAAGCAAAACAAAGCCATCAAGTTTCTTTCATTCCCAGCAGCTGCGCCAGGTTAAAACCAACACTTTCAGCAGGAATGAGCAAAAAAACAAACCATCAATAAATTACCTCCAGTTTAGAGACATTACAGTACCTGGAATGATTCAGATGTGTCATTAACTCTACAGATGTCTGCATTTAATACACCTCATCATATTTCCCTTTTAAGTTTTTTAAAAAGAAATTAAAAATTCCTATCATATGTTTCAGTATTATTCATCAAGACTAACAAGTACTGGTATAAGATTATCCCAACATTAGTGCAAAACCTCATTCTATACTGTAAATAATCTGGAGTTTTCATATAATAATCTCTGTTATACTACAAATTAACAGTTTCAGGCACAGTATTAAAACCACACATTAACACAACATGTAACACTTACTCAGTTGATGTCCCTTTAAAAAATTGGGAGTTATTGAACAAATTTTGTCAAATCACCCAAATAATAATAACATAGGAATAAATCAGTATTGGCAGTTACTGGCATAAGATACCTGGCTGTCATACCAGAGGACATATAGAGTATAGAGTGGCTTGTGGGTAAAGTGACTACAGGCAGGGGTGGAGCCATGTCAGTACATTAGGAGAAGTTTGGTGCACAATCAAAGAACAGCTCCTGACAGAGCCGGGCCGTGTCCTCTGGACAGTAAACTGTGAAACCGATGGTCCGGGGGTCGTTGAAAATTTCATAGTCGTTTCCTCCCTTGAGAGAGAAAAACATAACATCAAGAAAGAACATGGCAGCTGCTACTTGACAAAAACAAACCACTGCACTATTCTTTCAGCAATCTAACCTCATGTCAACGCTTCACAATGGACAAACAGTGCAAGTACAGCTGTTCAGACCTGTATTCACATCCATCCTGAATGGATACGACTGTTCACACTTGGCATTAAAGTGTGTCTGACCACATGTGATCTGATCTGGCTTCACCCACCTTGTTTTCAAAGACAGATTTACTGTACATGATGTCAGACTGTCAGAGCAAAGCAATGTTTTTTTGAGTCTGGCTTTACAGATGTGTCTAGTGTGTGTCTGCACAAGTGTCATCAATAAAAAAAAAAAAAAAAAAGATTTCCGCTAATTGTCAGACTTTGGCAGGTCAGAGGATGTTAGCTGGGCTTTAATGCGTACTGAGGACAGATTGCATTCATTTGAGAAGTGTGCGTATATACTTTGAGATCAGTGTGAAACAACAGCAGGTCAGACAATGTCCTGAGGACACATTTGTGTTCACACACGTGAAAGAATGTGGCCTACACTGGGTGTGACTGGATGACTCAGGACAGAATGTAATACCAGATCTGTACAGGGCCTGAGCCAGGACTCAGAACTTCATCCGGTATCAGTTTTCAAGTTCTTGTGGCTGAATGGGAGCACATTTCTGCAGCCATGTTTCAATCTTCTGAAAAACTTACAAAAATGCTCTGATAACTGCATAAGGAAAATACAGGTGTTACACACTCACATTACATTAACAATGGCTCTGTCCAATTCATGTGAGTCAGGTAAACGTTACAATGAACCAGCATGCACACTAAAATTGAGGAAGCTAAATGGAACTCAGCCAATATTAATTTGGGTTTTACACCTTGGATTTTCATAATGGCTGCTGTGCAAAGGAGTTATCTCTCTGGCTTTTAATGACATGTACAGTTACAACCACATACACGTATGATCTGTATTCACCTGCAGGGAGCTACATACTGTATACACACACCCATACATCTACTTCTGCTGTGGACTTACATCCATGGTCTCGTTGCCAAAGAAGTAGATGGTATCCAGGCCTTCACTCTCCAACAGCTCTAAACACAGTCTCTTGTCCCAACCTTCTGGAAAAATGTCAAAGCTGATGACACCACCTAAAACAAGATTATAGTAAACACTGACAGTTACACTCATCATCATCATCATCATCATTAGACACGGCTGAACAAAATGTACTTTGTATAACTCCCCACATTTTACAGCTTTTATCAAGGAAAAACCTGTGCTGTGTTTGAGTGAAATTTACATTCTGACTATTTAGTATTAGTAATCTGAGTATTCAAACCACTGTTGCTGAAGACATTCACTTTTATTTTCTTCAGCAACTGACCTTTGACCAGAGAATTAAGACTGAAAGATCTTCCCTTACTTTTTTCTTCTCTCTGATGCCCCTCCCCCCTTTTCACCTAAATCCTTTTAAGTGAAAATGAGCCTCTCTCTGCTGACATTTTAAAGGGCCACTAACAAAGGGAAATGGCTTAGAGGCATGTAGCCAATCAGATGGCTGTATTCCTGGCACACCCTCTTCACGCCTCCATCACAAACACCCTTCAAACCCTGGCTGTAAACACCTCAGTGATTCTGCTACATCTTTGCTGCTTTTCCTCCTGAGCAGAGCTGCTGATTATGCACAGATACAATAGATGTGTATGTATAGCCTCATTGGTCTATTGCTCAACTGAAATTACACAACCTGCTCTAATAGATAAGGGTTACTCTGCATTTAAATAAAAGACAGAATAGATAATAGGTCCAGAGAAAAAAAGAGACAGAAATCAGATGCCTAGTGTTTGCTCATCATGTAAACTATTGGGTTTCTTTTCTCTGTGTAATATTGTAAAGGTTTTGGCTTTACTATGTACAGTGCCTTGAGATAATGTGATTGTAGTATGTTGTGATTTGGCGCTATACAAAACCTGCAAAAAATGATAAATAGTGGCCAGTTTTGTAAATTATAAACAATAAAATATGAGTGGACACCAGTGTGATTGGTAGCTGGTATCATCCAATAGGAGCATGGTTGCAAGTGGCATCTGTGAACATGGCATTTTCCAAATTATGATTCCGGAGGTTTCAAAAATGTGAGTTTTTTATGTGTGAGGTCATGACTTGGCCACCAAGCCACAGGAGCTTATAAGAGAAGCATTGCGGGAGATAAAAACAGAGTAAGACAAACAGACACATTTTAAACTCATCTAATATCAAACATCACCCCCCTGTGTTTTGCTGCATGTCATGGATCTACATAAGAGAGAAAGTGTTCATGAAAAACACGCCCATCTGTTAAGGTTTGTTTGTGTGACCTGTGAACAGCCTTCATGCGTCATCAACATAGTCTAACACCTCTCCGAGCACGTAAGCAAACACTGAGTATCTCATTCACCTGACTGCTGCTTTGGCGTTGCCAGAGGAACACAGGGAACAGAGTGTTTGTAAAGGTTAACTGACAGCTCCAATGTCCGACACAAGGTCCACCACACAACACACCAACAGAGATCATGCATAACACACAAGCATGCGTGTGGTAAAGCTCGACTGTTATTCAACTGAGCTGCAGGAAGACTGGTGAGCTTAGAAGGAAAGAATGAGAAATTAGGTTTTCTAAATTGTTGTAGCCAAACAGCTTTAAAAGCTGCTACTGCTGTGAATAATAAATAATTGACTGTAGACAGTATATGACATTAAGAAGACAATCAGTAAAAATCATGTTGAACTGAGTCATCCTGTGTTTTCCCTCACTTTACCTCCACTTCAAGAGACGTTTAAAGGGACTGTAGACACATTTAGATTTTAATACAAGATGAGAAACTGGTCCGATTTTCTCTCTCTTGTTACAAATTCATGTGCTTCAACATAAGGAACCTGTTAATAACGATGAGCACTGATCAGACACGCTCCTCTCAGTCTCCTACATTCATCTGTCTACCTCACTTCCACATCCTCATTGAGGTAACACGAGGCACCACAGAGGACACAACAGAGTTACATGGACTGTGTTTCAGACCTGAGCCACCGACCTACTTCTCAGCCTGCTGAGAGAAAAACCGTACGCGTGACCAGACTTATTCATTACTCTGCCAATTTATATGATAATGCATTTGATGTAGCAAAGAAACACACACATGCTTTCTCCTATTTTTTCTAAATATGTATGCTCTAGTAACTTATCCCTTTTTAAAATTAGGATGTGGTTTATCTGTCAAGTACAGCTGTGTGAAATGTTTTTCATACACTTTTACACCTATAACTTATATGCGTGTTTTTGTTCTCTCCTTCTCATACATAATAAATGTCACATAATAAAGATAGAAAGAAGAAGAAATTAGTTGGTAAATTACAGTAACAAAGGAAGCAATAAGTCATTTTTGAGTCTCCCACCTTTTGTGAATCGAAGTCCTTTTCCAGCAAACTCCTCTTTCAGTGCAGCAACAAATTTCTCCCTGATCTTTTCTTTCTGTGAGGAAAAAGATGAAGCGGATTTAAACTCAAAAATGAATCTACCCATCTAATAATCTATGACTATTATCTGACCTGTTCTCCAGATTTATTCAGAATTTTCATGAGGCATTTTTAACCTACTTATTATTGATCTGATTTTAATTCAGCATTTTTAATCTACAAACTTCCAACACATTTTTTCTGTGATTTGACATGACGACTGCATTTCCAGGTCAGTTGATACAATTTGTGGCTTTTGTCACCTTTTAAATTGGCATTTAAATAATCTTTTTAATTGTCAAATAGACGGAATGTTTTTATTGAGTGAATATTGCTTAACTCCGCACATATGCTGTGAGATGCAGCTGTATAAATGTAAACACAAGTTATCTTTTGGGTTATACTTTCTATCTGCTGTACTATCTGCTGATGTCTGCTTCCTCCATATTGCACTGCTCTTTGGACCAACAGTGAACAGTTTGTCAAGCTGTTCTGACAATTCAATATTTACAAAGGTTCTGATTTACTGTAGTTGGCAGATGGTGATGCAATACAAAAATAATCTGTGTACCATAATCCAGTAGTCTCACACACAGTTGGAGCAGAAGGATGATATATGTTAATAGACTACAGACAACATCAGGCTTTTACCTAACTGACTGATGTAAATCACTGTCTCTGATGCTGATAAATATGTCATTGTTTTATCAAACACCACAGATGTTTTATTGCCCTAATTTCCAAGTATAGTGACAGAATTTCTGCACAATGATTGGTTACTACTTATATAGTGATTAAGGCTGGTCGGTAAAACAAGACTACTACAATGCAATATTTTTATAGCTTTATCACTCATCTGTCATACCAATTACAAAGTATTTTACCTTGTCAATTTCAGAGAATTCAATTCGCTCCTCCGGTGTGCAGCTGCGACCTATGGGAGAAACATTGAGCATTCCGTTCCTGAACTCAATGAATGTTCCCCTGCAAAACAGGTTAAAACACTTTGTCAGGTGACTTTAAAAGGACATTACTGAAGCAGAAGTCATTATTATTATACCTAGAATTAACAGACATCTTTAGGTGATCACAGGGGGTATGTTTTGATGCATCAGTTCACACCATCAGTGACTTGTGCTCAAATTTCACCTCCCTACTCTATGTATGTGCAAATAAACATGTACATCATTTTCATTTGGAAAGGCCATGTAGTGTTGTATTTTTTTTTCAACTCTCAGTTGCACCAGTCTTATTATCTGCTGGAAAAAATAATAATAAAAAAAGAAACCAAAATAACACAAACTGAATCAGTTCCTTGGCACGAAAACAACAAAACAGTAGTGTTTGTTTCAATTTGCTGAAATATGCTGCTCCTATGATGAGAAACAAGTATGAATGAAGATACAGCTGATTAAACTGTCCTACAAAGTAGCAATTGGCATAGACATTAGTGCCATCAATACACTTTGATTCACATTTAGTTTGAGATTGGATTATCCTGTTAGTTGTACAACTGTGTCACATACATACAAAGGCAGACACACTGAGTCTACAAACATTATTTTCTTCAAGACAAAGACAATGCGCTGACATAGAGTTTTAGCTTCATTACGACACAGAAAAATCACTGGAGGCACATTTGTTCTGCTGGATTTTAAAAGGTCAGTGCTGATAAAGAGATCTAGCATTCCTGTATTTGATGAATGGAGGCAGTGTGTGTGTGTGTGTGTGTGTATATGTGTGTCCACCTGGGGTTTATGTTTTACTTGCAGCCTAAGAACTGTGTGAGTGTGGTTGGTGTCACCTTTTCTTTGGCAGCTTGATGAGCCCCATGTAGCTGAGACAGAAGTTGATCAGGTCCTGAAGAAGCTCCTCTCCAATCTGGTTCTGAATAGCCTGAAAGGAAAATTATAAATAAATTGAAAGACCTTTTCTTTGTGATTTTTAATAACAGCTAAATAAAAGTGATTACAATGAACCACCCTCTGTCCTTGTGTAAAAACATGGAAAAGGTCACCCTGGTCATTGTCCTCAACTCTCAGTATGAATGAAGCATGTACAGTGCAAGTCAATAAAGATAATGTCTGCCTACTTGATACATACTGCATGATGCATAATGCACTTACATGTTTTGAGAGGAGTTTCCCATCTTTGTATTGCACAGTCCCATTCTCAGCAAACACATAATCAAACTTGTGTATCACTGCAAAAGAGGAGACAGGTCAAATGTGACTAAATGTGCTGGTGTGGCTCTCTGCACACTCAGCTAAAAGAGTGGTTATTCAAGCTATTAATAAAGAAGAACAGAATGGTCTGCTATATTTCCCTGCTAGCAGATTACACGATGCACAACACTGCCTGGAAAAGTCCGGTTTAATCTCCCTGACCTTCCCACTCCAGCCTGAGTGTTTTCCACCTTGTCAAACTTTGCCTTTAACGTCTTAAAAATGTTGGATCAATTAAACATCTTAATAACAGTAAAAAGGGGAAAAATCTGCATCGCTAAGAGCTCCTCAAAGGATTACTTACAGCCAGCATCTAGAAGCTAAAAAACACTTTTCGAAAGTGTGATAAGAAATTATAATTACAATCTGATTATTTAGTTGATAACGAGTGTACATAATGTATAACTTTTTAAATCAAGAATTTATAATTATTTTATCCATAGTACTGACATTTTATACATTGATACTTCACAACATACTGTAACTCAGCAGCTACGTCAGTGTACATCGTGAAATGTGACCTTAAACACACTTGGCATGAGCTACAGACCTTTGTTTGGAGCTACCTACTGTATGTCTGCATTCCTGCTGCAGCCTAATGTTTACTGAGTCATACATGTGGGCCAGCGTGGTTTAGCAGCAGGTTTAGGGGTCACAGTAAAACCAACCACTAAAAAATGTCACGTGAGGACAGAAGTCTAAATTTAGCATGTTCATTTTTTGTACGGTGGCTCTCGATGTGCTGTTGTGAAAACAGGCGTCACAAGTTTCTACTAGTGAGACTATGAGTATGAACTAACTTCTCCTGTTGTGTCATCATCCTCTAGTAGTACCTGTCTACTGCAGTTTGAGGGATGTTGTGTGAGAACTTTAAGTATCACGTGTAGCCTAAATTATTCCCAGCAGAATTCACTGTGTCCATTTGCATACGCCTTACAGTCCTAATGTCAGGTCCTGCAGTGTGATCCAGCTGGGTGTATAACCAGCCATATGAGCTTCTTAGACAGAAGGCAAGAAGCTCACCATCGTCTCCCTCCCCGAGCTGCTCTGCTATCTTGGAGTAGTCCGACCCTCCCACAATGCCGATCTTCACTTTCCTTCTCAGAGTCTGAAGAAACTTGTCCAACTGCGGCTTGATTTTCTGCAGCATACAGGGAAATGCTGTTTTATTCATTTGTGTAAGCACACGCCACATTTCTGAAGCTCCACTTACACTGTATCATACAAAACCATTAATAAGATAGTTGATGTGATGTGCAAAGTTGTGCTAACACAGCAACGACAAAGAACATTGGAACTGACTTCAGCATTTCTTTTGGTTGTACTGTAATTTGGCACTGATTATAACACATGGAAGTCTTGGAGACATGGAGACTACATTATGCAATGTCTAGCGAGTGTTGCACACACACACACACACAGACAGTATGAGCAGCTATTCCTGTAAGGACTCAGCATTAACTTCCATTCATTCCAGCAGCCTGATTCATAACCTTTACTATAGCCACTTAATACATAATAACTAACTTTATTTAACCACATTTCACATCTTAACTAATCTCTAACTTTAATCATAGCCTTAGAAATAAGGTTTTTCTCAGAATCAGGCTTTTTGGTTCTCATCAAAAAAAAAAAAAGTTTGGAATTGATTTATTTTTAAGTATTTTATAATATATTTTAACAGTAACACTTACATTACAAGTTAAAGTAACAACATGGTAGGAGTATGGTAATCATTTTGTTTTAGCAAAGTGATATTATTACTTTCGACAGTTATTATGTGTATTAGCTTAGTCATATCACTGGAAAATGTCTGTGGGACATAACGGAGAACATAATATGACATTGATCCACTTTGAGTCAAAATCTTTTTTTAATGTGAATATATTACACTATTGTAAATTAGATGTTAGTGCCATCATATTATGATTATTTTCCCATACTATTACCAATGTCACTGTACTGCAACGTTGAGTGTTACTGATACGCACGCATGGGGAGGTAAAGTTAGGACAGTGTGTGATTTCCGCGAGACTGTAAACACACACTGGCTGTAAACAGTGTGTCTGTTGACTCGCGCATAAATAAGGCGGAAACGATGGAGGAGCAGCTGCAGAGAAACAGCCACTGTCTGTGTGTTATGATGATGATGATGATGATGATGATCACGATGGTGGTGATGATGGTGGTGTTGCTGTGTGATCTCACCTCTCTCGGTCGTGTCAGGGTTCCGTCCACATCGAACAGGCACAGAATGTTCCGGTCAGAGGAGAAGCCGTTAAGTCTCTCCATTTCTCCCTCTGAGAGTTTGTTGTTGTTGTTTGTTGTTTTTATAGGTTGCAATGATCACACGTGCAGCTCTCTCTCGTGCATACAAATGCAAAATATGCATATATATATATATATATATATATGTATATATATATATATATACACACACACACACACACCAAAATAAATAAATGAAAGAAAGAAATCACGATGGCATGTGGGCAGAGAATGAATCGTCCTTAGCAAACTGCTGCAATGTGAAAATGTCTTCTGGCTCACTTCACTTATCCTTCTTCCTCTTCTTCTTCTCCTCCTCCTCCCTCTCCTCGATTTGTACACTGTCACGGTCTCAGCTCGGTCCGGTTCAGCTCGACTCTGATACACCACCACCGGTTCGAAAAGACATGCCGTGTTGAACGAGTCGAGTTCCTTTTCCAACTGCAGTGGAGTGGAGTGTACCTTATCTAACAGCCAATCACAGCCCGAGTACGGGACGGGACGGGACGTGACGTGACGTGACGTGACGTGAAGAAATGAGCGGGGCGGTTCATCCACAACACAAGTGATGTTTTCACCAGTGTAGGTCTGTCTGTCTGTCTGTTAGTAAAATAACTCAAAAAGTTATGGACGGATGTTGATGAAATTTTCAGGAAATGTGTGTGATGGGAGTGTACCTGAAATAGATAGATAGATAGATAGATAGATAGATAGATAGATAGATAGATAGATAGATAGATAGATAGATAGATAGATAGATAGATAGATCACATAGTACAGACATAAATAATAATAATAAAAAACAGTAAACTAAATGTATAGCTGTACAATTAAATTGTATAAATATGTACATATAAGCGTATACATTGTATACTGCAGAGAGTTTTCTGGTATGTTACAGGATTTTTGAGAATTTCAATGTCTGATGGCTGATAAATATGGCAATTAACAGTGATGTTTATGAGATATGAAATGTTCCGCTAAAATATAGTTAAATATTTAAAGGGATTTGTATTTAATTCATTCTGCTCAGTAGGAGTTAAACACATGCAGTGATTCATTCAGACTGCCAGGTGGCAGTATTGCTCCATGTGCGAGTCACGTGTTAGCCATAAAAGTTTGGGATCTTTCTTTATCATTGCAATTTTCTTTGTTTTGTTAAAGCCGCCTTAGTCACCTTGCCCTAGAATAAATTATTAAATAATGCACTAAAATCTAAATACGGAGGTGGAGATTGGTGTATGGAAAATAAAAAAAAATCTGAAATATGCTAAAAGCATTCATTTGAGTTTGTTACACTGTAATTACTGTAGTTATTAATTACTACTGTTACTGTAGTAATTGTGGTTACACATATTCTCAAACTACTGTTTTGACAGTTACCTCAGGATGACATGACAATATGATATTGATTATTTGGACAATGATAAAAAAAAACTGCATTGATATGTTTTGATATGACCCAGGGGCCTATGATCAAAAACAAGATTATTCCATTCTTACACAGTTACATTTCTGCATGCTTAGACGGAGGCTGTTCCATTGCATTTACTGTATATGGAACTGAACCAAGAACCTTGTATCTGTGCAATGTGTCCATGTTGGTCTCCAATGCTCTGTGTGTGCATCTGCAGTGCAGTTTAACACAAACTGTCTGATAATCAAAAGTGACTCGTGTGAAAGTACAACACTGGCTTTAAACCTCTAATCTCCTGTGGGGTCATTAAGATGCTCAGAGTCACTGAGGTCACATGTGAGTCCTTGACCAACTGAGGCCAATGTTTGAGTTGTTCTGGTCAGGAATCATAGCGTTGATTAAGGTGACTGGCTAATGACCTCTGTTTAGTGATGGTCTTCAGTCCAGACGGTTTGTGTCTGTGGTCCCTCTGATGACCTGACCTGAGGAGTTAGCTGCCCTGTGATTTGTCTTCTGCTTCTGCTGTTTAGACATTAAAGCTGTAGTGTATAATTGTTGGTGATTTATGTTGTTCATATTCTGTTAAAACTGCTGAACGACTAGGTTTTTTAAAGGAGTAGAATTCACTTTTTAAACTTCTTGTGGGCACTTCTTTGTGTTTTCAGTCATACGAGTTTGCAACTCTTTCACTTTACTAACACAATTCTGCCATTGCCTCTGTCTGTCGTCACATTATACATGTCACTTCCTGTGTGCAGGTGACATGAGATCTAAACACAGAGAGAGGTGTGTAAAGCTGGCAGACTTAATCAACACTGGCCTACATTCCAAAGTAGGACTAAAAACATTTTTTTAGTATATTGTTTTTTCTCTCTCTCCGTCTGTTCACGCCCATTCACTTTAGATAAGATTATGATGTCTAAGATTAGATTATGGGATGGCAACAGTGTTGTATACCTCTCACCCACAGATGGAATTATCTCCAGTTTCCGCTACGATCCTTAAATGATCGTAGATTTAGGATTGTTGGTTGGAGAGATCAGATTATTTTACATGATCTAAAATTACATTCAGTTTTATTAGACTGTGCCATATATGATATTTCAGCACACATTAGTATGTTACACATTAATATGCACTAAAGTGGTCAGCAACAATATGGGAGCTAGGACACAGACACAGCAACCCTGTCCCATTTAGGCAGGATGGATTTAAAATTATGCGTGGTCAGGTGCATCACTGGCACACTGAACTATATTTTGCGCAAATGATCAAAACAATCCTGTTAAAAGTGTAGCATTTTACTGTTGTGAGTAAGAATTATTGAGTCAATTGCTGTCCTGATGTCCTGCTTCTGTGTGTGATGTGAAACTATTCCTCTGTAGAGAAATAAATCTGTCCAACTGTTGAGGTACCAGCACAACTAAGATAGATGCTCTTGAGGCCTTTTCACATTCTGGCTTTTAAAGGAGATTTAAGATGGCATTCTGATTGGTTTCTTGTATCTTACAACCAAAAGTACAAAGTGATGTAAATTTAGTTATACCATATGCTATATAGAGGCTGTGAGCCTGTGAGGTCAGGCAAAAGACTGACACATAAATGACTTAAACATTTGTATTTGGTTGAACTGTATGTGTAGAAGGCTGCCGACCTGTCCAGTTTATTTTCTGAGTCATTGTATTTGTGAAATCCACCCAGGGTCTTTGCTGTCTACATCACTTCACACTTCCATTCCTAACACAGGAAAAAAGAAAATTATGTTCAGACTTAATGATTTCAGCAACACTTCCAATTCCACTAGTTATCAAAACAGTGCAATGAAACACTAAAACCTTTTTCCTGCAGCACCTCAACTCCAATAAGCAAACTCACCCACAAGAGGGCAGAAGAGGAGCCAGAGAGATGGTTCTATGTTGGACATGTTGTTCTCCTTCACATTATAAAGTGGTGATGAACTTGTGCCATGACAGATGCTCATTACTTTCTATCTTTCTAACTGTCTCTCCTCTTTACAGAAATTGCATTTAACTTGCTCAGATGTCAAAAGGTCAAATTTTGACACTTAAAATATATTCAAAATAATATTCAGTGTTACAGAAATGGCAGTAAAATAATCAAAAACGTTATATCATATATGCATTTGCTCACTATTTATGTAGGGATTTTGGATTGGCTTGTTATCTTAAAAAAAGTGCTTCCCCATACAAAAGGTTTGGGAAGCACTAAAATAAACATAGATTGATCCTCCTTTGTAACCAGGCCTCAACTTCTTTGCTGATAACTGACTTGTATCCATTGCAGTTTTGCAACAGCCAACAGGCATTAATACTGACACCATAAATCACTTGTGTGTGTGTGTGTGTTTATCTAAAGTGCATTTCATAGCCCTCATAAATCACTCCTGAATGGGCCAGAGGTTCACAATAATTGATAATGTCAGGACAAAAGGTAGACTTTTATATGACAAATATGTTTCCATATGTATAGAGTATTTGTTTACATGTTTGGATTCTTTGATCACACATTCATTCAGTTTTAACAAAGCTTTATTTCCTCTTCATTGTGTCGAAAGCCAAACATATCAGTGTCATTTATGTTGGCGCCTGTTTTATTAGTAAGCCGCCAATTGATAATGGTATAAAGAAGGAGACAGCAGAGGGTGATCACTGACTAATCATAAATCAACTAATCATTAGCTCCTGTAATTATGACATGCTTCTTTATCTGACTTTGACATCTGCCTCCATGTTTCTCCCAGTCCCAGCAGATGGGGTCTGATGGCTTTAACCCTGGTATAATTTTTTTTTTTCTATCGTTTGTCAAGAAATCCATGGAGAAGATGAAAACCAACCATGTGTTTGTCTGTCTTTGAATATTTATAGGTCATAAGTTAAAGCTTGAGCTGTTATAATAAAGTGACGCGTTTTATATTTATGTATGTTGTGTATAGTATGTAGCATCTATGTGAACCAGTGGATCAAGTGTTTTGTAATTTTGTCACAGAGGTAGGAACTCGTGTGTGTGTTTGTGTGTGTGTGTGTGGCCTACGCACTAACACACCTGTTCAGTGAGTTGAGTGAAAGGCCTGTATTAAGGTAACCTTATTTACTATCAAACTAAGGTGAAAGTGCTCACTTGGATCTATTTGGTCAGACCGACAATAACAGCCACTGGTAATGCATTCAACTGCTAGCAAACAGCTGCAATCGGACAATAAAACTATGAGTTGCGCTATATTTAAGATGTTACTATTTCCTCTGCCTGATAGTGTCCTGGGGTCTGTTGGGTCAGAAAGCCTTTTAACTGTAATGGGGAAAAATGGCCGTGCCCCTACCAACCATGCTATTACAACGTCATATTGTATGTGCTTGTTTATTTAAGACATTTATGGCCCTGCATGGTGTTTTCCAGACAGGAAACCAAGTGATCATGTACTGTGCTGGAAAGAGAGGAGATTTAGTTTGAAACAATAAGTTTGATTCCATTGTTCCTTGTTTGTTATCTGTGGAAAGACTTCTGGAGGGACAATGATGTTTTTCTAACAGTATCTAACATTTATCACACAGACAGCTCACTTAAATTAACTCACACAAATAATCATGTAGAGGAAAAAGATAGATTTAGGACTGGGAATAAGAACACAATGTGGTGATAATAGATTAAGATTATGATTTGTTTAAAACATCAGTACTATATGTAGTGAAATCATTTTACCAAAATCTATGTTTGTTTGAGAAGTTGATGACTGTGTAGACGGATGTGTACAAGGCAGACAATTCTTTAACTTGTCTCACAAAATAAGTGAAAGACTCAATTCTTGTGGGACTGATAAATTAATCTTGAAGGTCCACTGTGTAAGAATTTCTTATCCCTCCCTTTCCCAAGTGTGTTTGGGAACTACACCGATCTTTATATAACTAGAAAGGATTGTGTACTTGTTTGTTTCTTCTTTTGCTTGATATGATATGGTAATACTCATATTTTTGACAATTTAGTTGGGCTGTTGGTTGTTTAAAAGACATAACCTCACCATATTTGTCGCAGCAGCTATTCTGTTTTCGCTATTGTCTGAAGTTATTGGCCAAATGATTAATTTATTTGTAAGGAGAATATCTCTGGTGATAACATGGTTAGAATGCTTCCAATTGAATACCTCAACCAAAGAAATAAAAATGTTCAACATGTTCTCAGCTGCAACTATAGTCGCCCACTATGAGGATTAAAGCTGGCTTTCTGAAAATGTGGTGACACTGCTTCGACAGTTTGGCCAGGACTTTATAGACTTAATCCACCCTGCTTTTATAGCAGACACTATTTATCAGCTCCACATAAGCCTTCACTTTTATGGCCTCCTTTGACCTTTGCTCCTCTCACATTGTAAGCTCTCCCCTGCCTTTGTCTGTCTTTAGAACATCTAAGAGTGTGGAAAAAGAATAAATATTTGTTAACACCAATTCAAGTGCCCACATATGATTATTTGTACCAGTATACAAATAAGACCATGGACTTCATCTCCTTTTGTTATTATGAGATAGTTGATTTTTTTTTTTCTCACACTTAATCTGAGGCTGTTGCTGAAAATCTGGTCAGATTTGAGAACAATCTCTGATGTTATTCAGAACAGACATTATATGAGGCTTATACCTCATATGTACAAACACAATAAATCATGATCTGAGAGCATTTCTGTGGGAGTGATCAAATCCGACGGAGTGTGGGAGTCTTTGCTGTGCCCTATACCCTCCCTCTGACTGCTGCATCAACTGTCATTCAACAGTTGTTCATTAACACATGGAGGCCAGGTAGACCAGCCCGTACCAAGGTGGGGGATTATCGATCTCAGACTAGCACTAGTGGAACAACATTTGTGAAGACTGCCTTTCTCATTTTTAATCTATACTTTCTTTGCATTCAGTAAAAGTTACTAGGGTCACTTTCTGTCAAAAAATTGTATTTTCTTCTCTTGTGGATGCTGGACTTTGAATTACGTTGCTGTGTGACTTCTGCTTAGTCACTGAAGAGCCCTGCTCACTTCTGTTTTGGACTTAACCATTGTAAATGGTGAGGATCTACTAAGGTGGGCAAATGTAAAGAGCAGCTTTTCACCTGTCATTTGCCTGAGTTTCAGAGTTTTATATTTTTGTGATGTAGATACTGTGTAGAAGACACAAAATTCTTAGCGGATGAGGAAAATCCTCAGGATCAAGATGCACTGCTCACACAGTTTACTTTACCTGGGAGTGCTGATGATGGCGGTGCTCGCCAACAAGATGCTAGATGACTGTTTGTCATCGAAACGCAAATACATTATTAATGTTGTACTGCTGGAGGACAACACTTACGATTGGAGTCGGCCACTTGTGCAGAAAGCTGTGGAGGATGCTATTAAGAAGGACACACTGGAGAACATTCACCACGGTATGGACTGATAGTTCCTGTTCTGATGCAATCTTTAAACACACAATAGCCAACAGAATTGATAAAATGTAAAAACTAAGGAAAAAAAAAACTTGAGTTTTGTGAAAGGTCAATTCTTGTTTTTCAAAAGTTGAACATCAGCAAAAAAAAGTTTAAGCTTATGTCCCATAGAAAACCATTAACCACAGAGCTACAGTCATAACGGCTAGGAATGTCGGAGCTTTTTCTCTCCATTTTCTTGAGTAAGAATAGGTCGACATCACTGATGCGTAAAGGACACAGCTCTGATAAAGAGAGCCAAACCTGACTTTTGTTTTAAACAGATGTCCATTATATTCAAACCATTGGCAAATGAGTTCACATAACATAAGTGATGATAAAGCCTATAAGCTCCACATAGTGCACACAGGAAGTGATTTGCTTTAGATCAAGACAGACTGAGGCAAAGGCAGCAATGTGGAGGAAAAAAAACGGTTGGAGTAAACACAAAGCCATGAATAGTTTCAGAGGTGAATTCTACAGCTACAAAAACCCAGTTGTTAATGTTAATGTTTTCAGAAAGACACCGCATACAAATAATGTTAAATCATTTCTGTTCACGAACACCAAATAGAGGCAGAAAAAAGACAACACTAAAAAAACACTAAAAAGACACACTAGCTCTAAGGTATATTTGATCTGTTCTGTTCTCAGACCATTTTGAAATAAATCAAATGTTCACATTAAGTGTAAAAAGATTTAAGATTTCAAATTAAAAAAGGCTTTAATTTATGTTTGTTTGCAGTACTCTAACCCTCTCTCATCCAGGTTTCTTAACAAATCAACTAAAATGAGGCTAAGTTTGATATGATGACTGACTGTCAATGTTAAACACCCTTCATGAACAAACAATGTGGATGGGTACACTATTTCTATCTTTTGTAAATCAACAGTGAACTAGAAGTATGCAGATCAAGATTCTTATTTTCATGATATAGAAGGGAAACATGTAGCAGGAGAGAGAGAAGGATTTATAGTAAGTTTCCAAAGTCATAGACGGGATATAAATGTTATGGTTTTGTAGTGTTTTGTACATTATATAGCACACACAAACCATATAAACTTTCATGTTCATATAGTTGACATTAAAAAAAAATCTAAAACCAAGATAACTAAGTCAAATAAAAAAAACACACCCATTCATAAGTGCAGCATGCTTTCTATTAAACATCTTTATATCCATTCACATGCAGCCAGCAGGAGCAATGTAGGGTAAAGTGGCTTGCCCAAGGACAGGGAATTGACCCACAACCTTCAAGTTGAAAGACGACTCGCTCTACCACAGGGAATTATAATTATAATTATATGAAAAAAATAAAATAAATTTTGCAGCTATACCATCCTTACAATAAGTTACTATGCTCACATTGTTAAAAATCATAAACAAATCATGTGAGGTGCAGACGTATTTATGGTTGCTGACAGCTGAAAAGATTTTAGCTGCAGTTTCTATCTGTATTCACTGTTCATACTACGCTAGATTTAAAATCACCCAAGCTGAATCTCTCCTGAATACACAGACATGACATTGCTAATTCATTTGTAATATAAATCCAGGTAACAAAGAGCTTGTTATTTAATTAAAGGTTTATTCAGAATCCATGTTCCTGAAAAAAGAGGAAGCTGATCTATTACCACAATAATTAAACAGAGTAAACCAACAATGTACTGCTGTTTCTAAGACCTGTCTGCAACCTAATGTATCATTATAGGGTCCATCCCTCAGGTTAGAATGCAGCTAATATGTTCTAAAGCCATTTCTTAACATTAAAAGTCTTACTTATTATTAGTTAAATACATAATGGGACTAATCACTGTGCTTTATTTTGTAAGTTTATTATTTCTTTTTAATAAGCCATGATGAGCCTTACTCTTACTGGTTGACACAGGTTGGTCTTCTTCTTACTAAATGACACTGTGTACTGTTTAGTATCTTTCTTAATTCTTGATTTAATCTTTACGCAGATTAGATTAAAGAGATCCAAGTTCTGCTTCTAATATTAATAACTCTTATCTTTTTTCCATGACTCAAGATTTACACTTCAACCTGACAGCTAACTTCTATGGGTTCAACACCACGGTGTACAACCGGCAGGGATGTGGGAGCAGCTCCTGTGAGGGGGTGGCAATACTCAAGAGGCTGTATGTGAGTGTGCTTTTCTGAGCTACTGTATAGAGTCTGAGGACAACAATAGCAAGTGGCACGCAAAAACATATTGCAAAAAATGTAAATGAAGACTTTTTCCCCCGAACAACATAACAGAATAATAAAAATGCTTCCAATTCCCCTGGTTTAAAGGTCCTTTGCAGAGGATGAATATACTACCCCATGTATGTTTATAAACAGATTTACTTGCTCTACATTAAAAATAGTTTGCTTTCTGTAGCCTTAGACTGAGTCCTTTATACAGTCATCAGTGAGGGTCTTGCTTTACTTGAGACTGCCATCTTGCACTGCCAGGTACAACAGCATGAAGGTACAAAATGGCCAGATAATGTGTTTTAAGAGGAAGTTTCCCTTTTGGTATGCAAAGGCCACCGTAGTTCCGTGACTTGTCTGAGAAAGTGAGAGTTTAATGGAAGAGTCCACAGTGTCATGATTATGTCACTAATTCTTACACACTCGACCTTTAAGAAAATTTTATTGGGGATTCTGTGAAACTGAAGAATTCCCAAAGTGACCACGTCAAGACTTGGACAAAAGACCAAAACAAAAAGGCTGATCATTTAATGAAATAAAGCATAAGATTATCAAAGTGAGTAAAAAAAATGAGTAAAATATATCAAATTTAACATGAATATCAATGACAAGGAAAAAAAACCCAAACTATTAATATATATGAATATCAATGTTATGTACAGTATAAACAAAAAAACTGATACTATACAAAATTGAAATAAAACAAGAATTACTGCACATTATATATAGCACATGAGTTATTGTACTAAATATAGTGTCATTTAGAATAAGATAATAATAATAATTTAGAATAACCGCATGTACTATACAGGATGATGATGAAGTTGGATGTGTCATGCTGGGACCTTCCTGCACTTATGCTACATTTCAGTTAGTAGAGTGAGTATTACTTAATTTTTCCCATTTTTAAATTCACATACACTTATTTAGTGCTTTTTTTTTTTGACTTTTCATTCCTTGTTATTTGCCACAGTGAAGAAATTGGCCTCAGTCTGAGCATCCCCATCATCTCTGCAGGGAGCTTTGGTCTCTCCTGTGACTATAAACCCAAACTGACTCGAATTCTGCCTCCAGCACGAAAGATCTCAGACTTTTTCATCAACTTCATGAAGCAAACATTGACATTCAAGGGAGTTTGGAAGAACGTCTATGTTTACAAGAAGTCCAGCAATGCAACCGAGGACTGCTTCTGGTGAGACAACACAGGCTGTGGGTGACCACTTGGGCTTCATGACACCATCCAGCATATGCCATTTGATTTGCTTTACCCCCCACAGGTACATTAATGCATTGGAAGCTCCCTCTGAAAAGTTTGCCACACAGACAAACAGAGAGATGCTACGCAGTGAGAGTGAGCTGAAGGCTGCACTCACCAATAACAAGAGGCACAGCAACAGTGAGTATTTGAATGTTAGTCTGTGTCCAATCTCAGCGAGCCGCATCATCCCTACAAAAAAAGAATCCAGAACAAACAAGTGTTGTCTGACTGGAAAACTGTGTGTAATATCCAAAACAGAGATGAATCAGCTGTCTGATCTAAACAATCACAACAGATACTGCCAACAATCAAAATATGACAATGTAAATAATAAAAATAATTTAAAAGATTGTGCCAAAACAGGATTTTAAATTGATCTATTTATTTATTTTAATTGTTCCTTATCCTTTCCTATAACTGAACATGCAAAACAAACTTAATAATAATAATAATTATTATTATAGTAATACTATAGAATGTCAAGAAATACTGTACATGTTCAGTGATAATAAGTAAATGGTGATGTAGTCAACATGGCTAAACATCTGCATGTTTACATTGTAAGAATTTATGCTAAAATCAAACACGTGGGATGATTGTACTGATTGTGACAGGAAGCAGCTGCTCATTTAAATAAAGACATGTAAATGTAGTCATGACCTAATTTTGCTTCTCTTTTATTTGGTCTCATATCTGCCTCAGTAGAGCAATCTAATCATCACACAGACAATTTTGGTTGTGTAATTGGTGGATTAAAACACACAGATATAAAGTTTTTGCTGTTTTTTCTATAGTAGTACACATTGTAGCTGTAGAGGAGCAAAGACATACCAGATCTCACCAAAGTTGATTTTTAACTACAGTGAATTGTTTAATATAGACCTACAGAGCAGCCCCAATGTTTTTCTGCCTGATATAATGAAAGTCACTTATTCATTTCAGTTTTTATTCTCTGCGGGAGCCGTGATGAGATTGTTTCCGTAAAGGAGAAAGTGGGGCCAATACATGAGGACATCATGTTCATTCTCCTTGATATTTACAAGTAAGCCTGACTCTGTTCTTTTACCCATAACTACAGAGCTGAGTGAACCATTTCAACGTGAAATGACAAATGAGAGCACACTGTCTAATGTGTGGAAGTAATGCTGTTGACATTAAAACCTTTTACCTTCCTCCAGTCCTGATTATTATGTCAACACAACATCCACTAAGATGATGCAGGACATCCTGGTGGTAACTCTGCCACAGAGGAACTACATCAGGGGATCAAACTCAACATACAACAACACAGTGAGCTGCAACAATGAACAACAACACTTTGTAGGAAAGTGTGTTCTTCAAACGTCTGACTCTATCTCTGTTTTCCAAACTAACGTGCAGATCAACGACTATGTGGCTGGGTATCATGATGGCACTCTGCTGTTTGGCAAAGTGCTCAGAGAGAGAATGCTCAGCCAGCAACACAGCAGGGAATCTATTAATCTGAGCGACAACCCGCTAGGAAACGTCTCATTTGACGGTACGTGCAAACTGTGATAACTGAAGTAACAAGTAAAAAAGATACGAGGCACCAGATGCTGTGCAATGAGGCGGCAGTAACATGCAGCTCTCAGTTCTCTTCTCTTCTATACTGTATATAAACTTAATTTGTTTACATAGTTTGTACCTTGATTTTTTTATGTGAGGGTAAAAATGTTAGATACATAGTGTTTTTTTTTTTTGGTCATTATTATTCATCATTTTTCAATTACAGTATAATCATTATAATGTTACTGTTTTCTTTACTTTCAAAAAAAAAAAAAACAAACTCACCCCAGTCTAGTTTAGACTTTGTTTACAATTGCTTTTTTGTTGCAGAATAAGAATTCCACAATTATGAGATGAGAACTCAAATGCTTCTAACTCTGCTAACTCAAAATGCCCAAATCAGATTAGATGTTAGATTACCAGGCTAAAGATATTCATATATGTTATATATTAAAATCCATGTGGCTTTTTGTCCATACACATACTGAATGCTTAATGTCACTGACCTGTAACAGCAGCACAGCAAACAACAAAAAAGAACACATGGGTGACACTTCAGATGAAACTGACACCCACCCAATTTGAATCCTTAATTCTTAAAATGTGCTTTTTAGTTAACACTCCCATACAAGTGGTTCATGGTTTTACTGTCTTTGGGGTTGAGTTGGTTTATCAAGCAGATAATGTTACTCACCTTAGATTGACCAATTTGGTCTCAATTCATACCTACCTCATTATCCTTTTTTTTGATTTGCTCTGAAACATGTTTTTTTAGCTGAATGTAATTACATTGTGCACATTATTATTTCTCAGTTTGTGTGTTGGTTTATGCGTCTACTGAAAGTAGGTATGGCAGGACATTATGTGCTCGATGAGTATGGCGACAGAGATGCAAACTTCTCTATTATCTACACGTCACCTGTAACTGGAAAGGTGGGGATACTGTCCGTTCAGTGGTTTGTATAGCCAGAGTTGGAGATATTTCTATATTTTTTGTTCTTTGCTGGAGTCATTGTAAAGAAGAACATTTATGTCTCTCTACAGTATACAACACTGCTGGTGTTTGATACATCGCGGAATGAAACCAGAGTGATTGATACAAACCCAGTCCTGCCTTGGAAAAACGGTCATCTGCCTGATGACGTGCCAGAAGATCTACAGAGTAATACTCTCTGATAGTCTCTCACTCTTACACACACTCATAGCTGCTATGAGCTTTTGAATTTGTTTTGTTTTGTTTTTGAATTTGTCTGCAAATCATCAAATCAGTAAAGCATCAAAATCTAGAGATGTCATGATGACAGTGTCTTTATTCCAGGTAACACTCTTACTCTAATAACATGTGTTTGCTTCCAGGTTTGAATTTGCAGGATGTGATTGTAATCGTTCTGAGTATCAGTGTTGTTGTGGTGACTGCCATTGCGCTTATCTTCTACAGGTAGAGAAGAGACACACACACACACACACACACACAAATGTTTGCGCTTCTATCAGAGTGAGGACCCTCATAGACATAATGCATTCTCTAGCCCCTTACCCTAACCTTAACCATCACAACTAGATGCCTAACCCTAACCCTAAACCAGGTCTTAACCCTGAAAAAGCCATTTTAAGGGGTGAAAAAAAGTGAGGACCCTCTTTGTCAAAATGTCCTCACTCTGCAGCAAGTACAAGAACACACACACACTCTTTAAAAGCCATTCCTGGAAACTGTTTCAAAACCCACAAATGGGTCGCAGGCAATTAAAACTTTGTAGACTTTTTCAGACTTTTACTTAAAATTGATGTGTTTTGTTTTTACTAACAACTGCATAGAACATAATCATGATTCATTTATCTTAAACATATCTTTACATATCCTTGGAAATGTCTGGCTTAACTATTCAAAATAATATGAGGTGTTACAAAAATGGTAGCAAAAATAGTAAAAAAAAAGAAGAAAAAAAAAGAAAAAGTTTTATAATGTCAAGCTTTTTTTTTTAATTATATAATGTCAAGCTTTGCTCTTGTCATGATTGTATTATTTTGTCACAAGGCAAGGCAAGTTTATTTATAAAGCACATTTTGACATCAAGAAAGTTCTTTACAATAAAAAACAGAGGAATACAGTAGCACCATTACAGATATAAAAGGCATAGTAAAACATTTGAAATATTTTAATAGAGAGGTAAAAGAAAGAGGGGAGAAAAGAGCTTAAAAGACTAAAAATTGCAGTTATGACTGAGATGCAGCAGATATGATGTCAAAGTGTCACAGTGTCAAAGTGCATCCCCATGCAAAAATTTTTGGGAGCATGTTGTATGAAAGAAAAGGATCTGACAGCAATTCATTGTGTGTGTGTGTGTGCACATTTTGCATGTTTGCATGTGAAAATACCAACAGGCAGAACAGGAAAGAGCGCCTTATACAGAAGAAGTGGTCTCACATTGACCCTCACCTGATTGGTCCACTGGATCAGAAGGAGGTGTCACTGAAGGTAAACAAACTCATTCACCAATTGTTTACTCTGTTAACATTAACATCATATCATTACGTATATTTACATTATTTGCAGTAAGAGCAGATAGTAGTTTTAATGAAGGGTAACACTTGACAATAAGGCTTGCACTTATTAGTTAATGATGAACTAATGATTTATTAATATTACTTAATGGTTAACTAATAATTAACATGACTTAATGATAATTAACATGACTTAATGATTATAATTATTAACTGATACTCAATTACCTGATGGTTAACAGTTACCTGACGATCTCTTAATGAATAGTTTTAGAAAACCAACAGTTTTAGAAACTTTTCACCACTTTGTACTGTCTGTAGGTATTGCAGCCTTTATAGAACACTGAAAAGTAAAAATGGACTTTTTGAGGCCATTGAGTTGATGTTATTTTATGACAGCAGTTATGATAAGGAAGTGCTGCGTGAAGAAGAGAGTAATCATATTGTCTGTGTGTGTTTATATAACAGATTGATGAAGATAAGAGGAAGGACAGCACTTTTTTCTCTCATCGAGGATGTTATGACAAAAAGGTGCCAGCAGTTCCAAACAATAATAATAATAATAATAAAAAAACATCAATATTTACTTGTACAAAGGAAATCAATAAAAAGTGATAGTCATGTCAAGTCTTTTTGCTCAGTATTGGAGTGTGTTTTCTATCATTTCTTCAGCCAGTGATCTTAAAAGAGCTGAAACACACAGATGGAGATTTCTCGGAGGACCAGAGGATTGAACTTAACACTGTAAGGCAACTTTATATTTTTATTAATCTCAACACTGAAACGTTTGATCCTAGATTTAATTCCATCATCCTCCATGTCTTTTTGTTTCAGCTACTGCGGATCGATTATTACAATCTGACCAAGTTTTATGGCACAGTGAAGTTTGAGTATGGTGTGTTTGGGGTGTTTGAGCTGTGCCAGCGCGGCTCCCTCAGAGTAAGAGCCAAATGAACTTTTTTAAAAGCGCAGACAAAACAAAAACTGTTACAAGAAGGCCATATTTCTGACCCCACATGTTTAGTATTAGTTTGCTTCTAAGGTCCTGTGTGTGTACATTTAGGTTTAGGAGGGTTTACTAACATTATTAAATATACTACCCATAAGTATGTTTGTATGAGGGCATAATTACTCTTTCTCTCAAGAGAGTTAATCACTAGATCTAATCAGGAACACAGTGATACTGTTCTTTACTTTTCAGTCTATACGTGCCCATCGCTTAAAAATTAGACCTAATAGTGTGTGCAAGCATGTTCTCTAATCATATTCATACACTGTTTTTTCCCCACAGTACATTCTGAAAGACAGGATCTCATACCCAGATGAGACATTTATGGATATGGAATTTAAGATATCAGTCATGTATGACATAGCAAAGGTTTGTGAAAAATTTAGAATAGTACCTCACAGCTGTAAGTTTAAATGTTACTGCATTTTTCCCAATGGATATTACACAAGCAATGACACAATAAATGATAAAACTGAATCCAGGACTAAAGAGTTTCCACCTTTTTTAATGTCCTATAGGGCATGTCATATCTTCACTCCAGTAATATTGCAGTGCATGGACGCCTAAAGTCCACCAACTGTGTAGTTGACAACCGCATGGTAGTCAAGATCACTGACTTTGGCTGCCACACAATCTTGAACCCAGGAAGAGGTGAGATTGAGCTTTTCCTTCATCACAGTGTCAAATGAGTGATTATTGAAAAGTGAGAAATTGAGCAGCTAACCCTCGACTGTCCTCTCCTCTCCTCTCCTCTCCTCTCGTCAGATTTGTGGACAGCCCCAGAACATCTTCGTAAAGGTGGAGTGTCTCAAAAAGGCGATGTCTACAGCTACGCAATTATTGGCCATGAAATAATGATGAGGCGAGACCCATTTTATACACAACTCTGCTCTAATAAAACAGGTAGATCTTTCACACAGTATAAAATCATGGACAAGATCACATTAGCATCTATGTATAAGAGACACAGAATATAGAATTTTACTGTATGCAGATGGTGTTAAATTGTATTTTATTACTCATGGCTTTTTTTTCTGACCCTTTTCTGGCTTGGTCATTTCAGGTACATTGCTCTAAAAGACAAATCATTCTCTCTAATTTATGTGTAGTATAGTATTTTGTTTCATCTTGTCACTGCATAATTTTACCTCAAGTGAATATTGTGTACACTGTGTTTCATTCTATTTGATTTGAACTAATGTTGTATGATTATTTATGTTAGAGAGATACAAAATGGTTTATTTGTAGAATGAGCATTATTTCCTTTAGAAAACTATTATTATTTTGGTATTACATTACTGTAAAATGCATTTACAGTAATTTCCACATTTTTAAAAACTTTGGCTGTCTGATTCCACAGAGAAGCTCTGCAGAGTGCAGTATCCATCTGGCATGACAGTGTTTAGACCTGACCTCAACTTTGAAGGTGCATCAGAGAGGGAGACCGAGGTAAGAGGGCTAACAAAAACTCGGAGGATGTTAAGAGTAACACAGTGTCCCTCTGATTTTCTCTGTGTCTGCTTTTGTCTTGTGTACACAGTTGTATATGCTAATAAAGAACTGCTGGGAAGAAGACCCAGAACGGAGGCCAGATTTTAAAAGAATAGAAGTGACGCTGGGTAAGATTTTCAGGTACGTTTTAGTCATTTTTATAACCACCACAGACAGACCATAGACCAACAGTTTCCCTATAAGATTTTATGGAGAGGTATCAAACAAAGGGGTGTTTGTTAACTCTATAAACTCCATGCATGGAAAAGTTGGGACACTTTTTAAAAATGCGATAAAAACAAAAGTGAGTAATTTTTCTAAATCACTCAAACCTTTATTTAACAGATAAAAGTACAAAGAAAAGTTTTCCAGTGTTTTTTTTCTACTGACAAACCTAACTGTATTTTGCAAATATGTGTAGCACCCTCCCTTGCCACTATAAGTAGGGGTCACTACCTTGTGTTCTTTAAATAGTGTTATCTCTTACTATAAATATTTGTCTACTTAGTCTACTTAGGTATCCCATAGAATAGAAGGACTAATTTAAGTTATGATCAGTAAACTTCCTTAAACTAGTTTTCAGCTGTTACAGAACGTATTGACAAAACATAAAAACATAAAGGATAACACTCGACTTAGAAACTATTTTATGGGAAAAAAAATTATGTTAAAATTTATCAACATTTTTTAAGAACCAAAAAAAACACCTGAATGAATTAAGCAAACATAAATGATCTACAAAATCAAAACCCACAAATTGCAATAAAATATAATTTTAGATTTAATCATTCAAAAGTTTTGTATTTAATTTGTTTGAAAATGCACTTTTTGTTTGCAATGATTGGAATTTGCTTGCTCTGACTCTTTTGCGTTTGACTTTTTCTTTACGCTCCTTGGGTTTTTGTTTGTGTGTTTGACCATGGCTAGGCCTAAGGAAGCTGCCTGCTGATTGACTACTGAGTTTTGGATTAATGCACCAGAAGTAGTCACAGTCACTGTCTGTCTGGATATATTTATCTCAACGATAATGTGACAAACGTTAGATACTTACAGTTGTTTTACTAAAGGAAAACTTGGAACAAGTTCCAGATGGACAATGACTCTATGCTCTTGTCTACTTCCATTCTCCGTCCATTGAACTGTCGCTCCAGAACTCGGTAGCCAATCAGCAGGAAGCTTCCTAAGGCCCAACCATGGTCAGAATTGCAAACAAAAAGCCAGGGAGCGCCAAAATAAATAAATAAATACTCTTGCCTTTGCAGCAAGAGGTCCCGGTTTCACGACCCGGTCAGAACAACGGGCCTTCTGCAAGGAGTTTGCATGTTCTCCCCGTGGTGCGTGGGTTCTCACCGGGTACTCCGGCTTCCTCCCACAGTCCAAAAACATGCAGATTTGGGGATTAGGCTAATTGGATACTCTAAATTGCCCATAGGTATGAATGTGAGAGTGAATGGTTGTCTGTCTCTATATGTGGCCCTGTGATGGACTGGCGACTGGTCCAGGGTGTACCCTGCCTCTGGCTCTATGTCAGCTGGAGTTAGGCACCGGCGCCCCCGCGACCCTGGTAGAAAATGAGTGTGAGGAATAAATAAATTCTGGAGCACAAACGCAAAATCACGATCACTGCAAACAAAAAGTGTATTTTCAACCAAGTATAATACAATTATTTCTAATGATTAAATCAGTAATTTATTTGCATATTACTTATTTGTGTATTCCAATTTTGTGGATCATTTTTGCTTGCTTAGTTCATAACGTTTTCTTGCTTCTTATATTGCTTGCTTTGTGAAATGTCTTTTTTAATAATACTGACACAACTCTAATTCCATAGGGTTTAACCTCGAAGTCAAATAAATTAACTGTTTCAATTTAAAAATAACTATTTACCTATTTACCCACAAATCATACGTTCAAATCGTCACATACAACGTTTTGCATTTGTAAAAGGTCAAAGAAAATGTGCGCTGTTCACTTTGTTTCTCGTCTGCTTATTGAAATCAAGAACAAAAACACACACACACTTCCTTTAAACCTCATTCAAGAAAATAAAAACTTATATACCTCTATAGGCGGCGATATATTTAACCAACGTTTAGTTCGCTACGCTTGCGTGCGTAGCAGCTCACGCAAAATGCGGTTATTTTACTCACAAGCTAGAAGATTGAGACAAACTACGTTAACTCACAGTTCGTCGGGCAGGCAGCGTCCACTGAGCTCCTCTCCCCTGGGTCTTGTGTAATGTCCCTCACCCAGCCGGTCTCACTGATGCTACCGTTCCTTCTGCGTTACCCCGACGTGTCGAGCTCACCGTGCAGGAGAACAAAGTCCATAAACATCACGGACTGCTAGCTTCGGGCTTACTACAGAGCTAAGCTAATCTAGGTGGCTAACTTTCCGAGCGAACTCGTTCTGAACAGTTCCTCCGTTGAATATGACAGCTAGAGGTCACGTTTTGTGTACTCATTACCATTATATAACATTAATACCAGACAATAGTCCCAATATCATGAACTTAATATTCAAGCAAATAAAAAACATTTTAAATAATGTAAATAACACCACTCTGGAACTTAAACCATGAAATACCATTAATATGGTAACATAAATAATATCGAAACCTTTTAAACTCCTATTTATGCCATGTGTGAACTTCACTGACTCATCTCTTCCACATGAGGGTCACAGGGGTCGCTGGTGCCTAATCTCAGTTGACATAGGGTAAAAGGCAGGGTACCCCCTGGACAGGTCACCAGTTATCTATTTATATTACTTCTTAATGTTGTTATGAACCTTTTCAACTTTAATAAGCTTATCTATTTATTTTCCATAGGGCTACAAAACATAGAATGTGACTTGCAACATACTCCAAAAATGTCTGCAACACTGAAATGATTATACAAATAACAATGTTCCTGAAGCTTTCACAATTAGCAGCTTAACTTGTAACGGGTGAGGTTATCATGATTGAATATAAAAGGAGCATTTACCAAATGTTTAGTCTTTGCAAAGTAAGGATGGGTCGTGGTTTTTGTGTCAAACTTCATGAAAGAATTGACAGTAAGTTCAAAGACAAGAAAGCGAGATTGCAAAACAATTTAAAGTCTTTCACCATTAAATAGATTTTAGTTTTATTGCATTTTGAGTGAGCATTCGGGAATGGAAATGAAATCCTTATTGTTATAAGCTACCAAATTTAATCCAATATTTTTCTTTATACTTGTTTCCTCAGTAACCTACACAACCAAGACACTGAGACGTACATGGACAATCTGATCCGTCGTCTGCAGAACTACTCAAGGACTCTGGAGCACCTGGTGGAGGAGAGAACCTCTCTATACAAAGCAGAGAGGGACAGAGCTGATCAGCTCAACTTCATGCTGCTTCCCCGGTGGGTTTATGCTGCTGCACATGTGCTGACACAGACAGGGTGATGTGTTTCAAGCTGGACAGTGGATGATGTGATGTTTGATTTTACTAATACAGGCATTTTGGCAACATTAAAAAAAGTTTTTTAAATCTTTAAGAAACTTGCTCTGTATTATGTGAACTAGAGTTTTTTTTTTAAACATGGGGGGCACTGCCTTGCATTTCTACCCATACCAATACCAGATCAATACAGTTATTTACCTCTTTAAACAACGGACCTGTTAATACATTTTGCGCTGATGCATTTACCATCTATGTATAACCAGCCATTTCATGCATTTGCAGCTCTAGTCATGTCCTTGCCACACAGTGGATGATGACATGTCTCTTTACAGCATGTTACCTGTGTTTATTTAAGCATTTGTTTCATTTTTAGGGTTTATGGATCATATCTTTCTCTGATAATTGATGCACTTATTGTGGCTGGTTTTGGGCCGATACCGAAACCGAGTATTATATTATCTAATCCTTAATTACAAGTCATGACAGTGTTTTCCTATTCAAATGAAGTTCTTGTTCCTCTTTACAATTATTTTTCCTACAATTATTATTCCCTTAATAGCAAAGACAGCAAATTTAAACCCTGTGAATCCGCTGTGAATAAATCAAGTTTTTACCCTCTCTTTGCATTTCCTCAGTCCAGTGGTGCGTTCACTGAAGGAGACGGGCAGAGTGGAGCCAGAGCTGTTTGAGGAGGTGACTGTTTATTTCAGTGATATTGTGGGATTCACCACCCTTTGCCACTACAGCACACCCATGGAGGTGGTCGACATGCTCAACGACATCTACAAGAACTTTGATAGCATCTTAGACCACCACGATGTCTATAAGGTACTTTGCATACTGTTGCACACAGTCACTGGAGTGGTGGAAGTTATACTAGTCCAACCCAATCTTCAATCATGGATCTTTATTTTTATTTGGTTCAAGCGTTCACTTGAAATCTTTTGATTTTGGTCAAAGGTTGAAGGTGAACTTTATTGAGACCTCACAAACACATTTTATATTCTCAAGAATTGTATGTCCAAGTGCTACTGATAGGGAACACTTAGAGGGTATGTCATTAAATACATTTTACTGACTTCCATTATAGCTTTGCTACATATGTTACATGAGTCTGTGCATAGCGCAAACTGTGCTATAGAAAGATAAAAACTGAATTGAACTCAACTGAACTTGTCTGTTTAGCAAAGTTGTGCATCCACAAGTCTGTGATTATAGTTAATTTTTACTGTATTTCCTGTTGTACACTGAGGGAGTTAAATGATGGGGTTAACTGGGGGGTGATGTGATTATTTATTTTCTTGCTTTGTTTGTTGAAAGCAGATGTTTTGGTCAATGGTCAATACTTTATCTCTCAGGTTGAGACAATAGGAGATGCATACATGGTTGCATCAGGCTTGCCCAAACGCAATGGCAACAGGCATGCAGTGGACATCGCTCACATGGCTCTGGACATCCTGGCATTTGTGGGGACCTTTGAGTTACAGCACCTGCCTGGCATCCCACTGTGGATCCGTATTGGTGTGCATTCAGGTAACACAAATTCATGATTACGTCTTATTTAATGTGACTCTTGTTCTTGGACACTCACTCATTTTCTAGTTCTGGTGCCTAACTCCAGCTGACATAGGGTGAGAGGCAGGGTACACCCTGGACAGGTCGCCAGTCCATCACAGGGCCACATAGAGACAGACAACCATTCACTCTCACATTCACGCCTACTGGCAATTTAGAGTGTCCAATTGGCCTAATCCCCAAATCTGCACGTTTTTGGACTGTGGGAGGAAGCCGGAGTACCCGGTGAGAACCCACGCGCACACAGGGAGAACATGCAAACTCCATGCAGAAGGCCCCTTGTTCCGACCGGGTCGCAAACCCGGGACCTCTTGCTGCAAAGGCAAAAGTGTTCTTGGACACCATAATAATATTTAAAAAAAGTTATACATCACACAAATGCAAATCTTATTGTCACCTGGACTCACTATATCCTGATGATTACTTGTTCTTCTAATTTCACGGAGTCTCACTTTATTGTTTCCTTTACTTGTTTCTTACCTGCTGTGAACAGTGTGTTACAGAATGTGTTGATAAAACTAACAATTACTTATTGAGTATGTTTAGACCAGAGCTGAGAAAATAGAGAAAGTTGGACTGAGATACAAAAACTTAAATCATGTATCTGGGTGATGCCAATAATAATGTTTGTGTCTGTTTGCGTGTAGGACCGTGTGCAGCAGGAGTGGTGGGGAACAAGATGCCTCGCTACTGTCTTTTTGGCGATACAGTCAACACCGCCTCGCGCATGGAGTCCACAGGCCTGCGTAAGAGATAGACAGCACACGCTCACTGACTACATACTCACGGATAAGGTAAAGCCTGAGTTAAATAAAGCTCAGTGTTTTTATTCTGGTGTCTTTCTAGCTCTGAGAATTCACGTCAGCCAGTCCACCATCAGAATCCTACAGAGGACTGACTGCAAGTTTGAATATGAAAAGAGAGGAGAGACATACCTCAAGGTGAGTTTGGTTGGATTTGGCTATTTATTTACTTGTCTATTTGTGGGAACTTTGCTGAGATTGGTTTAATTTCCTCTATGTGTGTGTGGAAATGACCCACAGGGTAAAGGAAAAGAAATGACATACTGGTTAACGGGGGTGACAGGAGGAAAATACAACCTGCCTACACCACCAACAGCGTGAGTAAATGTACCCTTACACTTCCTTTTTTGAAGACGAACACAAGTGGCTACTTTAAAACTTAACTATCAGATATAAATGAATGTCTGTTAGATATAAACCATTCTCAAATGAGTTCCAACAATGCTGATTTATCCTATCAGCTCGATACAACTCTCTCCGTTTCTCAGCATAGCAGTGTTTAGATCTCATTTTGCTTGGTGACATTTCAGCACTGCACATTGGAAATGACTCTTTTGGTGTCAAGAGAGCTGAAACCAACAGCAGCATTGTTCCATTAGCCTAATGGCTGCAAACAGGTTGGAGAATGACTGAAAACACATAGAAGCACCTGCAGAAAGTTTCAGAAATATACTGTATTCTACTGTTAAAGGGTTCTTGGCCCCTGCCCACCCAGGTGATGCACCTTTATACACACAAATGCAGCATACCAAGAATGTTACATCCAGTCTGTTTAAAAAGGCCAAATAGAGGGAGAAAAACATCACCAGTGCCAAAAATGACCAATGTGCTTGAAGTTGAATGGACAGGAAATGTAGCTTCCCACAGTTGCACCCACTGTTCCACAGTAAATAATTGTGATGTTACTGTTTCAGGGAGAACTTCCAGCGGCTCCAGCAGGACCTGGCAGAGATGATCGTGTCCAGTCTGGAAAAGCGTGGAGGCGGAAGAGAGGGCTTTGAAAAGAGGAAGACACTGTCTACCAAAGTCCGTCATAGGGAGAGAGGCAGCAGCGTGCAGAGTGACAGCCAGCCGGAATACTTCCACCTGGCAGTTACTGACAACCCCAGTACCTACCTGTGATTACAGATGAACTTTCAGTTCCACATCATCTAAGAAGTAGAAGTAAACTGTACCTGTTTGAATCTGCCCTGCTAGGTTTCTTTGGGGACCTTTTGTCATCCAGGGGTTGAAAGCACTGACATACAGCTGTGGTACATGCAGGCATGTTAAAGGTGGGACTTCTGTTATTATAAACATGCCTTCTAAAGGATTCTTTTCTCTTTATTTCCCCTGACATCCACTATTCATACTTTTTTTACCCCCACAACCTGCCCTCCTCCTGTAGGAACACAGCCCCTCTGTCCCCAAACTTAAAGCTAAATTCAGGTGTTATTTTTATTTCTTGTGGCAGAAATGCTTGAATTAGCTTCCCCATTTACTGTGTGGCACTGACACTTTTTTTGTTTGAATGAGTACAGAATATTTACAGTAATAATCTGTCTATCACTGTCTTTATTTTCAATACTACCACATGGGGGCATCAAATTCATAAAACATTGAGGCTATACTGTAAATCTTTCCAGAATTGTTTCAGGAGGACATTCCTTTAAAAGCAATTAACAAACCACAGCTTCAAAAAAATATCAAACATATCCACATATTAAAGAAAGATATTAAATGCTTACTTCTTTTTGCGAAAAGTTCTCTGTGTATATTTTGATGTTTTATATTGTGAGCTCACTGACTGAGAAGGTTTGAGAAAATTATTTACCGTGTAAATAGCCTTTTCTGCTGCATAGACAGTGAAAGTACATCCTCACATTACCTCTTTAACATCACAACCATACTACCTAGTTTTCAGAACATCACAAATATTCCTGTGATTATTCTTATGTGTTTTATTAAATGATGTTTGAAACATACATGCAATTTTTTTTTTCCTCTGGCAAAACTTTACAGTAAATATAAGCCTGCATGAAACTATGCACAGTCTCACATGGTAACATTGACTAATATATAAATGTACATCAAACATTGTAAAACAACTGTGAGCTTTGATTTTACCACACCAGTACAATGTCTTTACAAAACACACACACTCTTGTGAAGCATTTTAGTTTGGACACTCGCAGTATAATGCATTCCCTAGCCCCTTACCCTTATCTTTAACCATCACAGCTAAATGCCTAAACTTATCCCTTAAAATAACCTTAGCGTACGCCCAAGTCTTACCCCTCAAAAAGCCCTCAAAAGATGTGAGGACTTACCAAAATGTCCTCACCTCCTGTGATTTATATGTTTTGTCGTCCTCACAAAGATATATAGTACATACACTATATGGACAAAAGTATTTGGTCACACCTGTTAAATGTTGAATTCAGGTGTTTCAATCAGGCTTTGGGCTAGGCTCCCTATCTGCAATGAAGGACAAACGCTTCAGCATACCAAGACATTCTGCTATGCAAGACAATGCTATGCTTCCACCCCCAGTTTTCTATTCCAACATGACTATGCCCCAGTGCACAAAGCAAGGATTATATAGACATGGTTTGACTTTGTTTGGTGTGGAAGAACTTGACTATTCCACACAAAGCCCTGACCTCAACCCCATCAAGCATCTTTAGGATGAGCTGGAACAAGCCAGACCTTCTCATCCAACATCAGTGCCTGACCTCATCAATGCTCGACAGAATGAATGGGCACAAACTCCCATAGAAACACTTCAAAGTCTTGAGGAAAGTCTTCCAAGAAACGTGGAAGCTGTTCTAGCCGCAAAAGGAAGACCCACTCCATAATAATGCATTTGAATATGTCATTACAGTTCCTATTGGTGTAATGGTCAGGCGTCCAAATACTTTTGTCCATATAGTGTACACGTACACACACCTATATAGTTTTAGTTGTGACTAAGGCAGTTCCTCCCAGCTCTGTAGCAGGAAGTGGAACTCTGTGCTCACTTGTTGGGCTCCATGCTGGCAACCCAACCTCCCCAGCTTTCCCTGCATGCTCTGCAGGGACCATACAAGCGACCACGCTCTCCTCCAAACACGTCCTTGTGTGTGCTCCCATGTGCTTATGTGAAGCACAGTGTGATGATGGTGCCTCCTCTGTTCTCTGAAACATCTGAGCCTGGCCGTCTCCTTCTGTCGGGAGTAGGTGGATTGTGGTCAGTGTCTCTGTTTTCTGTCCAGGCTCTGCATGTGCAAGAGTTTGAGCTGCATCACTGGTCATTTTATCTCCAGACATAATTTATCTAAACAATTATGATGTACATTTAGCCACAGAGCTTCCCCTGCAAGACAATTATGTAACATATATATAACTGCTCAATTGATTACGTAACTGTGAGTTTAATTATATATTTCTTTGCCACATCATTCATTTTTAGCTTTTCATTTGGTTCATCAGGCACATGATCCTGTTATGAGAATCATGAATATGTAATTTTACCCATTATATATTTATAGAGAAGTTGCAGTTCTTGAATTGAGGGTCATAACATGTATTACAATGATAATATTTACAATGTCCCATTATTCTGGATGATAAGGAGGCAGAGTGACTTTTATATCTCCTGAGAAAATTAAAAAAAAACAAAAAAAAACTGCAATACATCATGTGTAAAACTGATGTGTTTCACAACAGCTGAGCAGACAGGACTGAATATCCTCACTCTCCTAATCTACATGTTACATTCCTCATTGTCCTGTGGCTAAGGATCGACTGACACACAGTTCACTCAGTGAGTAGAGGAGAATGCTACTGATAAAGCGAGCACAGCTTCTCTTTGTTTTAGGTATAATTGAGTTGAGAAGCACGCGAGACTGAAGTTATTGCCAGCACAGCACAGAAGCACAGATGTTATTCTTGTTAAGACAAATGTAAACCTTCCTCAGTGCAAAGTCCATTTACAGCTGTCAAAGGCAGCCTGGTCACATGACTGCTGGGGTTACTGTAGCTTCAAAATATTTATTTTGTGTCTTCTATAGAGTCGGCACTGACATGACATGAGTAGGCTTCAGGTGACCTGCAGTATCTTTGTTTACCAGGCTACGCCATTATGTTGTTATATGAGTGCAAGTAAATAAGATTTAAGAGTGTCTCTCTGTGTCTTTTTTGTCAGTTAGTGTGTTTTTAAGGTTACCGTATGTGGAGACTTAACCCACCCTGAAAAACCAGCGGATGTGTGTTCAAACCAGAATAGCTGCTAAGAGAGCAGGGCAGACCCATGGGATGAGTGAGAGAAAAGAGAACAGAAACTGTGGAGTTTCTGAAGTGTTGAACGTCAAACTTTATCGCCATCCGGTTGGTGAGCCCCACACTTTGCTCTCATGATTCTGTTAACAATTTGATGAATGCTTTGAGACTACAATATATAGCAGAGTACATCACTGAGGAAATATTTACTAGGGAGCTGGAGCCAAACCTGACTGACATAGGACGAAAGCAGGGGTACACCCTGGGCAGATCGCCCGTCCATTGCAGTCAAAGTTGGACTGGGATTTGAACTGGCAACTTTCTTGCTGTGAGGCAATAGTGCTAGCCATGAAGAAACATTTAAATAATAATAATAATAATGTCAAAGGAATCAATAACAAGGGCCACAGGGTTGGTGTAGTGGTTAACACTCTGCCTTTGCAGCAAGAAGAAGACCAGGGTTCGGGAGGAACCCGGCCAACCCGAAGCAAACCCATGCGCACATGGGGAGGACATGCAGACTTCATGCAGGAAGTCCCTTGTTCAATGTGAGATTGAATGGTGACCTCATGTGGACCCTCATGTGGAGGGTAAAGCAGTAGAAGTGAGACGCGTGAGTGAGTGAACCAATGACAACAGCTGCCCTTACCTGTGGTGCTGTTGATGCGGATTTGTCGTCTGTATATGATGAACCAGAGAGCCAGAACCAACATGGACCCCACTGTAGCCAGCACCACAAAGACCCACAGCGCTGGAGTCAGCAGAATCAGTGAGTCGGTCTGCGTAG
Source organism: Brachirus orientalis (assembly GCA_016785285.1). NCBI lineage: Eukaryota > Metazoa > Chordata > Actinopteri > Pleuronectiformes > Soleidae > Brachirus > Brachirus orientalis. The sequence goes on along the minus strand of JAFBJR010000367.1, from coordinate 2,288,595 downwards.
CTGGAGCTGTGTCTCTTACCTGGCCCACATTAGCCTGCAGGGGCGGCTCTGGGGTGAACAAACACATTAAGTACCTTTTCCACCTGAAGGAGCACAGGTAGGTCAATTTATAAAAATTCTAAATAATACGTAAGCTGTTTTTTTAAAAAAACAAACAAACAAACAAACAAACATCTCCCCTTAAACATTCATCTATAAATTGACATAATGATATGTAGAAAAAATATGTAGAAAAAAACAACACATTTCTGACCTTTTAGATTGTAAATATTGAGTCTAAACACAGCAGTGTGGGGCAAGTAAAAAACTATTTAAATTGTGACCAAAAAATAGACTGAACTCACTTGTTGGAGGTTCAGCCTTGATGTTAGTTTTAGCCTCCTTGTCGACACAGGACTTGACAACTTTGTCCCACAACAGGCCAGCGGAACAGTCCTTCTTGACCATGGCTGAGACAGCAGTGAGGAGACCTGCTGCAGAGTTTCCTCCCTGTAAAACGCGTGTTTGTGACTCAAACAATAAGTTGAAGATATGAGGGTGAGGTACAGAGAGAGGTGACGAGTGCAGAGAGCCTGGCAGATGTTTCAGTTCCTTTATTCATTGGAAAGGGTGAATCACTATATGTCTCTGGGGGCCGCTTGCTCTCTGTTTCAAAAACAAACAGGTCTCGACCTTTACACACTTGAGTTTGGATTAAATGCTATATGACTGTCACTTATATACACAATGCATCAAGGCAGAGGACTGAAAGAGAGACAAACCAACATGCGATTTCATACAAAAAAAAACTATAAGTAGAAATAAATATTAATAGTAATATTAACATGTGCAGAATTGTAATGTGTTTGAGTGGTGTGGGTTTTCTCCACTTACCCCAGCTTTCTCCTACAGTACAGTGTCTTATAGACTGAGTTAACGAGAGTCAACATCACAGACAGACAATAGTGAGGCAGCGCTGCAAAAACACTTCACTGCCGTTTTTTTTTAGGTATCAGCAGTAGAAAATATATTACCAAAAGCTGTATAAGGAAGTGAGGTATAACAGTTTCAAAAAGGTGAATTACTGTGTTTAGAAAGCAACAAAGGTGGGTCATGTGAAGATACTTTAAATCTCTCCAACAGTCACTGAAGATTTAATGCCACACTGGTTAAGAACGGACTAAACATAGAGAACAATGAAAAACAGCATGACAGAAACCGGCTCATACAGAAATACAAACCTGAAATATCTTAATTTGAAATAGTTTTATTTTGCACAGTATAAAAATAGATGCTTGGTTATCATCACATCACAGGAGATCAATTGCCCCAAGTACAAAATCGTAGTTTGATTGTTTTTAAATAGTAAAAATGATTCCAGCACATGTTCAAGTATTAAAAAAAATCTCAAAAAAGACAAGAAAGTGCAGCCACTGATTTAATGGTCATTACATTTTATAAAATCAAAGTTACTCCCAGTATTCGAGGCACAAATGTCTGCAGGTATTAAAACAATGCTCATTTTTACTGTGCCTATCTAACAAATAATTCATTATTATTTATAATGTGTGTTAATGTACCGACTTGAAACCAGCTTGGCATGGATTTCAAGATTTGCATTTTGTCAGGTGTAAGGAAGCTTTGTCAATCACTCACTCTCACTCATTTTCTACTGCTTTATCCACGGAGGGTCACGGGGGTCGCTGGTGCCTAACTCCAGCTGACATAGGGCGAGAGGCGGGGTACACCTTGGGCAGGTCGCCAGTCCATCACAGGGCCACATTGAGACAGACAACCATTCACTCTCACATTCACACCTATGGGCAATTTAGAGTGTCCAAATGGCCTAATCCCAAATATGTTTTTTGGACTGTGAGAGGAAGCCAAAGTCACTTTGTCAATCATCAATGTATAATTGGAAAACAACACACGTTGGTGGGACGCAAGTTTGATCATTAGGCAGCAGAAACAAAATACAACTATAATTGTGTAAACAAATGTGTGAACCACAAAATGAACCTATCACACCTTTTAAAATCAATATCCGTTGCTCTGAAAGCATCTCTCTCTCTCTGTCTCCAACACGCACACACATGCACATGTGCCTCAAGGCTCGAAGAGAAGGGGCTGCATCTTCACAAAGGTGAAGTTGTAGTGCTGCGGCAAACCTTTGTGGCTGATGTTGCTGAATTTATCCCATAAGAAAACTGGGAGCCCGTCTTGTGTGGTCGGTCCGTTCACTGCCTCTGCACGGAAGTCCTCAGCCATTTGGAAATCAGTCACCTGAATGAGGAAAAGGGCATGAGAGAACATCTGAGCTGAGCTAAACGATTATTTGATTCCACAAAATCTATATTGTCTCTCAAAGTGGGGTCAAAGCGGGACAGGATTTACCTTAGTGTCGTAACACCCGCCTGGTGAAGGCTTTTCTGACCTCAGGTCGTTACGGCAACAAATGGACTTACAGGGGTCTCCTTTGGAGTATGGATCCTTCTTGTAGTCTGAAATCAAACAGTAAACATTTGGCCACAAGGAAATGACAGTGACAAACATAATAAACCAACAAGAAAGAAAATCTTCAACTGTATCTGGGATCTGCTGTTTAGTATAATGCGAAGAAAAGATTGTTTTCCTCAGTGTGCCAACTACAGAATGCTGCTGATAAACAGCACCGATTTCTGTTACAAATTTTGTGATCATTGCTAGAATAGAGAACAAAAATCTTAAAGCTCTGTGATTCATATTAACTAATTAAAGCTGCCTCTGCAAGATAAGAAACACTGTAAAATTATTTGTATGCTGCCTCCATTAGAAATCAGGAGGGGCAAGAAGCATTTATCACATTGACCTGTTTTAGAGGAACAAAATTTAGTTGTGAATCATTGTTTGGCCTTTTCTTGGTGCTTACATTCATACTCCAACCTGTTTGCAACTGAGAAACTCAGAGAGAGGGTCATGCGGAACTGATCAAGCTGAGGCTTAATCAGCACTTTGCAAACTCATTTGACAATGGCTTTTATTGTAACAGATAGCTGTTAATATTTAAAAGCCACAGCTTTCAATTATATTGAGGCACACACCATTAAACCTCATGATGTGCTTCAATGAGTCCAGGTCCTTGACGTCAGCCTGGTCACGACGAAAGATCTTGGCTCTGGGACAGAGATCATAGGAGAAGTCTTCTCCATACCTCTTCCACATTTCGCCGTAACCACTCAGAATGTAGATTTTCCGGTGGAAAGGTATATTGTAGGACGGCCAGTAACCTGTGGTAAACAGGCAGCGAGTTAAAACCAACTCACCTAGTGGAAACAGAAACAAAGATGTGCTGTTACCTCTGCGCAGAGCCTGTGTCTGGTCAGAGAACTCCACCAGGCCAGGGATCTGCTCCACCACAGTCAGAGCACCGTCTTCAACACTGTGGCCCAGCTTTACTTTACTCCTGTCCAGCACCATGTACTGGTTGTTGTATGTGCCTATGAAAGTTAAAGATGAGGCTTCGGATCAAATCTCCATGAAGCCCTTTTTCCTGTTCATGCTACGAAATAATTTGCACATTTAAACCATCTATGTTGAAGTCACCAACTTCACATAATCCCTTTGACTGTGATCATCAGTGTGCTCCACTTACCAGAGTTGTACCTGGAGAAGGTTTTCGCCCACTCCTCTCCAGTATTTGCCAGACTGTGAGCCAGTCTGACCCTCTGCCATGCCAGCAGGCTGTTTGGCGTGAGCTCATCAAAAAGGGAGGAGTTGAAGACATTGTTGGTGGTCTGGGTCATCATCAGACCACTGCCCAAGAGGTAGAAATCATCCAAAGACACAAGGAAACCTGAAAGAGAATGTATTTACTGCCAGTATTCACAGTTGAGTCACACACATCACAGTTTAAAGTGTAGTGTTCTGGTTTGCAGGGTGAGTCTAACTGAAGTAACATTTTACTGAATAGTGGTGGGTCAAAATATCAGTTTGGTGATATATCGTTGTCCCTCCTCGTGTAATACGATAATTGATATGCCAGGACAAATATCAATATTATAATTGATATATATTAAAATTAAGTAAACAGTAAACAGTCCCTGCCAGTTTCACTTGCTGGTTATTGCTACTGTTCTCTATATTGTGAATGAATAGAAAAACCCTGCACTTTTAACTTTTCATTGACATTTTGTTTTCTTCAGTTAGAGAGATATTGTGATGTATCCCTATATGATTGTCTTTCAACATATTGATTATCACAGAATCACTATATCATGATATTACTGGCATCGTGGACCATGTATCGAATGTGGTATTGTATCGTGAGGTACTTTGTGATTCCCGCCCGTATTACTGAATAGTCACTACAAGGCAACACAACTGGTTGCAAAAAGAATGGAGGTGTATGTGAAAATGACCCTTCTTCTTATTTGATTTAAAGCGTCACCAAACATTTTCCCGAGAAGTTAATGTGTCCAGGTAAATAGACTTAAAAAAAAAAAAAAAAATAGGTGACATCTTCTGGTTTCAAACACTGTCAGTGGTTTCAAATATTGTGGAAGTGCTACATTCCCAAAACATTTATTAAAACATTAGTATTTTTGATAAGATCAAACTCAAGAATCAACCATTCCAGCAATCCTGCCTACAACAGCTTTCACTGTGGTTTACTGCATTCACTGGTGTCTTTCTTGTTTAAGAGAGCGACATACCAGGGTAGCTGCTGAAAGACAGTTTCCCAGTGGCTGTGTGGGGCTCAGTGATATGGAAGTCCCAGTGTTTGTAGATCCGCATTGTGGCAGCATACGTGTACCAGCTGGAGTGAGCAAACAGGAGGTTCTCAAAGCCAGGAAGCATCTGAGAAAAGAGGAGTTCAGGTTCAGTGATAGGCTTTCCTGTTTCTAATGACACTGGAGTTTGTGCCAATGCAACGTAACACCTCAACAGAGTTATTCATCCAACCACTCCAGGACATCATATAAAAACATGTCTCCTGTTGAACATCTATAAACGTCAGCCACACACACGGCCTTGTTGGTAATTCCCTTATGTTTCCAAAGAATCCAGAACTATTGGACTCAGTTACAAATGACAGAAAAGCCATTTCATGGTATGGTGGCACCACAGAAAACCCATGTTAGATTTCATTGTGTCATGTTGCTGCAGCTGCGGGTAAGATGATATCTAACGAATGCAACAGTGTAGCAAACACGTTTCACAAAGATCTAAAGCCACTAAAAATACGCTGGTCAAGTGTAATTCAAATAATATGGATTTGACATACAGTGATGAGGCAATACAAAAACATGGTTACAAGGTATTAAAACAACAAACACACTATTGATTGACTAAATAATTAACATATGAATGAAGAAGTTTAAGTCACCTTAGGCATACCAGAATGTACAGTAAGAGGCTTCAAGCTATTGCACAATTTTACTTTGCTTATTCTCATAATTTTGGTCATCTTTTTTTTTTTATTCTGGTCTTCTTCTGTTTAGTTATGTCATAGATTTTTATTCTTAAAATTGCTTTAGTACTGCATATTATAAGGTATCTTTCTGCTTGCCTTCTTTTTTGCCTATGAACAAAGAAGATTTATTTATTTGTCTTGTATATGTGTCTGGTGGAGTATAGGATCTCAATTGCCTTTTGGGGATTTAGTCAGTTTTCTGTATCTGTATTTATATCTGTATCAAAAACACATTGGACAGATGTGATGTTAAGTAAAACAAAGAACAATACTGCATCTCCAATAGATCTAAATGTGTAGGAAGAATCATTCCCCCATGAGGACACGATATTTTTGCAGTTTGTTTCTTACCGGATGAGCCAGAGCAATCTTCTATGATTGTGTTTCATATTAAGTTCTGTTTCTTAAACCACACAGTTTGTGTGGGTGTTCTGTTTCTATGTAAAGAATTCAGTTCTGAGCTCGACTGCATCTCTGAGAAGGTAATGCAATTCTTTTTTTGGGTGTTAGAAGGAAGAAATACTTTTGTTTCATGACTTTTAACTACGGATGAAACAAACACCTTTCAAAAGGGGAAATGGAAACATTCACATTCTTTACTGTGTCAAATATGACAGAAAAAAATTGCATTCTTTTCCAGTGAACCACTAAATTTGTCAAAACGGGAACTTGTCTCTTCATTTACACAAGCACAGGAAAAGAGATTGCAGCTGATGTTACGGTGTTACAAGCTGATTTTGGAAAGCAGTCTATATAACAATGAGCTTTGCTTTCCAACAGTGAAGCATATAACATGTTTGGACCTTTGACCTTGATGAGTGCGGAGCAGTGTCCCATCCCAGGAAGTGTGAAGTCTCTGAGTGGGGGGGCGGAGCTGGGCACCAAGCCTGGGATCAGATCCAGTAAATCTCCGACTGCATTCAGGAACTGAATGGCAAACAGGGACAGCGGCTGTGGGAATGAGAGCAGATAAACAGATGTCAGTCAGAAAATAAAAACAAAGTGTTCCATTGCCTTAAGAAGGAGGTACTCACTTACCCTGAAACAAGTCTGATTAAATAAAACGTTTAACTGAGAAGAGAAAATAATCAAATTGACTGACATGATGGGCTATTTGGAGACTTTTCATGCTTTTCTTTTTTTTTTTTCCAAAGTGGTACTCAAAGATAACTATATACTGTATATAAACAAATAGACAATCATCAAAATTTGGTCATATTTAAAAATGTATTGTCTGTTTTTGTTTAAATAGAAGAGAAACATAAAACACACAGTCACATGACTGTTCAATGTCATGTATCATGTAATCCTACAATGAAATTTTTACTTTCTCTTGTAGGGATCACTTCATTTTCCAAGGAACTGTAAAACAATGGGACATGTCTTGGTTTTATCTACAAAGTCCAATTCCGCAAGGTTAAATATTGTCTGGTAAAATGGCCTTCATACCTTTTTCCCCTGTTTCTTGGCCCAGTCTCTTGCTCCTGCTTGTAGTCCGTCCATCTGAGCCACAATGAAGCCTGCATGTTTCCACAGAGGATCAGAGCTCTTGTTGAATTTCACTTGTTCTCTGACCCAGGAATCCTGCTTCCTTTGAGCACAAGAGCGACATTTCCTTTTTACTGATTTTTTTTTTGTTTTAATGAGTTACTGCTGTTGTAACTGTTAGAAACAGTATAGTGTATTACTGCTATTACTGGTTGTTTTAAAATTAAAATATTTAATTTCCCCTAATCCTGGAACTGAAATTTGGAGGAAAAAAAGACCAAACTCACTCCAGGAAAGTCTGAAGCGGACCAAGCACTTTTGGGTTGTGGATCAGCTGTGGGTACATGTTGGTGTAATGGTCCATCATCTGCCTGAGTAAGGAAAGTATGTACAATTATTAAAGTACAATCCGTATAGTTCAGTCACAGTGACCGATACTTTTGTTGGAGTTGCTTGTTGAGCCAGGGTAAAATTATCACACCTGACCGAGGGAGAGTTTGTGAGTATACAGCAGCAGCTCAAAGGCGGACAGGGGCAAGAAGCATTTATTGTCATCAAAGTGCTAAACGACCTGGCCTTTTGAGCAGCAGAGCTCAATGAAAGGTCTTTTCGTTTTCATTCATACCCCCAACTGATTGGGTCGTGTGGAGCTTATAGGCTTAATTATCAGTGAGTGAACTCATTTGACAATGGTTGAAATTCAAATGGTCATTTGTTAATATTTAGTATATTGAACAGCCAAACTATAGAGGGAACTCATTTTTTTTTTCCAAATGAGATGATAAGTTAAATCCTGTAATGTTTTACAGCTTAAGAATTCAAGAAAACTCAGGGGATTAATTTTCACAAGTATTCCTATAGTGAACTGTACATAAACTTGCATAGGTTGCATAAAAGTGTGTTTTACTGAGGAAGAATTATTTGTGCCTTTGACATCACATGGGAGAACATTAACAACATAACTTAATTTGATAGTTTGTAATTTAACTCTGAGCTCTCCAATTGTGGATTTCTCTCATTTGAAATGGTTGTTTGCATTAATATTTCATATTGTGTTTTAATCAAAGACAATTTTCCATACTGTGTACAATAAAGTTCAATCTAACCTAACTACTTAAGTCATCAGCAGACTATAGACTAGAGTGACCACTTGCATTGTTTCACTCTGATGATCACATGATTGAATAGCGTGTGTAACGTATGCAACTCGCTGTGAAATGACCAGTTCACTGCAAAAACAACACACTCATGGCTCTTACTGGGCAGTGAGGAAGCCTTCGAGGTAGCCCGCCAGGAAGAAGGTGACCTCGTCAGTCTCAGGGGTTTTTCCATAGCCGGCACGGATCTCAAGGACACTCCAGCCTGTGCTGGACAGAGTATCATTCAGGTACCCGTATGCGTCTCCCTCTGTCTCCAGCACACCTTCTTTGAGTAGGACCATCTTATGTTGGACATCCCAGTACACTGTGGCTGCTGTTATCTCTGAAAGGAAATCACCAAAATAAAGGCATAAACAAAACCACACAGCCTAAAGAACAGTCATACATACTTAACTATGACTGATAAAGCTAATACTGTAATGTAGTATTTTTACTATGCACTATCTTGTTTATTATTTTTATTTTATCCATTTATTTGACTGAAGGGTCACGAGACAAGAGGAGGTTTTTATGCACTCTCAGTCCCAAAACTTTATGACTGGATTTTCTGTTTTCAATTATGATTGAATCACCTTGTGTGATTGCAAGGTGTGAAAATGAGAGTCTGAAATAATGTCTTTGTCAGGAGCCTTGTCTGTATAAAACAACACATTACACTCAAGCGGTCCAGTTTTAAATCACAACTGTTTGACAGAGAGAATCGTTGCTCAACAGAGACACTTTATACCACTGATATATCAGCTATTGTTTTTAGGCATGCAGGTCTATATTTTATCAGTGTGGATAAGCATTTAAACAGCCACGCGTGATTTTATTAAACTCAGTCCACTTACTTTGTGCAGAGGCGAAGGTGGCAATCGATGTGAATAAAAGTAAGACATACATTCTTTTGACTAACAGCATGGCCGGGTAAAAGAGGCTAAAGGGCTTAAAGAAAACAATAAGGACAACTTCAGAGCGGACAAACGGTGCAGCCTGAAGAGGTGGATTACACGAAGAGGAAATCAGACTTCTTGGTTTATGGAGGAGGGAAGCTCCAAGGCAGCAGATGCGTCATCGGAACGAAGCGTTTCCTGATTGGCTGCGGGTCGAAGGAAAGGGAACAAGATAAACGTAATTTTGACCGTAAGCAGAGCGCGTCTTTATAGTAATACAAGAAGAAACAACCACCCCAGATGGGACTCGAACCCACAATCCCTGGCTTAGGAGGCCAGTGCCTTATCCATTAGGCCACTGGGGCAGAGCGCCCTAAAAAACATGCAACATGAAAATACGTAACGTGAATAATAAAATCAATAATTGACTTCTCTGCCAGCGCCTGTACACACTTGCACTCGGAGGTGACACCTGTCTACCTTAACTGCGGTCAAGACAGTCGTCATTTGGCTTTCCGTGGTCTAATCAGCCGCTCCCAGTCCCCTGTCATGTGCGCCGATATTCTCTCCTTTACGGTACACCTACGGAAACGGCCTGAACCTAGCAGTCCTAGTTCCGGTTTCCAAAATAAAATCCTATCTAAAACAAACAACCTACTGAAAAGAAAATTATATGTGAAAACAATTATATATGATCATTTGATTAAATGTAAAATAATTATGTCAAATAAAACATTAGTAAAATGTATTGTGCATATAGTGGAGCTATATTTTTATTTTGTCTGTCCTGCACATTTGGTTGCATATTTCCTTCCCTGATTTCAAATTTTTCTTCTACTTCTAAATGTTATGATTTTGGCTTCTGTAACACTGCAAATATCCCCATGTGGTATAAAATACATAACTTTTATTAGTAGTTTATGATTTCACTGTCAGTGGACTCAATACCTCCTATACTCTGTACACTGTAATAAAAGGTACTTTTACTGTGTACTTTTGGAGTAATCCAAAGTTTCAAAACATCCCCGTCTGCACCCTGAATATAACTACCTATAAGCATATCTAAATAAAAGTCAGTTTGTAATAAAACAATAATTTTGTTTTTGAAGCCTTAGGCATTTTAAATGTACTTTAAGGTCCTTCCTTTACACAGATCACCCTCATCACACAACCCTGTGTCTTCAGAAGCCTGAAAAGACAAACAAGACAGGGAGTGTGTTTTGAAGCAGAAGCTTACTTCACACAGAGATCATCCTTTCTAGTATGCAAGCTGCTGTAGTTCTCTGAAACATTTGGGGAACACACAATTAGCACGAGTCCTCAAAAAACATCCTCAAACAGAACAGTTCTATTTATTTTGTGGTACAAAACAACCTTTGATATATGTCTCCTTAATTAAACCAGTATGCTATTGTTTATGAGTCAACCCGTGCAACTCAAAACAACATTTAGTAGATCCCTCTGATGCATTACATTTCAGTAGTGCAGAAAGAAAAACCACAAACAAAGCAAGTTCAGTTTGTTACTCACTGTGATGCTGCCCTCAAGTGACAGCTTTAAATACAGGCTTCAAACAGTGAATCATTAAAATGCACAAAATGGTTTAACTCTTCCAAGGACAAATTGATAGAACAGTGAAGTATTATGTAGTGACTGTATAGTGACATTCACAACTAAAATTAGCTAATCTTCTGCATTTAACTTTCAAAAGAAATAATAAATAAAATTGGAATGACAAGAAAAAAATTAACAGAGGAGTTTTAACACAGATACTTATTTACATGAAATGTTTGTTTTCTTCAATCCAACATTATGTCTGTGTCAGTCACCATATGCAACAACACCTTAACATTTTATATATCAACCCACTGGTTTCACTGGCAAGGTTGTGTTACAATAAGAAGAAAATAATTTCTTTGTAGTGAAAATATTTTAGGTCACTTCAACAGTTTCTCTTTGCAGCACATTTGTGTATTACAAAATAAAATCAAAATGTCAATGTCAAGGTAAAACATAATCACCATATGCAGATATATTATAGAACACAGCCCAGAACCAATTTACTTCATTAAACTAAGAGCTAAGAAGGCACAACTCATATATAGTTATTTATAGTCATTTTATGCAGTGTAAAAACCCCTTTCACAGTATTTAGATTAAGATATATTTGCCTTCTCTTATGGCCTTGTGTGAAAGATGAACATGTTAAATAGCAAAAACCTGTTTTAAAGAAAAGTTGATATTGGTAAACACAAACAAGCACACCACATTAGAGTTCTTTTTTCAGTAGTATTCAACTTCTAAAATGAAACAATGCACTTGGAAAATCACTGCTTTGTGGCAGCTTAGTTATGATAATGAGGCAGACACACACACTGGTTCATTCATCATCGATCAGTTTCTCAGCTCCGTTCTCTGCTTGTCTGCCTGCGATACCTCCTCCCTCCTCTCTGCCTCTTCCATCCTCCTGCTCCTCCTCTTCATCCTCCTCATCATTGTAAGAGAGCGACTGGCTGCTGTAGTTGATCATCGTGCGGGACAGGTCCACTTCGATGGGAAAGACATCCGCCTCTTTCAGAACAGCATAGCACTCGTCGTAGTAACGTGACATACCCGAGACGAAGCGCTGCAGCTGGAACACAATGTCCTGGACTGTGGATGAAGACAATAGGAAGTAATGAAAAAGTAGTTGCGTGAATGATACTGACTGAAGTGACTGGAGACAGGCTAAGCTAGTAGAACATGCTTAAAAGGGAGTGTTTTTCTACACGTTAACGCTCCATTAACAACAAGATAATTTTAATCACAGTGAAAGCCCTGATCAAATATGATTATGTCTGTGCAGATATGACACGGTGATACTATGATTATCATGGTAAAAATTAGGATAATAGGACCCTTTTCAAGAATTAAAAATGAAAACCTAGCATTGTTTAAGCGTAATAAAATATACTTTTGACAACCAAAGAAATAGTTTCTAAATAAAATTTTAATTTCTCTTATGTGCCTTATGAGTTGCTGACTGTATACTGTGTCACTATCACTTTTCCTCTTTTAACAAACATGACAGAGTAACCATGAAATGTTGAGTGACTGAAGGGCACATGCACAGCAAAGGGCCATGAGCCAGACTTAAACCCAAGACACTGAAATTAAATGACAATGACATGAGCAAAAGCCTGACTTTTTTATATGTGTGACACAACACAAACTGGAATAATATCTAGAATGCTCAAACAATAACAGACCATGTTTCTGATCTAGAAGCTCTATCTTCTCCAGAACATCCTTCCTCATTTTGGCAAAGCGTGCACGAGCTTCCTGCCGACACCGCAGCACCAGCCGGTACTCGTAGTTACCAGTGCTCACACGATATAGAGGCTCCCCCATGGCCTGTGGGAAGTAGCATATTATTTATTACTTCATATTATTACATTAAAAGAGCTCTACCGGTTTACTAATATCATAATATATTGAGTGACAGTGTCAGTAACAAATAGTACCTGTTTGCAAAACACAAGGCAAAACAACTGAATTTTTTCCCTTGTATGAGGGAAAAAATTCAGTTGTTTTACAATTCAAAGAGCTACTCACAATACTGCTGTACTCCTCATCATCCATTTCTTTAACCTTGAGACAGTATGACTGAAAGACACAAGAGATTGAATGTATTTTTAAATGTATTTAAATGTATTTGTTATTTTGATGACTGACAGCGAACAAGTAAATGCACTGTGCTGTATCATGTACTAAACCAGAATAGAAGAACATGTGGCTTTACCAGATACTCAAACTTCACATCCAGGTACTTGCGAATGGTGAGCTTTGTGTCAGGTATGGCCTTGTGAAGATACGTGTTCAGATCATGGAGCATCTGTATGAGACAATCAGAGGTTTAATATGACAGCAGATAAACCATACAGTCACAGTGCTGTTAAACAAAAAAAAACAAACAAATGTTGGATTCATGCAGTTTTTGTCTTTGCTATTAAACTTCCTTGCATATTGCTTGTTTTCACAGACAAAAAAGGATTTCCCTATGTGACAGTCCTTAATTGCTTTTAGTGAAATAACTGTACCCACAGGTTTAATGGTCTTCAGTAGCTGAATTCCAAATTTTTCAATGTTGCGATGGGCATCTGCAAACTTCACAAACGCCTTACTGGCTGCAGCCTGGGGCTCTCGGACCCCAATGACAGAGAAAACATCACCAAATGCTGAAAGGACAAGTAATTAAACACTGCTCAGACTTACTTTAAAATAAAGCAGAGATGTGGTGTTTGATTTTCTTTATCTTAAAACAAGACACACAAAAACATTTCAGGAATCCTTTGTTCTTTAATTTCCAAAGATTTTTGAGGGTAACTCACCTCTGTGAGTTTGAGAAAGCTCAAAAAAAGCTCTGAGCAGCCTCTTTGTGTGCTCCATCAGCCCTGCAGGTAAACACAGGGACACTTATATGAACATACTGAAACAAACATGTACAACAGCAATCTTTAGCATTGACAGTGGTTATGGAAATTCTAATTCAAAACACTGGAGAATGTGAACTGTCATTTACAGTTTCCTCCAAAAGGTGGAAAAACAGACCTGCACTTATATCCTGCATTACACTATATCCATACACATACTTAACTGTGTTGGTGCTTGTTTTATTTTTATGAACACAGGTTAATTTTCACATGTCAGCAAAAGTGACATGTGAAAGCGTGTGTTGTGTCCAGCAACAGACAATACAGCAGCAGAGAAATATCATGGAATCAGAGGAGACGACAAAGCGACAAATAAGGACTGTAAAAATATAATACATGTTAAATATCAACTGATAACACAATTCAATGCATCTCCACTGCAGAGCCTTGTTTTTCTGATTCTTTGGTCGCGACATTTCTTAGCTTTTTAGGTTTGTTAAAGTCCAGCCTTTCTGACAGTTGCTATACAGAGGTAGCCTGCGTGTTGAAGTTTTGTGTATGCTGTGAGTTTGTGGCCAACAAATGAACATTCATTTTATAAATGGCTGCACCACTGTTATCAGTGAAGTGTTTAAATTTAACTTGTTTTCACACACACTGATATAGTGGCTAGCATTGTTCCCTCACAGCAAGGTCACCAGTTCAGGCCCTGGTTTGACTGAAGGCCTTGCTGTATGGAGTTTGTATGTTCTTCCTGTGTGTGTGCATGGGTTCTCCCCAGGTGCTCCAGCTTACTCCCACAGTTCAAAATTGGGGATTAGGGTAATTGAACACTCTATATGACATAAGTGTGAGAGTAAATGGTTGTTCATCTCTGTATGTTGGCCCTGTGGTGAACTGTCCAGGGTGTACCTAGCCTTTCACCCTATGTCAGCTGGGATTGGCCCCTCTGAGACTCTCAAGTGGGGGAAAGTGGTCGAAAATGGATGGAATGATTCCTTATTCTCTGATGACACAGCATAGTAATTTTCTGTATTAATATAATCAATTTCTCAAACACTAGCTTACATTTATATTTAACAATGTTTGTCAGATTAACACATTAGACATAGTAACACAGAATAGTTGCCTGATTCTGTAATTACTGTATTCATGGAAAAGCATGAGATATCAAACTAAACTACATTAGTACCAATTAATTCAGCAACTGCATCCATTAACTGATGTAATCGGTCCTTACCTTTGTAAAGCTCTGCTGTTTTCTCTAGTTCCTCTAGTCTTTTGACCAGTCCATCTGTAAAGTATTGTAAATTTACATGAGAACAGTTCTACTGTGCAGTATACACTTTTATATGAATGAACTCAGAATCAATATTCATTGAAATAATCTTACCATTGCAGAGAATAGCTCTACTGAGTCCAAGTGCATCTGCTGTCCCTGAGCTCATATTCTCTACCAGTCGATGTTTGACCTTTTTTAATACTAACACACACAATAATGTAAGACAGCGAAGGACCATCATTAAATCTATAATCCACAGAAACTAATAGAAACTAATTATGGCTCAAGACTGAAAGTATGTGTCTGGTGGAGGACAAACCTATATCCAGAGACTTCCCCTGTTTTGGGTCTGCCTGCAGTTTGTTGTAGTGGATTATTGCTTCTCCCTGGTACAAACAACAAATATACCAGATATATCTAAAAGACCATTTGTAGAAAATACAAAATCCCACAATTGTTCAGTTTCATAATTAACAAATATAAAGTTTTTTTATGTTTTTTTCCTACTACATCAGATACAAACAATAATGTGTCACATTTCATGCTTCATGATGCCAGTGGTGAACTCACATGTGGTATTTGCAGTGAATGAATAAGAGCAACACAATCTAATCCTTTAAATCCCACAATCCAATCTCTCTTTAATCCACCATGCAGGAAGTCATGGAATGTTTCTGGGTGTGAACAATGAATGCCAAAACCAACATGAGCATTTTTGTTGAGGACTTTGTGCTGAATGCTACAGGCTATTGTCCTGACCCTTTTGCATTGGAAATTCAATGTATTCATTCTTCTCCACAGTCCAGTAGTGGGTGAGCACCCATGACCAGTAAACTGTTCAAACTCCTCAGTGATAAATCCTCAACCACAGTCGGTGGGACAAAACGTGAGTAACATTTCATTAATGAATGAATCAATGAATGTTTCTATGAAATCTATTTCTTGTTATTCATAAAAAGTCATTTGTCAACAGTGGAGGTGATCAGTTTAGTTGGGTGTGGTTTTTTTGTTATTAAGACAGCAATGTGGTCAGAGTCAAGGCTGTGTGTCTACAGAGCTTTAGTAAATGAGCAATTTGACCTAATGTTGGTGTGTGATTGCATCACAAGACTATGTGTACCTGGACAGCTTGAATCATCTTGGCCACCTCCACTTTAGTTTTTCCTTTGACTGGTTTGCCATTCACACCTGTGATTTCATCACCTGCTGCCAATGTCCCATCCAGAGCTGCTGGGGTATTATCAAAAACCTGTGGAACAGAAACCACATTTTAAAAACGGTAACAGTGACATGGAGTATAGACCCTTCAACTAAATCAAATATTATAAAATGTGAAAAATTGTAT
This sequence comes from Brachirus orientalis, assembly GCA_016785285.1. Taxonomy (NCBI): domain Eukaryota; kingdom Metazoa; phylum Chordata; class Actinopteri; order Pleuronectiformes; family Soleidae; genus Brachirus; species Brachirus orientalis. Next base: position 2,272,602 of record JAFBJR010000367.1, on the reverse strand, counting down.
AAACATTATGACATAGATACAAAAATGGTTTGTACCTACTTGAACAATGTAGAGGCACGGGCAGTACTGTGCCCCGCCACCAATGCTAATGCCAATGAGGTTATTAGCATCTTTTGTTAGACACACACTACCAGGTACTGTTGGTATTCCACTTAAAAAGAGAAAAGATGATAGACTGAGCCTTGCAGCATTGTACACTGAACCTTTGTAATGTGCACACTACACAGTGTTATTGCAATTGAAGCAAAAAATATAGATGGCTGCAAAATAACAGGATTAGTTACTGGTTATTGTGAGGTTTACTGATGTCTCTGGATGGTAAATGTGTTATTGTATGTATGCATTGTTTCATATAGGAAGGGCAAACACAAAGAAATACTTTAATGGTTAAGGTAAATAAAAGAAAAAAAAAACAATTGTGACTTACAGCTTGTCCTCTTCCAATTCATAGTCCATGTCTGTACAGGACAGTGTCACTCCTGTCCCTGTAAAACCTGTGAGTGAACATAAAATGCTAAATTCTTACAAAATATGTGACTTGTACACTTGAGCGCGGACACGATGAATTCTAGGTTTGAGCTACAATGACATAAACAACGACTTTAGTGTGCAGCGTCTGTCAAATGCTCGAAACAATGCAGATCTTTCTGGCAGAAGAGTTTCATCAGGACACCGAAACATACTCTGAGAGGAGACGCTGCAGCAGCACAGGAACACATTTGGTAACTAACGATCTGAGATTGACCACTAAAATGTGTACTCTTTTGTAATAAATGACTCAATTTCGCTAAGCGCATGGACCTGTGGTAATTAAAAACAACTCCAGCATCAGTACAGTGACGGAGGCCATGAATAAGGAAATTGCTTGCTAACTGTGGCTAATTAGCTGCTAGCTACTGTAGATTTACTGTAGATTTACTGCAGGTTAAACCTACTAAACCTCAGTATGCCTTTAAAGATTTACCTCTTTTGGGATTTGAACCAGTTTCTCGTGTTAATTTCGCTTATTATGTACAAAAAGGTAAGTGCATTTCTACCATTCGGTCCGTTCAGTGGTGACTATCTGGATTTCACTGACAGCTCCTGTTTACTTTACTGCGTCAGTTCCGGCATTGGAGCGGAAGTCTGGAGCAGGTCCGTGTAGCCTAATGGTCACAGTTAGAAACGGCAAAATTAAAAATATTATTAGTATCATCAATACAAAGTAAAATAGTTTTCTACTATCTTTACTGAATCATGTGAAGAACAAATTATCATCTAAATACAATAATAAAAAAATCAATAGTAAAACACAATTGTAGTACTGTTCAACAATCCATGTAAGGTTTTTAATTGTTAAAATTGTTTAATTGTGTGGTTTCTTTGTAGCCCTTTTTTATTTGTGAATGTAAGGTTTTGTTTGCTACAGAGTATGGACAGATTCAAAATACAGTTTTCTTGTCAGCATTGTTTTATTATACATAATTATGCCGATATTCTACATTCATATTGTTTTAACTAACTAAATCTGTCTAACTGCACACAAAAAAATGTCAGAGTCTCAATATGGTTAAATGGATAAAAACAAATATATAATCTTGAAACTAAATGCTATGGTTTTCCAGTGGTGACCTTGATGAAGTGCCACAGATGAAATTTAAAATAATAAATGAATATCTTTAGTTTCATTTTTATGACAGTTTGACAGTTATAATACATATATATACAATAATACATATACAGTAAATAGTGGTGGGCGTTTTTTTCTCTTGATTTAATCAGCTTTGTCTTGCAGACCCTCATCCAATGTAAAGAAAGCATCACAATCAGTTTTTTATTCAAACCTCTGTGTCTTACTCTTTTGCTCTTGTTTGGTGATTAAAGAGGCAGATCATCTTATCCATCTGAATCAAATCAGTAGTGTGATCAAGCAGAAAATGTCTCTGCACTGAGTAGGCTACTGATTGTGAAGATAAGGACTGAGTAACATTGTTCATGGTAAAAGTACTTTACTGTGTCTTCAGTGCTTTATATTATAAAAGCAGCGAAACACTGCAGTCACACATCTCATATTTTGTCTTCTGGGAGTAAAGACTGTGTCTGTGTGCCAAAACCACCATACATCTTCCCGCATCTCCAGGACTCCTTACTGACACCAGGACTCAACATGAGTACAGTATGTATACATCTGTTGCTGCTTTTATTTGACTTTGCTGCAGTCTGCAATTTATGCTTGCTTTAATACTAAACAGTTTTCAGATGTTAGTATTTTATGGTTAACAAGTCCTTTTTTTTTTTTTTCATTTTTTTAAATTGCATTTGTTGTATTTCTTAGCATTTTGAAATTAAGAATGTGGCTCTGCAAAATGGAGATCGGCTGAAAGTAAAAGGAATGATTCTGCCAGATGCTGAGAGGTAAGCTAACCAAACACATTACTTTTATTTATGTATGGTTCTCATGTGTCTCATTTTCTATTAAAAAAGAAGCTTAAAACATCAGTTAACTGGCCTCTTCAACTTTAAATCAGGGGTGAATTTTCTTGTCGTATTGTATCTGGGTGTTTTTGGTATACGCTCTGGATGTTAAAATTATCTTTTTTATATAAACTTAGATTCCAAATCGACATTGGCCGTGATAAAGACGACCTTGCACTGCATTTTAACCCTCGTTTCCATGACAATATTGATGGAGCTGTGCTTGTGTGCAACTCAAAGTCTGCTGGTTGTTGGGGAAATGAGAAACGGGAAATATACAACCCCCTAGAGAGAGGCACCGATGTGAAGGTGAGGGAATCTGGCTGTAGGAAGAGCAGTTGCATGTACAAAGTAAGTCTTTCTGCTAAAAATAAAATAACATATTTTCTCATTTAGATTGTATTAAAAATGGAAGGAGACATGTTTGAGGTGGAACTTCCAGATGGACATGAAGTCAACTTCCCTAATCGTGTTGGCATGGATGTCATCAACTATGTCAGAGTCACTGGGGACTTCAAACTGACATCCTTCAAGATCTGCTAAGAGATACAGTCGCACACACCTGTGTTTATTTGTTTGGTTAAGGATGGCAATTTAAATCTTGCTAGTCAGATGTAGTTCCACAATGTAAGGGTGTCTTTATTTAAGAATGTCATGTTGGAATATTAAATCTTTAACTCTTAAGAGTCGGTTGTGTTTTCTTACATGTAGTTGCATTGTGTGGAAGACCAGAAGTCCGGGAGCATCACAACTTTTACACATCAAATTAGAAGACTTTATAATAATTAAAAAACATATAGTGGTGGTATAGAGAGGCAGATTTATGAGCTAGGGTACAGCCTGGACAGGTCACCAGTCAATCGCAGGGTCACACATAGAGACAAACAACCATCTACTCTCACACCTATGGGCAATTTAGAGTGTCCAATTGGCCTAATCCCCAACTCTGCATGTTTTTGGACTGTGGGAGGAAACTGGAGAACCTGGGGAAAACCCATGTACATGAGAAGAACATACAAATTTTCAAACTGAATTTGTGAACCTGGGTCTTCTTGCTGCAAATGCAAGAATGTTAACCACTATGCCAACCATGTGGCCCGAATTTGTGGGAATATACATTATGTACCATTGTTATCAGTGAAACCAGTATTTTATTTTCATATTTTTTAATTTCTGATGACACATCAAGATTATTGTGGGACTTAATGGAAGACACACAATGTACACAATGTAGGTTTATTATATTAAGAATATGCAATAATACCCTTTTCCATACATTGATACTTTTCTAAACATAGTCACTAAATACATCATGAAATCAGAACACAAAAGAATAGTAAATTAAAAGAGCAAATATTTTTTAAGATTGTAAGGAGTCTTCTCAAACACAAAACACTTGAGACTACAAATGTATTGTAAAATAGGGAAAAGGATAAATGAATTATCAGTGGTTGGCACCATTGATTACAAACAGTATAAGGATGGATGGTATACTTCTACTTCCGCTCACAAAAAATGGGGACAAACTAAAAATCAGGAACTACAGTGAAGATGTTATTTGGAGAGTAAATAGATGTGAATTCTTAAAATAATACTGTACTCACTGTCTGTAACATTACTATTAGGAAAGACATTACATTTTAAGGTTTTACTTATTTCTGAAGACCAAAACTCATGACGCTCTATACTTTTACTAACAGTATTCAAAACAAATTAAACAGTGGTTTAAAATAAATTTGTTTATGTGAAAAAACATTTGATCAAAAAGGTGTAATAGTGATGAATGTGGAGGGCCTATAGTATATTCATACATTAAAATTTACTTATAGAAAACATATACAGTACATGTGGTAATATTTACCCCACAAAAAACAAACAAAAAACACAAAAGAATTCTTCATTCAGACAACATAGTGGAACAATTCAAATACTTGAGATGTGTAAAGCATTATTTGTCTCCTACTGGTACACATTTTTAACATGAATTTTTGATCAAAGTTGATCAAAGGAACAAAGTTAAGGCAGATAAAAATGCTAGAGATACTACTTGTTTGACATGATATATATGTTTAAAATGATAATAATAATAATAATAAACATGTTTCATAAAATTGGCTCCAGCTTCCCCCACGACCCTCATATGGAAGCTAAAGCGGTAGAAAATGGGTAGATGGATGTTTGATAAAGCATACTATGTTAAACAATAACATGACTTGAACAATATGTTCATTTTCATGTAGATCATAAACTGCAAATCAACAATTTAAACAAAGTCATAAAAAGGTATTAAAAAAAGAATAATTAGATCATTCATTTCAAATGACTAAGAAATGTCAATTAATTAATTTTTCCTCACTTCAAAAATTATTTATCATGTCAAGGTAAATACATTTGTATACAAAAACAGCAATCACAAAACCACAACCACAAAAAGCTAAATTTATGCAAAAAATATACATAATATCCTCTTTTAAGCAATGTATGGTCACATTACTCTTCTGGTCTTTTAGATTTTGAGTTCATTTCAAGCTAATCTTTATATTTTCATGGAACTGCTCCCATTTCGATCATTAACACTGTGTCACGAAAACCATATGAAAACAAAACAGTATTATGAGCAGAGCTGCATTTGTTTGTGGTCCCTCACAGACTGAACATTTCATCCAGACTTTCAATAGCTTCTTTTTTTGAGATTTTTTTCCAGTCTTCTGGAATTTGTCCCCATCCCTGGAATTTTAATTGGTAGTGCTTTTCTAGTTGAGTTTGATATTGACATAGAAACCATTTCCAGTATGGCAGTGTAGATTCATCAGGGGTAATGTTCCAACTAGCATATTTTGGGCCAGCAGTTCTGTACTGTTTATAAGGAAATTTTATTTCTGACTCCGAAACAGGGTAAAAGGATCTATCGCTGGCAACTTTTGTTGTACAGAAATCAACTGACATCTCCTCTGTGTTTCTGTAATGCCAACCCTTTACTGCACCACTTCGATGAAAAGGTGCACTGTGGTCATTAGGGCTGTGATCTTTCAGGGTGTTGGTGCAAACAGCTGCACAGAAAGGACACGTTTCCCAGCAACAATTACACAACTGATCTATGAGGATTTAATCAGGCTTCATTCTGGATTCCTGCATCTCATTCAGTGGGAGGTTGTTTGTTTTTTCAATGACTGATTCAAATCCTGACATTATTACGTCCTTCAGAAAGTCAAACTTGGTGATGTCACTGAAATTTTCAGAAGAAATGTCACCAATTTTCAGTTCATCTTTTAGCAAACTGGAAAATTCCTTCAACCACATGTCTGTGCCTCCTTTGTGGGTTTTGCATTTATCTGATGCAGTAAATAAAGCTTGATGTAGCACACTTTTGATGTCTTCGGCATTTTTTTTCTTCATATCCATTGCTCTGTCTTTATGATCTGTGAAGATATACTCCATTACTTGCTTTTTTATAAAAGACTCGGCTTGTTTTCTTGGCTGCTGAATGTAATTTATGTATTCTTCAAAATTGCCTTCCTCTGCCAGTGACTTCAACACATGTTTCTCCAAGACTAACCGGTTCCCACTGAATGCTGGGAAATTGCATTTCATTTCACCAGCAAGATCAATGGCAGTCTTGGTAAAGACTGCCTGAACAGTAGAAAACCTGAGTTTTTCACAGATCAGTTCTCCAAGCACAACAGCAGAGGAATGTCCTTTGCAGAAGCTTTTAAATATCTTGTAATACTGTTCAGATTTGCCCTTAAGATAAGTGATGGCATCATTGTTGTTCTTAAATATCTTGTGAGACTTTGAAAGCCAACTTGCTGCTCTGTCAAGTACATATAGTAAGAGATCAGCTGTAAACTCCTTCTTCACAGCACATTTCAGCTCTGCTTCAAGTTTGTGTACTTCTTGTATAACATTGTTGGCCACTTCTTGCAAGTAAGTGGATTGGTATCCTCTTGTGGCTACAGGTTTAGTCTTAATATTATCAATGGACTCTTGTTCAACTCTGGCAATGAAGGATCTGATCTCTTCCTGGTAATGATAGTTGAACAGATTTTTTCCAAAAATCTTTCTCAAAACATTCTTCATCTTGATGTAATCAGAATAATTCCCACACACTGGTAATTTTTTATATCTGCCACAGCTTTTGGATTCACATATGAAAAAGCATTCAATACCAAGAGCATCCAGGACTTTTGTCTGTTCTTTTTCCATGTTGATGTCTTCAATTGGTTTTGTATCTGCAGTTAGTTCATTTACCCAGCCATTCCAAACACAATCAAACTGGTCTTTTAACTCCTTTTCGTCCTGTCCCTTATCTTTTAACTGATGAGCGAGCTCTTTGCTCTTCTGCAGAAGCGTGTTCTCAAACTCTGTCTTCTTATCAGTCATCTTTTTACATGCAGTCTTCTGTTGGATAACTTCATCCAATTTTCTTTTTGTTTCCTTTACCAGTTCCTCGTGGAAATCCTTGATTTTGGTTTGAAATCGTCCTCGCCACTGAACCAATATTTCTTTCTCTTTGTCATCATCAAAATACTTTTGAATTTCTCCTTTGATTTCTATATAGGTTTTGCTCATTTCTTTAAAAAGATGAGTAAGCTCAATTTTGTCAGTATTTCCATTTTCAATGCAGTTGTACTGCTGGTTTTCAATGGTCAACATTTTGCTCCTAAGGACCCATGTCCATTTCCCAAACTGGACCTCAAGTTTTCTGTACACTGCAATTTCAAATGTGTTTTTGAAATTAAAAACAAAGTTTTCTTGCAGAAGGGCATTCCAAAGGTCCTGGATGTTCGTTTTAAACTGTGACAGAGTAATCCCAGCAGAATGTGAAGCTTTAGAGAGGATCATGCTCCTTAGCTCCTGGACACTCTCACTATAACCTGGATTTGGAGGAGCCATAGGTGGACTTCCCTCCCATAGCTGGGCAAGGTATTTCACATCCTTTTCAACATCAAATGTAATGACATCACTGAAATACTCCACATCACACACCTCCTCTTTGGCAGCAAGCTGGGCCATCTGGTCCAGTTTGTCTTGCAGACGTCTCTTTCCATCCATAGTTTTCTCTACAGCCGTAATGTCTGTAACATTCTGGTGAACCAATATGCAACTTGGAGAAAGATTTACTTTCTTCATTCTCATGAAGGCCTGTACAACAATCTGCAGAACATCTTGCATCTCAGCTGGATTCTCACCAAAGATGTTGATCAATGTCATGTTTCCCAAGCCAACAACAAATGTTGCCAATTCGTTGTCATGGTGAAGAGTGGCATTGCCCAACTCAAGAGCACGTAGTCCTTCAGTGTCCACCACAAGAATGTAGTCAAACTTGAATTCCTCCTTGACCTCCTCCGACACTTTAACCAGCTGCATGAAGACTCCCTTGGTGCACCTGCCAGCACTCACTGCAAACTGTAACCCAAACATGGCATTCAGCATTGTTGACTTTCCAGTGCTTTGTATTCCCAAAACTGAAAGAACAAAAACTCTCTGATCACCTACTTTTTTGATGACTTCCTCTAAAAGACCAGAGATCCATGTCAAAGGGACATTACCTACATTACCATCCATAAGCTCCATTGGGTGTCCTGATATCATCAGCTCTGCAGCAAGCTTGGGGTATTTAAACCAGGCTGCATCACTTTTTTGTTTCTTCTGAGATTTATGAGCTTCAAAGATCTGCCCCATTTCTCTAAAGATGTGCTCCAAACCAAAATTTGCTGACTGGAGTTTTGTTGATATTTGTTCAAGCTCTATTTGTTTGCTTTTGAAAAGGTCCGATTTGTCATGTTTCTTCTTCAGGGCCAAGATCTCAGACCACGTTTTATCATAGTTTTGCAGAATTGAAGACAGATCATCAGTAACGAGGTCATCTATGTAGATTTGAGTCCATTTCATGAAATACTCTCTCTCAATTGACGACAGAGTGGAAAGATGACCTGTGAACAGCTTTATCAGGTCACTACAGGATTTTTTGCACTGACCTTTTCGTATTTTAATCAGTTTATTTTCCTTTTTAGATTTCTCAATCTCAATCTCTCCTCTCAGTTGGTACAGCTCTCGTTTAATTCTGCTCCACTCATGCCACAATTGACCTTGACAGGGGAGGAGTTCACTTTTGATTTCTGTGGGATCCCGTATTCTCTGAAGCAACTTCATCATTTCCATTGCAGCAGATTTCCCTTTTTGGCAGAGCGAGTCATCTTCATCCACTCTGATTCCAGGGACCTCTGCCATGCTTTCAAGCTGAAAAGATGTATGTGGTCCACTCAAAATTTGTCCAATGATTGTTTTCAGTTTTTTACAAATATCTGAATGACTTCTGTCTTTTAGACTTATTTTGTATCTGCCCTGTTTATTCTGATCTTTACCACAGTCACTATCAGTAATGAGAATAATGAGAGGCTTTTTACATTTACATAGAGCCTCTAATACTCCCCGACTTTTGTGACCCTTTTCCAGAGTTGGTACAAGAACTACATTGACTGAAGATTTTTCAGTAAGTATTTCACGCTGTTTTTCAAACAACAGAGCATCGCCATGGAGATTACAGAAGGCAACACAGTCATTAAAGGCATCATTGCATTTTCCAGCTGGGCAGTACCAGGCAATCTCTGCCATGCCATCCACAAAGTGGCGGGTTTTGTTGCTTCCTGGAAGGTTTCTGTGGAAGAAGGTGCTGTGACGGTCGTTGATCAAAGTGTTCATCAGCTGAGATTTTGACACTGACAGTGAATCCAGTCGCAAAAATGACACCATGGGTGTCCTGGCTTTACAGATGAGCATGCTCTTCATTATTTTGTGGTCAGTTTGGGTATCAGTTGTCTTCCAGCTTTTTGTTATTTTTCTGAATGTCCACAGAGGACACTTGAGATCCATTGTGACTGGGTCAGGAATAAGCAAAGGTAACGCATACTGACATTGTGATAGCTTTGTTACAATGTTCTGCTTTAGGAAACTGTCTGAGAAGTGAAATACTGCCATTTGAATGTCCATTGGATGCAAATGAGTCTGTTTTGTTTGTTCCGTGTCTGCACTTGTGCTCAAAAAATCATCTATATCATCTATGTCCTCTGCTTCTGCATTATCACACACTTGAGTAGATTTTGATTCGCTCACCCCGAGAATCTCTTGTTCAACAGAAATATATCTGGCTCTGTAGTCTAACATCAGAAGCCTGTAAAGAAATGTATTTGCTAAATCTTTCTCTGAAGTGACATGGTACTTTTTCATAGCTGGACCAATTTTAAGAAAGTCTTTTGATGTCAGCTTCTGTTGATGTTTGTCTTGAAGGTTAAGTCTGTGCAGTGTTTGGGTTACTCTTTGGTATGGATTTTCCTTGTCAGTCTCTTCAGAAATCTTCACTGAATTTGTTGTTTTTCCGACCTATAAATTCAATATTGTGGTCAAACCTTCCAGTTAAATGTAAATTGTTAATAAAGATTACATGAGAAATGAATAAGGAAATGCCTGGTAATCAATTACTTGCTAATTATCTGTGGCTGAATAACTCAGATTCAATTATAGGAGATAATAATAAGTGTGTGTTTGCACCGGAATGCAACATTTTACGTTTTACTACTCTACATAAATTTAAAGTAAAAGCAGGAATTAAAGCAGTTGTTCTTATTATATTGTCTTGTCTCTAACTGATCATAATTTGTAAACTGCATCTAAAAGCATGAAAAACATAGTTACATTAGCTGTTCTTCACTTTCTTACCTTGTGCTTGTTTTCATGGGTAACCTTATCTGCAGTACCTATAATAAAATGATGATTTATATTAGAAGAGCTGTTTAAAGTTTTACAAATATTTATTTTTTATTTTATTTTTTTGTTTGTTTGTTTTTAAGTTCAATTCAAAGCATTAAAGTTAAAGAACATAGAAAAGATAATTCTATATGACCTTTCTCATTGGATGATATAGACTTCATTTCAGACTTTCCTTTTGTTCTGTCTTCATATGGTTCTGGTTGTTCACTTTCACTCTTCTCCTCATCTTCTGCAGGACAATCTGGAAGTGAAATAAATAAATAAATAAATCCTCTCTGTTGATGGTTTTTATACACGCATACACATACTTGGTAAGTCATTTGTGTATATTGGGTATCAAATAAGTATATACAGTTTTACCATTATTATTATGCAGTACAGTCATGATATAATAATAATAATAATAATAATAATATCATCATTATTATTATTTGAGGAAATGTGAAAACTTTTCTTGGTTGCTCTCCCTTTTGCGCTCAGCTTAGCGTTTCCACTAACTCAGATCCAGAATTTTGTTCAGCTAAACAAAGACAAAACAGAATTAACTGTCTTTGGAGCTAAGCAGGAAACAGTCAAAGTTGAAGTTTACCTTCAATCACTTGCGATAAAACCCAAAAACCAAGCAAGAAATCTTGGCATTCACATGGACTCTGACCTGAGTTTAAAAGGCCACATTAAAACAGTCACAAAGTCTGCTTTCTATCATCTGAAAAATATATCAAGACTTAAAGGACTTATGAAGCAACAGGACCTGGAAAAACTGGTCTACGCCTTCATCTTTAGTCGATTAGACTATTGCAATGCCATTCTTTCTGGCCTCCCCAAAAAAATCCATTAGACAGCTGCCGCTAATTCAGAACGCTACTGCCCGTGTTCTCACTAAGACCAAAAAGTGGAACACATAACTCCAGCTCTGAAGTCCTTACACTGGCTTCCCATCTGCCAAAGAATTGATTTTAAAATATTGCTGTTAGTCTATAAAGCACTAAATGGTTTAGGCCCAATATACATTTCTGACCTATTGGCTCACTATGAACCATCCAGACCACTAAGGTTATCTGGGTCAGGTTTGCTCTGTGTCCCCAGAACATAGGTACGCCGCCTTGAGTTTTTATGCCCCAAATATCGGGAACAAACTCCCAGAAGAGTGCAGATCTGCTACATCAATTAATTCTTTTAAATCTTGCCTGAAAACCTACCTGTTTGCCACTGCATTTAAATAGAAATGAAATCATATCTGCTACACCTTAGCCGTAACTGCAACTTTTACTCTTTTAAGCTTTTTACTCCTCTTGTATCTGTAATGCTGCTGCTGCTGTATTTATCTTGTTTTATTGTGAAGCACTTTGAAATGGCTTGATGTTGAGATGTGCTATACAAATAAACTTGCCTTGCCTTGCCTAGTTAGTTAATAGTTAATTCAGTTCCACAGTAAAGAAATTGCATTTAGTTTTAGAAAGTGGCAGAAATCTCACCTGTCTGATTTTGCAAAAACTCTGAGGAATCTGTCATTTCACCTTTTTTTTTATTTAAAGTCCAAATGTTGATTTTGTCATGTTGACCATGGCGTCTATTTTTTCTAGCAGTGCTTCTATTTCATTTACATCTGTCAAACCTTTTGTGCATGTGTGGTACCTTTTCATCAAAACTTCTGTTGGCTTTCAACTCTGTCAGTGCACTTTCGCTTTCGCATCTGTATCATGAGTCACAACCGTCATTAAATAAGAAAGTGACTCATTCTCAAAAGCTTTTTCCAACCACTGCAGCCCTGAACTATAATGGCTGCTATCCAGGCTGTTTGGTAATATCAAGAGAAAACCATGAACTCCCTGATTTAGCAGGAGGTTCTCAGTGTTTTGTTGACCGAGCATGTTGATGACAGAGATGTGTCGACCACACAGATCATACAGGTTGGTTGACAGATGCTGCATATGTGTTCGTTCATCGTTGACAAGCAAGATATTTTTCAGATCAATCTCAATAGAGTTTGCGTCACCAATTAACACAAGAGTAAATTCTGGATTCACTGGGGGGAAAAGAATGGCACCATGTGAGAAATATTTTAAATATTCTTTTAATTATAGAAAAGAAATAAAATAAAAAATGTTCAACAAAATTGTGCAGGGTTACCATTAAAAATATTAATACCCATATCATTTTATGAATATTTAAACCAAAATTGTAAAAAAGAATACCTCCGTCATCTGTCAAAGTCTTTCTTTCTCCTCCTCCTCCTCCTTCTCTTGCTTTGCTGTTGTGAGTGTTTCCCTCCATCTCAGTGACTCTTCATCTTAACAGTCATATGACAAAGCCAATCAGACAAAAAAATAAAATACATGTAACAGATGTAACCATTTAAACTGCTTTTTTTTCTTTTCCCTACATTATTATTTCTCATTTTAGTAATATTTGTTGACTCCACTGACATATAAGGATTATAGAGGATTTTCACATACTGCACTGTGGACGTCCAATGCCACCCTGCCTAGATCTCTTGCCATTTCTTTGCCACCCTATGTAAAATGCTGCAGATCCACCACTGTGTAAATGTACTGAAACTGATATTTATTAGAAACTAACCAGTGACTTGCTTTTTTGTGGCAGACCCATTTGTTTTAGAGTTTTTCAAACCCTAAAGTCACACTGTAAAAATTAAAAAGTTGAGAAAACTAAAAATTTCAAGGCAATTTACTGCAATCAATTTTTGAGTTTTGAGCCCAACATAAGATATTGAGTTTTAAAAACGTTCCATCAACTAATATTATTTTGTTTGTATAATTACATTTTCTTCCTTGAAAGGCAAACAGTTTGGCCCACTAATAATCTTTTGTTCAGGTAACGTACTTTTCTTCAATAGTAAAACTTAAGAGTTGGAGTTGTACCAACTAAAATTTCTGCCTTACTGCCTAAATTTACAGAAATGTAAAATTGTTTCCAATTGTTACTTTTAATAAAATCAATTTTGAACTTGTTTTCTTGTATTCTTTGAAATGCAATTTTATAAACTTAATTTGAAATAAGTCAACAAATGTAAAAATTTTAGTTGGTATGACTTGAGATTTACTAATGAAAAAAAATGTAATTGCCTGAACAAACTGACTTTCAAGTTTAACTAAAGAAGAAAATGTCATTTTACAAACAAAATAATATAAGTTGATGGAACTTTTTTAAAACTCATTATCTTTTGTTGGGCTCAAAACTCAAAAACTGATTGCAGATGAGCCACACCATTAAAACCAGTTACCTGTTTTACGATTGTGATTGGTTGGTGCATAAAATATTTCAAAATACAGTTCATGAATTAATTATATGATAGTGACAGTATGAGTCAGGGAAGAGGCAGCTAAAACTCAGACAATGTTTTCAAATGAAATTTGCACAAAAACTACTGAATTGCTGCACAAACTTACCTTTGTTTTTTTGTTCCTGAACTCTCACAGGTTTGTGTTGGTCTGGCTGATTTTTCACAAGCCCTTCCTGATACTATTCCTTTTATAAAGAGGGAGGGAGGGAGAGAGAGAGAGAGATAAAGAGATAGAGAGAGCAGTATTCACAATTCTTTATCTGACCTTATAAAAAGCCCTCCCACGAAGATTACTAATAACAACATTTAATATATTATTATACAGTATTAATGACTTTACTTAATAAAGTTCCTCGGGGCACCACCCTTCATTCATTCATTTGATTCAATCTCATGAATTTAGCCGATTATCAATTTTTATGATTAATAATTAACCTATTCATAATTTATGAATTATGAATTAGTCATTTATAAATCACAATGCCACATCAATAGTTAGCTTGAATTGAAGGACTGGAGTTCTGCCGGGAAGAGGTTGGCAATATTCACACTTGTGCAGCATAAATCAAACCACACTGTGTATTTTAGAAACATTCATTAAAAAAAATGGACATCAAAGATTTAAACATCTAGAACCGAAAGCTAGGAAGCATGGACATCACTAACATCATATTAACCTAAATCTAGACATAAGAACAACACATATGCAGAATACAATTTTTTACAAGGTTTAGCAGTCTGTGCTTGCCAATTTGAGTTATATTGTGCTACCAAGTTATGTTACCAAGTCCTTGCAGGGAGGTTTCACTTGTTTTAAGTGTTTTGGCCCTTAATTATCTCAATAAGAAATTACAGCTTGTTACTGAGTAGTTACTTACTCTGAGTAGTGCATGCTTGAAACTAGAATATCAACAGTTACAAAGTTGTTTCATCAACACTCAAAGTAAGAGTTACTTATTTCAAGCATGAAATGAGAAATAATGACTTTGACACAATTTTATCTCTTCACATAATTAAAACAGATGGCAAACAGAAATAGTTTATCATTATACATTTAGATAAGCTTTCACCTGCTATGAACCTTACTTACCTTAATCTTACAAATTACAAGGTTGCTTTAAAAGCAAGTCATGTGACATCTGGGAAGCACACTGTGAGTTATTTTTCCCTGTTGTACAATTTTATTACAGCCCCAAGATGAAGGCTTGGCTCTTGGTGCTGATTGTGTAATACGAGGAAAAGTCCCCCAGCTTGTCAGAATCCACTAACTCATTTCCCGTGCAAGGTGCGGAACCTCAACTTGATATGCCATTACATTTCTATCAAAGTGTATAGTTTGAAATGATTGTCATTCCAAACAATAAAGCCTAGATTCAACAAGATATATGTTATTGACCAGTCCACATTCTGGCATATTACCATTCAGTAAATTGGCAAGGATCATTAACTTCTGAATTATCTATTTATTGCCATTTATCACAAGGCATTTGACTGATACATTGTGGTTTACGTCATCATAACCTAGCATGTCTCGAAGTTTTCCTTGTAAATACTGTCGCTCTTTAACCTCAGACACAGGCCCCATCTCCCTTTCATTTGAAAAGATGGGATGTATTGAAGGGTCAATATTTTGGCAGCTTTCATACATTTGGTTCTGATTAACCAAAGACTTGCATATATTTTTAAAATTGAGCTCTCGTTTTCTCTCTGTTTTGATGTTGTTGTTTCTTTAATAAGTCACTGTTGTAAATAAAATGAGAGTTGTTTTTCCACAGTAAAGCAAACATTGCCATAGTTGAGGCTTTGCCAGACTTGTTTCCGTTACCTATTGCTCCACCGAAGAAATTAGGACATGCAAGTGAGGCTATGCTTCACATCCTTGAGGTAAGAAATGTATGCATGTATGTTTTTTTTCATGTAACAGTGAATGGTTTTTGTGATCATATTTCTATTTGTGTTTCAGACTGCGGAAGACCCCAACACCTTGCTTCAGACAAGGCCACTCTTCAGCCCTGTGGGGATTGTCTGTGAGAACAACCGGATACTAACCATTGGAACCATGCCAATGCTCATCTTTCCAAAGGAGGACATCTCTGACAGTGATGTATATCATGGCATGCTACTACACCTTTCACCTCACGTATCCAAAGTGCATAGCCACACTCCTCTCTGTGCTGCAGACAAAAGTCCTTGACTGAGACATGACTTCCTCATATCAAAAAGCTATGGCTGAGTGGAAGAAGTTCATCACTGAGTAGACTTGTACTGTAGCACTTAATGTTGATCTCCAGTTCCACTAAAGGCTCGGCTTGGATGATCCGGTTTGTTTAGGTCTCACAGCATCCTACTACTAGAATACAGCACATTCCTGTGCCCCATGTTTATTGTTGTACAGTTTACAGTACTGTTTGCATTGTCATCTGTCCAGTAATGGTCATGTTTTTTTTTCTGCTCATGTCCAACAAAATATAATAAAGTGGTAAAAGTGGTAGATTCATATCTTCATTTAAGCAAGTGACATTGTACTGTCAGGGTCACAGATCATTAAGCATTAATATGACTTATGAATTTGACAGCTTTTGCCTTATTTCAAGAATTTTAAGAAAATTAAAAAAAAAAAAAATAGTAAGTGTTGTCTTTCCATCAAGGAAAATACAATAGTTTTTGGTATAACTTTGCTGGTTTCAAGAAATATGTCTAGTAGTATGTCAAGAAGATGGCACATTTACTAAATTTAAGAAAATGTATCAACATATTGAGAAAAGAAGTCTTGTATATTTTATTTGTATCAAGAAAAATGCACTTGTTATAAGTGAGAAAAACACTATTTTTGTTTTTTTTTCTGCTCATGTCCAACAAAATATAATAAAGTGGTAAAAGTGGTAGATTCATATCTTCATTTAAGCAAGTGACATTGTACTGTCAGGGTCACAGATCATTAAGCATTAATATGACTTATGAATTTGACAGCTTTTGCCTTATTTCAAGAATTTTAAGAAAATTAAAAAAAAAAAAAAATAGTAAGTGTTGTCTTTCCATCAAGGAAATGCACTTGTTATAAGTGAGAAAAACACTATTTTTTTTTTTTTAGGTATTTGTGGGTTCTTTGAGGTTAGATATTTTTACTTGCTTTGGAAAGTCTTGACAAGCCAAATTTTCTTGTTCTGTTGGCTGATAATTTTGCTTAGGTTAAGTAAAACCCACCCAATTTTTGTATAGTTTTTTCTTGTTTTTGAAAGCTGGCTTTTTGCAGTGATGGATCCTTGGCTCATCCTTAGGCAGGCTCTTGTGTCACTGCCTCTGATGACAGGATAACGGGCTGCTTCAAGCAGGCCTGCTTGGAGATCAGCAGAGAGGGTTCTTCTGCTGCTGGGAGCTCTGTACTGAAGAACCTTCAGTTGAAGAGCTGATGTCTGTGTCCTTCCTTCACACAGGAGGACTGAGGACAGACGTTGAGGAGGAAGAGGGAAAAATGCTGCGGTCCTCCTGCAAGGGAGGAATGCAGAGGAGAAAGAGAGTTGCTGTCCTCGCAGGAGGACCAGAGGAGAAAGAAAAGGGAATGAGGAGGAGGGGAACCTGGCTTTTGTAATGTTGACGACATATGGGGTCACATGTCAGAAACTGACCACACTGAAGTGGGTTTTACACTGATCTGGGAAAGATAAGGGATTTTGAGAAAGTGAATTTCACATGGCCCTTTTATGGTCTTTGAAAGGGTCATGTGGCCCCCATCCATGATGTATGTTGGCTCCATCTTGACTGAGCTAATCCCCAACATTAATAATTATTTTGTGTCTTTTTCTCAGCTAACAGAATCATTTGAAACATAGAAAACACCCACACTTTTACATTCGTACAGGTTAGGCACTATGTGCAGCACTTAATATCTCAATTTTCTTGTAAAACCCTCCAGCCAACCTGATTGGTGTATTACTCTCTTTCTATAAACCCTACATTAAAAGGTACCACATCCTACCTCGATTATCTTATGTCAAAATTTCACTACATTCTCACACTTGACATCCATGTGTGTGTGTGTGTGCGCCATGCACTTTTACAATTTAAAGTAGTCTACTGTATTCAGAAATCCAAAATAAAGTTTGCTCAAATGTATCCTGATGTGGACCCTACTTGTGACAAATGTAAAAGTGCACCTGCCTCAGTCCTTCACATGTTCTGGATGTGTCCTCTTTTAGTCACATTTTGGACTTCTGTCTTTCAGACGATTTCAGAGACTCTCCATTGTCAAGCCGAACCAAATCCTTTGACTGCCATTTTTGGCATACAGCTCCAGGATTGAATTTGCCTAAAGCTAACAAAGATTTTGACATTTTCCTCCTTATGAGCCAAGTGACGTAAGTGGAGAGACCCCACCCCTCCTACCCTCCCACTCTCCTGTATATTTGTAACAGATAGAGAAAATAGGTTTTACAACTCATGGTTCAGAGAGTTAATTTTTCCTCAAAAAAATCCAATACTATAATTTCTGAGAAGCTCACCCCCCCCCTTACTTTTAAGTTCATCTGTTATTGCATTTCCGTTGTTTTTCCCCTCTCCAAGAAAACAAAAATATCTTTACCTGCATAAAGACCGTTCTTTTTCTTAATCACTGATTATGAATGATAAAAAAGACCTTTTGAAAGAAAAGAATCATATTTCAAGCTATGATCAAAATAACTGCACATAGATGCAATACTTCATCATCATTTCCTGTTTTTTTTTTCCAGTTTTAAGTAAAGTACAGAATGCTCCATTAAGATAGACATCGCACACTCCCACTGATATATATTTAAAATACTGGTCACAAACTGTTCAAATAAAATAAAAACATGACCATAATAAAATAAAAAAATAATTCAAAACTGATGTCCAGGGAGCTGTAAATAAAAGAGGCACCCGTCTCTATTATTAAGTTATATTATAAGTAAGTAAATCAAATTCCCTCCCTTAGTCTTTATACCATATACCAACAATGCAGAACTTTTCACTCTGCTTTAAATTAAAAAAGGGGACATTTTTAAAATAACAGTTTTTAGTGAAATTAGATTGTCTTGAGTGCACTTTAAATGTTCGGTGAAATTATACTGCTCTCTAGTGTTCAAGGTAACAAACAGCAAGACAAAAATCATTTGTATTCATGTAAAAATGTAAATTGTAATTATTATTACAAATAATAGGGACGCCATCTGCACTGGGGGTGAGTCTGTTCTGTGCTGTGGAGACAGTCCACTTCCCCGCGTGATCACTTTTCTTTAGAGAAGGTCATTTCAGGGTGTTTTCGCCGGGAAAGTGGAGCATCTCTCCGCGACAACTGCGCCGAATCCTCCCGCAGTTTGATGGAAATAAGCCGGACAGTAAAACGCTCAGCAAAGTAAAGGGATATTCCACTGTGCACTGCCTCTCAGAGTAATCATACAAAACACCCAGAGCCAAGGCTTTTATCGCCGTTTCTCTGTCAGGATGTCATCATCTGGAAATGCTGCGTCATGTGAAGGTATGTGGATTTCATCATCACATTAAGGAGAGCTCTGTACTGCTCTCGATATAATGAACTGCCACTTAAAATGTCAGACGTGCTGCTCATCCGGTCGTCAGCCAAAACGCTGAAGCCACTTGTTTTAATATTGTGGCTTTTCAGTGAACAATAACCACCTAGAGAAGAGTGGCCAGTCTATTTATTTACCTCTACTTCACGTGGGAACAAGTGATAACATAATATGAAGTAAAATGTTAATATAAAACACAACAAATTTGCAGCACGACTCTGAGAACTATAATTATTTTTCCACAGGTGACCAGCTGCAACCCTTAATTCAGTGAGACTATGAGATTATTGTGCTTCTCAAAAATGAATTTAGCTGAAGGAGATTCAGCATTTCCTTGGGCACAAAGTTAATCCTGGCCTAAAACGATTAAGAGGTCCTAAGTTTAGGATTTAGGGGAAAATTATCTACATTTGGCAGATGTTTAATATAAAAATAATCGTGAATTACCTGAGCTTACAGGTTGTTGCGTTCATTACCGTACACATCAGGGAACAGGTCCTCTTAATGGTGGCAGCCATGTTGGACCACTTGGTTTTCAGAGAAGCCTACAAAGGAGAAAAAAAAAGTAAATGTTTGATTTTTGAATTCTTCCTAGACTTTCCTACATGCTTGGAAGGGAAGGATGAAGTGAGAAATATTCAGATGTAACCTGTAAATGTGGCAAAATTCTACACAATGAACCTTTAATTTTGGGGGGGCCACTAATGAAGTGGCCACTTAAAAGAAAGGGGGGTTTTGTCACCCTGGGCGGAACTTTTACCATAATGTTAGAAGCAGTCCACAAAATATAAGTCAGATGTAGATTTAAATTTCCAAATTTTGCGATAGTATGATCTAGTATCAGCTTTTAATAATTCTAGTAATAGAATGTGAATTACAACTGTCTCTCTTCCTTAGTCTGTGAAGTATCACCTTCAACTTCAGAGCCTGAACCCCTGAGGATTGTGCTGCTGGGGAGAACAGGAACAGGCAGAAGCTCCTCAGGCAACACCATCCTGGGCAGGTCTGCTTTCTGGGTGGATGTCTCCCCCTCTTCTGTGACCACACAATGCAAGAGACAAACGGGGACAGTGAATGGGCGCAGTCTTTCTGTGATAGACACACCAGGGTTTTTCCACACACAACTGCGCCCTCAAGAGGTCATAGCAGAGGTGGGACAATGTGTTGCCCTGGCCTCTCCAGGACCCCATGCCTTCTTGGTTACCCTACACCCTGGCAGGTTCACGCAGGAGGAGAGGGACATCTTGGAGTGGATGAAGGCTACCTTTGGACATGAAGTAGCCAGGTTTACCATAGTGCTGTTCACCTGGGGAGACCTGCTGCAGGGCAAAGACATCAGGGACTTCCTGGAGGAGAGCCACGAGCTGGTGGAGTTTGTCAGCAGCTGCCAGGGAGGGTTTCATGTCTTTGACAACAGCGAACAAGGCAAGGCAACGGCATGCACAGAACAGGTCGTGGAGCTACTGAAGAAGGTTGACAAGATGGTAGCTGACAATGGAGGTTGTTGCTATAGCAACGAGATGTTTAAGGAAGCTGAGAGGGCCATCGGGGAGGCACAAGAGAGGATTCTGGAAGAAAGGGGACCAAAGGTGGAATACCCTCAGAGGCGGGATGAAGGTAATGAAGAGCCAGGACCAGAGAGAAGGAGGCAGAGGGAAGAAGAAGAAGAAGAGAAAAGAAGGGAGGAGGAAGAGGCCAAGAAGAGGGCAGAGAGGCTTTTCTGGTGTGAGCTGGTGACTGCACTTGGAAAAGGTGCTGCAGAGGGGGCAGGGATCATGGGGAAGGACAAAGGGAAAGGAAAGGCTGTGAAGAAAGCGAAGGTGGTGGAGAGGGCAGCTGCTCTGGCAGCATCGCCGCTCTCCATCAGTTCTGCTGCAAAAATGGTGAGTGGGGCTGTGAGAGAGGGAAGTAAGGTCTTCTACAAGCACCGAAAAACGTTACTGCATTGATGAAATGATGGAAACTTGACTACAATTTATTATGCAAACAGGCATGTTAAAGAAAAATTCACCCTTTGACACATCAATTGACAAGTTTATGTATGCGTTTGGGGAGTGGAGAGGAAGGCAAACATCCTGGTATACAGTATGTCTTTCCATGTGGACTGGTAACAAACAACTAAACCACACCTTTGAGTTGAGTGAAGACATGTTACAATTAAAGTAATGACAAAGAAATGGTGTACAATACAACTCACCCTTATCAGTAACCTTTTCAGAAAGTCTTTTTTCATCAATTAAAGCTTTTAAAGAAATTCAAGATGCTGTAATGCTATTTTAACTTTTTTTACCCATACACAAGACAGTCACAGTAATGAAAAAAAGGGGGAAAAGCCTTCAGCAGTCATCTAGTCCAGCTTTGGCTCTATCTATGGCATGACAAAAAGTTCAGCCCCTTTCTCCCCCCCCTCATGACAAAAAAAATGTCAATACAAAAAAATAAGTTGAAGAGGAAACACCAAAAGTGAACACTTGGCAATGAAGAGAAGTAGAAATATAAAAGATTGCACATTTAGAAAGCTATTCAAGGGAGTGTCTCATTGCAAACCAAAAAAATAAGATGCTTTGTGGAAGATTACAGAGAACACATAAAATACAGTATTTTCATTATTGTAAATTGTCAAATGTGGCGGTGACTATGGTGTCTGGACACTTGCAGCTTTAACACACTGGATCAGTACCTGTACAATGTGGTAACTAAAATTACACACAATATTAGTGAGCAAAGCAAAAAATATCTATCACTTTTGCCATGAATTCAACATCATCTCTACCTCCACTGGGAAAATAAGGAAAAATACACAGTTTCCATAGTGTTACTCCCTTGCCTGGTTTTAGAGTGTCAAGTGTCACATTTGTATCCTATATACATGTATAAAAAGAAAAATATACCACATACAGTATGCATACACACTTACAAAAACATTCACACACTAACTACCAGTCAGACAGAAATTAATTTTAGACTTGCATTCATTTTAGTCTGGAGGACAAAGTCAGACCTTCAGTCCAACCGCTAAACACATGTACAGTTGGAGGGCAGGGTCTGTGTTCAGATACTGCAGCAGGCCCAGTATGAATGACTTTACGAACGGGACTTCTGTTTTAAATGGGCATTGGCAGGGACATCCTCCCTTTTCCTCGAAGCACTACAAACAGGCAAAAAGGGAAGACAAAACAAAGCAAGTGAGAGAAAATGAATTAGTGTTTTGAGTCCAAAACCAAAACCACATTTACCCCTTTTCTACTCTTGCCTCTATTCATGTAACCACATTCATACTTTTACATTACTTACTACATAACCTCCTCAACTTGTAAGTAAAGGTAATCTAATTTACTGGTTATATTTCCTTAAAACCACACAAAGCTGTGTGATAGATGTCTGATTACTTTATATGCAGGATATTGCCTTCTAATGTTTGCCTTACTTTACCCTTTGCATTAAATACTTAGTAAATGTTGGTTTGGGCAACTTTAGAAAGAAAAAAAAAACAAATGTTTGAGCGAGTTTGGTAAATTATAGTAGGCATTTATGTTTATGCAACTCAGCAAAAAAGTTGATTTTTTTGTTCTATAGATTAGGAATATAAACACAACAATTATACTTCTGGTGTAACATCTAGATTTAAAGTGACCACAGACATCCACAACAAAACCCTTTTGTACAAACATCTTTACTCACCCCTTGTGACGTAAAGGTAGAAGAAATCGCAAAAGAAAATGGTCTGCACGACGCCAGACACCACTGCAATCTGGTCAAAGAAGCCCTCTGTGTGGTAACGCCACACCCAGTTGGCTATGTAGAGAGCTCGATAGAGGCCAAGGAAGAACAGGTAGTGGGTGGTGATGGACTCTGCCTCGCCAGTTTTGGTGATCATGAAAAGCTGGGGCATTATGGCCACTGCCTCCAGGAAGATGGAGAAGGTCCAGAGGATCTGCAGGAGGGAGGCACAAGACTGTTACTCACACCAAACCTTCAACAGAGACATTAAGCTGAATTAGACCAAAATGTGTATATATGTGTAACATAAATAAAACTAATGAGAACTCAAATGAGCATGATGTTATAACTGTTGGGATCCTGAACCATTTCATGCGCCATTGTGCATCAATGAAAATGCTGTCCATATGTATATATACCTCCATTGGAGTAAAAGCGTAGTTCTCCAGGAAAGAGAGTCCGATAACCGGCACCAACAGGAACTCTACTCGGAATGTGTCATTGTCCGAGTCGTATGTGTTCCTGAAGCGCATGTAGATCAGGTACACAGTGGCATAGGACATAGCCAGGAAAACCACCTGAAACCAGTGCAAACAATTCAATTCTATTATTATCATTAAAAAAGTACACGAAAACACATTAAAACACTTATGGTGGAACTTGCAGCCTTGGAGTGTTTGCAGCACTTCCTATTTTCATGGTTACTTTATATGTGAGTAAATCTGGACTGACTTGTATGACCTGATGGCATGGACAGCATTTGAGAATCCCTTTGTACAAGACCTATGTAAACTAACTGTAGCCATCAAGAAACTGTAGAGATCAGGGTATTTTGAGAAAATTATGACATTTTAGTGAGTCCTTACAATTTAAAAGAGCTTTTTGAGGATTAAGACCTTATATAAGGATTTGGGTAGAATTAGGCCTACATCGGGGTTAGGTTAAGTGTTGGAGTTAGACATTTAGTTGTGATGGTTAAGGTTAGGTAATGGGGCAAGGGAGTCCTCACTAAGACAGCTGTACAAGAAAGTGAGAGAGGGTGTGCATGTGTGAGAAAGAGAGAGAGACAATCCCAGCACTTACCTTCATGATTGTGTTGTAGGGGGAGATCACAACCGTGAATAGGTCTAGGTATCTGGTGGTGAAAACAAGTGCAAACAGCACCTGAGATTTCCCTGAGATTCCTTAAGAAATAACATAAAAATAAAAAAAGAAGAGATCTATCATTGCCTGCGGCAGATGACCTCCAGCAGATCAGTGGTCATGTGCTGGCACTAAATAATATGTTTAGTGAATGTTTCCCCTATGTTAATGAATAAAAACAACAGTGAGCTGATGTCATTTGCTTTAAAGGCTTATGCTGGTCTATGGTAGGCGGACCAGGCAGCAGATACATCAGATAACATTGCCACGTCGCCCATTTTCCTACAGAACTACTTAGAATTATGCAAACACCCACAATAACAATCATATATGACATCAACACCATGTGTATGAGTGAACACTGAGGCGCTGCAGTATCTGCACTTTACTACTAACTAAGTATGGATCTAGAGAGGCCCTGCAGTCATCAGTGTGTGCGTGAGAGCCTTCCTACCTGCACACGACCTGGACCTCCATATCTTCACCAAAAGGATGATGATAGCCACCAGATGTGACATGTCACCCGCCAGACGAAAGATGTTCATGTTGTTTATGTTGTGTTTCAACAACAGAGCCAAGAAACAACACCTTTACGGGCCTTTTACGAGTCCACAACAGACAGCTGTCCAAACTCAGAGAGCAAACACAAACTCTGTCCTCCGAGCCCAAAAGCTACAACTCGAAACCAAAATTCTCTGGAGACTTTAACCACAGAGACGCCGAACAGACCAGAATGTGCGATGTGAAGTTTCACAGAGTGCAGAGGTCTGAGAGTAAAGTTGGTCAGTGGCGGTGACGTGGCTGACAGCTCACACACACCAGGAAGCAGCGTCAAGCTAACCCGGAACTTACAAACACGCGGGTTTCCGGTTCTGGTTTTTCAAATGAAACCCCCGTAAGTTAATACACGCACCCGCGCCGAGCAAACACCCCTGTATAATATCTTTCTCTGTTTAATATTTATTGATGCAATGTATGACGTAAAGTCAAATATGTTTTTATCTTTGGTCTTGGATTCGTTCGAAGGTGTTCCACTTTTACTTGGAACATCTGCTGTGGACGCTCCCCTTTTTTTTCTTTAGAGTGGATTTACTTTGGTCAGGGGGCAGTACTCCCGAAAAAACAGCAGATGGCGATAGACTGCACAATCTATCTATCTATCGTAATATTAAATTGATCTTTAATTACTCATTATTTAACAAAAACAGACTCCATACTTGATCCAGAAGGAGTAAGGAACGGGGTGAGAATAAAGGACAACAAAAAGAAAGATAGACACGTGTGTAAAAGTGTGTAATGTGACGAGACTAATAACATTAATCAAAAAGATTTTGTTTACTCTAAGGAAGCTGAGTAATGGACTGTATATACTGTATTGCTGTTCTAAAAAAGACATATTTTTCTTGACTATGGATACAAAGATTTTTTGAAGGACATATTTACTTTGTGTAAACCAAATATTTGGTTTAACGATCCTGAAATAAACCTTAGTGTGTATCCCATTGCAAACACATGTGTGACATTTATTCACAGGGCTGTAACATCATTGCATTCCTGCTTTTGGGGGTTTTAAAATTCTCTCCATCCTCTGTATTTGCTGCTTAGTAACATTTCCTCCTACCTCTCTTTCTTTTTAACATTGCTTTGTGAATCACCATCAGAAACTTAAAACCACTCACCCTCCATCTCTCATCAATGGGTATCCCATCCAGTCCCACCATCTCCCCCTCTACATTTGTCATCCATCCTATAATAACCTACAAAGCTAAATTCTGGCATTGCATGCATCCAGCTCCCTCTACATCCTACTCCCATGTTTGATGCAATAACATCAGCCTAGAAACACCTGACCTTACAGAGGAAATGCTTTCATCCCTCAACCACTGCATCTGCAGTGGTGCCTGGTCCGTTTATCAGCTGCTGGTTTCTTGAAGTTTAACTCATAACCACTTCATTAAGTACACAGGACACCTAATTTCTGTTGCTGTAGCCTATTTGCTTCAAGGTTTTCAAACAAATAATTAGTTCAAATTACAGACAGCAAGAGATATAACTGATGCCACCACATGCAAAATATTAAGGCCTTATTAATCTATTTTTGGTGGATCTGCAGACAGAAAGCAAGAAATTTATGTGGAGGACATACTATGGACAGAGCTGACCTATATACATGCTATTATAATAAAGGTGTGCTGAATAAAAGGTTACAGGAAACTAATCTGACACCCAGGCCTGATTAGTGGCTATTAATACACACATACACACCGTCTGGTCTGTCCTGAGGAGTCTGTCTGCCTGGTTATCTACTCCCCAGATGCTGAGACTGTCTATCTGTCTGTGATCAGTCTGCATAGTCTTCATCTGCCCTCTTGTCACCCCCCTTTTTGTCATTGTCATATGGGCAGCTGTAACACCCACATCCCCTTTCTGTGCAAGATAAAATTTGAAAAATTTGAAAACAAAACCCTCCTGCTCTGTTATTTAGGAGGCAGAGGTAGAGAGAAAGAGAAGGAATGATGACGGGGCAAAAAAAAAAAAAAAAGGTGATGTGGGTGAGAGTGGTTTCCATAGAAACAGTTTTTACTCAATTTGTAGTTCACACCGATATCTATGAGGCTTTTTCTAAATTAACCATTAAATGTCACTTGAATGACTCACAAGACAAATACTGGGTGGTGGTTTGTCTATCACCTTGTGATGGTTACATCAAAAAAAGCAATTTACAGATGTTACATTCAAAGACAAGGCACACGTAAATTATAAACCTGGTGCAGCTGCACTGACAAGTGCACTCGGTTCATGGTCAAACTAACTGAGTGTCTGTAACATCATATCATGGTATATGGA
Source organism: Brachirus orientalis (assembly GCA_016785285.1). NCBI lineage: Eukaryota > Metazoa > Chordata > Actinopteri > Pleuronectiformes > Soleidae > Brachirus > Brachirus orientalis. The sequence goes on along the minus strand of JAFBJR010000367.1, from coordinate 2,245,821 downwards.
AACTTCTCAATCAAACAAAAGTACACACTAGCCCAAATCATCAACTAAGCTAGCAAGATCACTGGACAGAAACAACTTCAAATTCATCCCAGAGTTAAACAAAAAAGGTAATTCTAGCAGCATCTCAGCATCCTCTCCAGTCAGCATTTCAGGTGCTGCTCTCAGGCCGCTGACATGTTGTCTCAATGGCCAAGAAGAATGGCTGCAAAAATTCTGTCATCCCATCAGCTGTGGAAAGTCTCAATAAAGGACTGCTTTGACTTCTACTTTTCTTTATCTTCTATTTATTTCAGTGGCAATCAAACTTTTATGTGGTGCACTTTAATTTACCTCTTTTCATGCAATTCCGACTCTATTATTGTGTGTGATATGTCTGATTTGTCTTTTTATCTTGAAATGGACAATAAAGTAATCGGAATCCAAATATTGCACATTCCTAATGAAATTACTGATACGCAGATGAATTTGAATCAACTGAATTTCATTTGTGCAAAATATCACAACTTAACCTAACCCTAACCATAAAGCAAAGACCTTGAAATATTATGGAGAGAAACCTAACAGGTCCCACAAAGAGCAAGGCTTTAGGGACAGTGGAGAGAAAAACAAACATGGAACCTCATACAGAACCAGACACAAAGTGGACGACCATCTGCCTCAGCTGTGGGAAGCTTTGTACAAATAGTTGTAGCTTTAGTTGTTGCCAGTGCAATCCAAGACTCTTATATCCATGATAGGTGTTGTGTGTCAGCGCAAATGATGGATATGCCTCAGTGTTCACTCACTCAGGTTCATTATCTTGCCTCTAAACTGCTGTGACAGCGCCTGAATGGTCCTGTTGCTGCTGTTCTTGTCAATGGACCCTGGTGTTTTTGTTGAATTAGCTCTGGGTTACATACAACCTGCCACCACTTTACATCCAGTCTCTCCCACACCACCTTCCTGACACTGGCATGGGGTTTAGTTGGCCTTTTGATTTGCTGTTTATTTTCGCAGCATTTTGTGCTACTTTATGGTCCCTACACACAGTGACCCCATAGCACTGCCAGTGAAACTCAGTGCTGAATTCTTAAGGCAGAAAACAATGTAGGCAATGAGCCTTTGGTGCTACAGAGCTGAGAAAAATGATTGTGTTGACAGACTAATGTGTTTACAGGTCCGTCTGTGTTAAGAGTCCTGGATTATAACCTCTGGTGTGTCGCAGTTTTGAACTATGTTGACAAATCAAGCATTTTGTTTCCAGGACGTCTTTTGTCTCCCACCTGTTTTTGCTCAGAGAAAACCTAAATCATGACTCAAATGAGTTTTCACTTGTTTTCATCAGTACATCAGGTATGATTTGACTCCTACACATGTTTAGAGAGCAGCCCCTGTGTAGTCTTCTCTCCTCTTTTCTCTTTTTGCCTTCTTCTTCTTCTTCCTCTTCTCTTCTCTTCTCTTCTCTTCTCTTCTCTTCTCTTCTCTTCTCTTCTCTTCTCTTCCTCCTCCTCCTCCTCCTCCTCCTCTCCCTCCTCCTCCACCATCAATCTACCTCTCTCTCTCCTTCACAAACCCATGCTCTGCACAGTGGAGATTGACACAGCACTTTCAGCTCAGGATGTATGAGTACACAAAGTAGGATACACACAGACAGGATTATATCAAGTGAAGGAGGCAGTGGAGGACAATAAAGGATTAAAAGAAAGAAACAACAAGGTAAATCAGTGAAGAGGCCATGAAGAGGGAACTAATGATGAAAGAGATCACAAACCACAATGGTCTAAGGACGTGGGACCATTGTCCTGGACAGTGAAAGTTGATTTTTGAGGAGTTAAGTGGAGGAACATAAGGAACTGAAAATACAGAAAACAACAACTAACTGGGGGTGAGTGCCGCTGAAGCTCAACCATGCAAACAAAAATATGTAACACACTGTAAAACAGATCCACACATTAACACTTTTAGAGATTAAATTTTCTTAATTTGTAGAATAAAGCCAATTTACGGCTGTGCTCTGCAGATGGAAGACAGTAAGAGCTGGGATTTCATAACAAGAACAACCACTGTGTCAGACTGACTAAAACTCGGGCATCATGGAAACTGCGTCATGTATGATCAAGTGAACAGTCACACCACTTATCCTTACTGTAAATCTCTATGGCATCAACTGGAAGCATCGACACACAGCAGCTCTGACATTTAATGTATGGCAATGATGTTGTGGCACACTTGTGGATCTGTTTCACACAAATGTGTTTTTAAAGTTTTTGGCCTGTATATGGAGGTTGGGCTGACTATTTCTACATTTTGAAATCTAACCCAAAAAAGAGAATACTGTATCTTAAGGTAAAAATCTGATCCCAATCTGTGCAAGGTGTATGTCTACAATTAAAAATTCAGTACCAAATATCAATATTGTCATAGATGAAGACTAGTAGAATCCTGTCCTGAATTAGACAACAAGAAGAAAAGCTTAAAACCTTTTATTTTATTGCGCATGCGGAGCATATTTTAATATTCTTCTATGTTTTTATTGTTATCGCATTTTATTTCAGTATTGTTTGCATTTGTATTGTTTGTACAGCACTTTGGTAAAGTGAGGTTGTTTAAAAATTCTATAGAAATAAACTTTAAGTTTATTTAACTTAACTTGAAACCTGGCAGAATTATCTTTTGAGTTCCCAAAAAAAATTATTTATAGGGGGGAAAATGTTTGGGATCTATCTTGTCTTGATGACGTTAGACCAGATAAATTAACATTTAACACTGTGGCATTTCTCTCCAGAACACCCAAAATACCATACGAACAAAAACTGTTAATATGATTCAACAGCTGTGAAATAGAAGAGGCTTTTTTAATGCATTAACCTGTGGAGTACCTCAGATTTTACTTGTCTGAACTGACTAAAACAGCAGCAGCTTTTTTATATTGCTGCAGGTATGATATTGTCTGAAAGCAGATGATAACCTGTAGTTTAAATTTAATATTTATATTTTTTATTTATTTAATATTTTAAATGTGACATTGGGATCTTTAGACTTGGATATATGACAAAGTGATCAAATGATCCAACTCATCTAACAGCAACTGATGTACCACATGATCTGGGAATTATAAAATCTGATGTTGAGACCATGATATGAACAGTATTGTTTACTTTTACACAGCATATGCAGAAAAAGGGGAAACGAAGACAGAAGTTATTGTAACTAAAAATGATTTCATCTATAATGTTTAACCTTATCTTGATCATTATCTGTTTTATTTCTCATTTTTATAGAGAAAATGTAGTTGTAAACATGTTTTTTTTTTCTACACATTTGAATTGATTTTCTCTTTATTGTGACCTGTTATCAGCAGCACAAGATCAAAAAACAAACATCATACTGTATCTGACTGATTTCCTCAGGCCATAAATGTTAGGCTTCATGTGTAATTTATTTTCACAGCAGATGCAATAATGTCTCATCAGGGGTGATTACCAAAAGCTTTGGGGAAGTGGATACTTCTTCATTTTAATCCCATTCCCCCCCACCCAAACCTGCTCTCTTTGTGCCTATTTTAAGGTTTAACAGTCACTTCACGAAAATGCTGATAAAAAAAATGAGCGTACCCATCTTATTTTAGTGTGAGAGATTATGACTGACTGATCTGTGATTTTTAACATTAGAAAGGACTTCATAATTCAGATATTTTGTATTCCGCAGCACTACAACACTATAGTGGACACTGTAATAGACTGATCAATTGGAAATAAATGTATACCAGACATATGGACAATTAACTGCAGCTACACAGGGATTGTAGGTGCAATCAGCAATGATCAGTAAATGGGCTGACTTGATGTTTGGTGCAAAAATGTCCAAAAAAATGTTTGTCACAATAAATAAAACCTGATATAATAGTTTAATAACATAATTACAGATACAGCATGAAAACTTCTTAAACATATTTGTTTTTCCTACCTCACATTTATAAGATGTAATGCATTTGCAGAGTTAAAAATGTCTCCGTCATGTGTCACTTCTTCTCCTCATTGAAAATGAAATAAAGTCAAATAAAAGTGAAATGCAATAGAAACATTATGTTGGAGGCCTTGTCCCCTTCCACCTCTCCCTCCACCACTGACTCATGTGTTTGGACCACTCAATACCCCCCCCACCTCAGCACTACCTCCACCAACAAATGCCACAAGAGATGTGTTCCTATGGAAACAAGATCCAGCAACAGTTCCCCACTTTTATCTGCTGACCATTAGCTGGTTTACTTTGTGTCTCATCTCTGCTGTAAAAAATCAGTACCTGCACATCAATGTCACTAAACCCTGCGCACCACAGGGGAAATGTCACCGACGATGGATCATCGGCTGGTTGCATCTTACTTTCACTAAATATAGAAAAACAATCCTCACATGGAGTATGTAAAACACACACATATACCTGTGTGAGTGCAATTTTAAAGGAACATACAGGATTTTCCAAAGTTATGCAGGTCCTCCTGCATAATTGAAATGTGTTCACTTGTTCAAATTGAGTTTTGGTGCCTGATTGGATCAAAAAAAAAAAAAAAAGAAATCAGACAATATAAAAGTTCCTCCTCAATTAACTGTCAGAGCCCTGAAATACTCTGCATCAGTATTAGTTGTCAGGATGTGCAGCTATTTGACATGTAACTAAATACTTTTTTTTAAAAACCAACGTCAATATTAACCCTCTTTAGGTGTGCTCATGTCATTTCTGACTCAGGATCTTCCTGAGAAAAGCTGTCAGGCTTGTGCTTTTTCACAAGAGGTCAGTGTTGTGCTGTTACACAGCACTAAAGGTGGAGTCAGGCAAATTACAGTGCAAGATTTTGTTTTTCCTTCTTTTGGATTCAAGACATGAGAAGATAATGTTTCATTGTTTTTTATTTCCTAAGGAGCAGGGTCAGATAAGGTTTCAGATGTTTCACAGAACTAGGATTATCACTAAACCTACATTGTTAACTCAAAAGAACAGTTTTAAACTATTTAAGGAAAGTTGAATCACAATTATTAAAACTTACTGTGCTTTTGCTGCAATTTGTTTTCAGCCATCCTCTTTTGGAACCAATATTTACTGACTTTCTTTAATTCTTCTCATCAGCAAACTTCACATACAGTAGCTTCAAAACTACTGCTGTGATGGAGGCCTGATCTGTGGGGGCAGAGCAGTCTGACCTCCAAAATTCACCCCCACACCAGTGATCATTGGTGCCATGGGAACAAGTCGGTCCAACAGGTGAGCAACTTAATTCAGCAGTTGTGCATTAAATATGGCTGTATGTGTCCGGACAAAATTATTGGACAAACTTAATTTCTTTTTACATCATTTTAGATAGTAGTTTATTTGTAGTGGAGTTACAAGCTCAAAGTGTCACAGCCCAAATATCAGCCCATTGTTACACAAGGCACAAGCAGGTACACATTTTTTTCGTTTGTTTTCCATTCAGGAAACATCTTAACATGACTTAACTGAGCCTGGCATGACATGTTCTCTCCAAAATAACAAGATCAGATATTTTCGAGAAAGTACATCCTGGAAGAGGCCAAAGCCATCCTGCACCGTCCTAACCAGCCATACTCAAAGAGCCCTTTGCCTGCAGGATATTTCTTACTTTCTTTCAACTCATGGGTTAATTATGCTAAATGACGGTATACAAGCTGTCTCTTTGTCTGATTTTATTAGTGCAGTATTAGTGCAGTTCTCCACTTCAGTAGCGAGACAAATGCAACTCTATCCCCCACCCTCAGTGTTTTGAAATAAAAGAATTAAAATGTAACCCTCTAACATCTAATCTCAGCAGATGATTAAATGAATGATTACAATATAGCACTAACATACATTTATGCACGATATTTAACATATTATGTATGTATGTTCAAAGCAGTTTGTCTGACTGAGACTGACTCAGGTATAATCCAATAATCTGTGATGAAAGCAATCCCTCACATAGCTAAATTGAACTCACCTTCTCAGCAGGTAATCCTACATGTAAAGGAGACAGGTTTGATTGAGTCATACACTCATGTGTGATTGGAAGTTAACTATTTGTGTTTGTTTGACTTGACACAGTGTGGATTCCTTATACCCTGATGAGTGCAGATTAACCTTATTCAGTGCTGTCCACTCAATGTGCATAGCGTCTTTGTGTGCCTTAAATGGTACACGGGAAATATACAATCAGTGGGATTAATGGCTGTTCATTCTTCCTCAACTACACTGCCTCTCTCAGTGACTGCTTCTCCAAGGAAAAAGAGGAATGAGGAGAAGTCAACAATGTAACATGACAGATGCCCACTGATGTAAAACACCACCAACATCATTACTTTTTCTCTTTCCTTCACTCCTCTTCCCATATTGTCCTTTGCTTGATAGTTCGTGGAGTTTTATGGCAATTAGCATTCAGGATATTACATTTCTTCCTCTAGTTGGTTGTTTGATTGGCAGTGGTGTTTAACAGCAGTTGGAATCCATAAATATGTGGAGGCAGGCACATATTACAATCCAAGAAAGAAGCTGTTAATTTCAGCTTCTTTCTTTGCCACAAAGGAATGAATGGAAAAATATCAAATGTAGTTGTTGATGTTGTCTGTTTTTTGCTTCATTTCGGAAAAAAAACCTTTGCCAATTTGTGTTTGTAAACACATTTATTTCTAAACTTGGAAAGTAAAGTGTTGTTACATCACACTGATCCCATTCTCTGTCATTGACAGGTACAACATCGTGTCAGACATCTTACCGGAGGAGGAACGCCAAAAGATCTCGAGCCTAGGACTCCACAACGGCCACAGTTCCCCTAACCTAAGATTGCACTCAGCCTGCGACACAGAAACAGAGGACAGTCAGAGAGGGTCAGGAGTGTCCACTGCCAGGCCCAGCACAAGTGGACAAGGAGGGATGAACAACTACAACAGGAAGATTCTGACAAGTGGCTCAAACCAAGTGCGGAGCCGGTTTGTGAGGAAAAATGGACAATGTAATGTTGTATTTACCAACATGGAAGAAAAGAGGCAACGCTACTTAGCTGATATCTTCACCACCTGTGTGGACCTCCCCTGGAGATATCTGATGCTTTTATTCTGCACTAGCTTCATGGTGTCTTGGCTTTTCTTTGGCATCATCTTTTACACTGTCTCCCTGGCACACGGGGACTTTGAGGAGCATCCTACAATAAAGGTTGATGGGCTGGTTGAGGGACTGCATGGACCTACCTCTAGACACACAGCCGTAGGGCAGCCACAAACAATGCCATGCATTCTTCATGTCCAAGGATTTGTTGGTGCACTTTTGTTCTCCATAGAGACCCAAACCACTATTGGTTATGGTTGGCGCTGTGTCACAGAGGAGTGCCCTGTTGCAGTGATAACAGTGGTGATCCAGTCCATTGTCGGCTGTATCATTGACTCTTTCATGATTGGCACCATCATGGCCAAGATGGCACGGCCAAAGAAGAGGAATCAGACCTTAATGTTCTCCAAAAATGCTGTAATCTCTTTGCGCGATGGTAAGCTATGCCTCATGTGGAGGGTGGGCAACCTGCGGAAGAGCCACATTGTGGAGGCTCATGTTCGTGCCCAGCTCATACGCTCATATATCACATCGGAGGGTGAGTTTATCCCCTTGAATCAGATGGATCTTAATGTGGGCTATGATGAAGGCATAGACAGGCTGTTCCTAGTATCCCCACTGGTTATAGTCCACGAGATAGATAAAGATAGTCCGTTGTATTCTTTAGGCCGAGCTGATTTAGAAACAGATGACTTTGAGATTGTTGTGATCCTGGAGGGGATGGTGGAGGCCACAGCCATGACCACCCAGTTCCGCAGCTCCTACCTTGCAAGTGAGATTTTATGGGGTCACAGATTTGAGCCTGTGATCTATGAGGACCGACACTGCTACAAGGTCGATTATGCTCGCTTCCACAAGACCTATGAGGTGCCGTCAATGCCTCAACTCAGTGCCAAAGAGCTTGACGAGGCTGTGAGCCGGCCCTCATCCGCTGCTTCTCCCGTCTCTGCATACAGATCCACACAAGACTTGATTCCCAAATCACTGATCCCTTTTTGTTATGAGAATGAGGTAGCACTTAGCTCTGGGGAGGAAGGGGAGTCTTCTGAGATTGTAGGTAGAGAAAGGTCAGAGGAAAGGCGAACCTCACTTTCTGTAGACTTCCAAAATATGTTCCAGGACACTGCGACCTTGACATCAGGCAGTCAAAGCATTATGTGTGTTCTGGATATGGACAACAATGAGATGGAATTTGACATCCTCCAGACTGCTGTTCCTCTTGATCCTGTGACCTATAAAAGTGAGCAAGAGATCTAAAGAGAAGAGGGCAGTCACAATCTCTGTTGTTCCTCCCTTTACAACCACCAAATTGGACCAAGTAAAGAATGTCTCTGTGATATTTTGACTTTTCCATTGCACGTACAGATATTTTAAACCCCTTTGCCTTGCCAGTGTTGTTTAATATTTATATTTGTTTGTTTTTTTTCCTCTCAAGAAGATTAAGAAAAGATCAAATAAAGAAAGAAATAGTTTTAAATGAAACTTGTGGCAGATGCTGCCACATTCTTTAGAGAGCTTTAACAATCAACCTAGACTAGTTTTGCAGGGGCACAACCAATCAAAGCGCTGCTGGGCCTTCAGCTCCTTTTTTTATTGTCAACATATTAACATATTAAAGAATAATACACATATTTTTAGATATAACTGTCACCCTTATTTTAAAAAATCCATTGCTTTTATATCACTGTAAACAAGAGTTTCCAGCTGTTGATGTACCGCCTCCTTCCTGATGAGGACTGTGTCAAGAGGCGTCACAATGCAGGATGCTTTTTTTACCAGGGTGTGGCCAATTTATGCTTGATAATCTCCATGCTGTTCATAGAGTTCTGTCATTGACTGTATATAGAAATAGACATAGTTTTCCAGTTTCAAAACTAACCATTGTGAAGCTTTGACATTCGCAATTTGACCAGCACCATGGCAGTTTCTGCAACTGGCAACTGACATGACCTGTAACCAGATTGATATCAGCTGTGAGTCACATTGGTGTCCACTCACATGCGCTGTTGCTTTAATGGGACCATGACTTACCAAATTCACATCATGTCCTGAAGAATCTTCAGGAAAATGTTTATTGGCTTACAGATCAAGTGAGAAGTTGGCTACTTTTCCCATAGACTTCTATTCAAATGGAGTTCTTTTTTCAACTAGCAGCATTGTCCCCTTCTTTAATTTCTAATTCTCTGTTGGTTTCACCTGTCGAACACCTTTTTGTGAACAGTCTATGATTACAGTTATCATCATTTCTAAATAGTTCTTGGAAAGATCTGCTATTATTGCTTTTGTGAAACCCTCTATTTCATAAATCTCCTAAAGAGACACAGACGTAGTATAAATCAATGTTAAAAACATATTTTTTTAAAGTAGATATTATTAAATATTGCATAACTCAGGGGTATAGTTAAGGTTTTTTTTTAAATAAAGATATTAAATTAATTTAATAATAATCTATTGTATAGTGCTTTCAATATGAGTGATATTAGTCACCTCAAACTTCTTGGTTTGTTTCTTGTGGAGGCTGTAGCCATTGATAACAAAGACAATATTGAGAAGTGGATTTAATTCATGCACCTGCTGTTGCTGTTTTCACCAAAGTTGAAAATTAAGACATGCATGCTGCTGCATGCAGCCTAAGTGTACTCGATGTCTTTGATAGTAGACAGATGCAACCACTGTGAAGCACATCAGGGAGCAAAGTGATGAAAGTTGAACATACACACTGGAAATGTGCAATGAGTCACGGGAGGTAAACTGTGTTAAGAGAATTAAACCTTGAAGAAATAGTTGAGATCATAAAATCTACTTTTTAGGGATATAGATGATATTAGTATTAATATTATAAAGTACACCTATAACTGTTTTACAAAAACTGGAAATTAAACGCAACCATCTGGTTAGGAGCATCCATCTGTCAGACCAATATACCTGCTGCATCTAACAACACTACAACTCTCATTCCATGACCAATTATTTAATTTATTCTTTTTCACTTTATTTATTTATTTGTTTGCTTATTTGAGTGTTAAGTGGATAATTGGATGTGTGAGAGAGTGGCTGTAGACACCAACTGTAGTGTGCATGTGTCCAACAAGCATTTGACACAAGAAAAAACACTTTGCATTTAGGGTTAACCTAGTGAATTGGTAAACAATTGGATCTAACTGAAAGTGGCTATGGGGACTAGGTTAATTGGACACTCTAAATTGCCCGTAGGTATGAATGTGAGAGTGAATGGTTGTCTGTCTCTATGTGGCCCTGTGATGGACTGGCGACCTGTCCAGGGTGTACCCTGCCTCTCGCCCTATGTAAGCTGGAGATAGGCACCAGCGCCCCCCGCGACCCCTAGTGGATAAAGCGGTAGAAAATGAGTGAGAGTGAGAGTGAAAGTGGCTATGCGATTCCAATAATCTCCCAATTTTAACTTCTGACTAGTGGACAGACAATTCTGACATTGCCGAATAGCATGTCCCCTCTTCTAAGTATGGGCCTGTTACTTTCATGATCTAAGTTGATGTTATTATTTGAAAACAAGCAAACAAACAAAAGAAAACACGCTAAAAACACCTCCAAAAATGTTTCAAATGTTTTGATGGGCACTGCGTTTGACTGTAATACTGGTTTTAAATTGTGCACCAGTTCAGGATTTGCACATTTGGAAAAGGATCTGGGTCTGTACACTTTTAGTTTTAAGCACACAGTTGTTTATGTTTGCTTCATAATGCAAGTACAGAGCACTTTACTTCCTTACTTCCTTGTATACCTTTTCATGTTGCACATAAATATGTGTATATGTTTTGGTTGATTCTTCTTCTTTTGTAAAAAAAAAAAGAAAGAAAGAAAGAAAGAGAATAAATAAATAAATAAATGAAAAACAAGTAAAAATGTTCTGGATACAACTTGTGTGCTTACAAAGAGCCACTAGATGCCTCCACAGTCACTGATACCACAGCAGATACAGTACAACAGACGACACTGAGCTGTTCTAAAAGCTTTTGAATTCTTCTGGTGTGTTCTTATGTACAGTAGCACGAACCTTTTGGGTGGATATGAATGAATCTTCAAGCCTAAATTATTGCTTTGGGTGCACCATCTCGCAAGATACTGTATAATGATACCAGCCAGGGAGCACAAGATATTATCATTTGATTTATAGTTTTCACAAGACAGGGAATATTGTCGCTTGTCTTTGAACACTTCAGTTCACAGTAGCTGGTAGTGAGGCAGAGAGGATTAGGATCATATTTGAAAATAGTTTTTATCTTATATGGTGAGACTCAAGCAAAAGGATAACACGAAGAAAAATGATACTGTTCCTATCACAAGCTACCATTCAACGACAAATGATAAATCTTTTAGTCTCACTGCTCTTCAAAAGGCTGTACTTTTTGAGTGAAGAATCACAGTCAACAGTCTGTTCTGGTTTATTAAAAGTCAAATGAATATCACAGTGTAGACACAGTGACGGGGCTTGTTAGAGATGTTCATGTCCAAATCTAGTGTAATACTGACTGTGACTGCCTTTGATTACTTTTATGTTAACTGAGCATTCGGAGCAATTCAGTGAAAGAATCACACCATATATTCTGTGAGAAGAACACGAAACTTTAAAGTTTTAATGAGTGGCGTCATGCCCACTCACACTGGTGTTTAAATTTACTGATGCTGATATTTGCAAGACACACTGGCAATAAGACATACACAAACACACAAAACACAAGCAGTTGTTGTCCATCTGTGTTTTTCAAAATGAACATATCAAATTCACGTCACACGTTTTCCAGCAACACAGATAAGTACTGTTTAGTGTCTGTGTGATTGTGTTGTGAGTATTAGATGCTTTTTTTGTATATGTGGCTGTGTTGTGGATATACTCACCAGCCACTCCATAATGTACACCTGCTCAAGCTTGTTAACGCAAAAAAATCTAATCAGCCTATCACATGGCAGCAAGTCAGCACATGTAGGCACGTGGACATGATCGAGACGACCTGCTGAAGTTCAAACCGTGCATCGGAATAGGGAAATAATGTGATTCAAGTCACTTTGAATGTAACAGGTTGGTGGTGCCAGACTGTCTAAGAAACTGCATACTGTAAACTAAGAAGATAATAATTTAAAAAAGCGAAATATCATAAATGGTCTTGTTGAAGCCAGAGGTCAGAGGACAACGGCCAGCCTGGTTCAAAATAATAGACAACAGTAAACAGTAAACTCTTTACAACTAAGGTAATGCAGAAGATCATCTCCAACACATCAAACCTTAAAGCAGATGGACTACAGCAGCAGAAGATCACACTGGGTGCCACTTATGTGTACATAATAAAGTGGCCATTGAGTGTGTTTTCCCATGCATTAAAACTGATTAAAATGTTTTCTTTATTGTGTTTTGCATGTTTGCTCGTGTTGTCTTACGCTGCAGTGCATTGAGCTCTCTCAGCCTAAGTGAGGACAGTGTCGCTCCCTGTGCGCTCTGCACACAATCTTTTCAGTCAAAATTACAAAATCACTTTTAGATCTGATGTACAGATTTAAGTAGGACTGACACAAATAAACTATGTGGATGTGATTTGTGCTGAGCAAAGAAATCGGTGTTTACATTAAATGGCTAACCTTTGTCTGACTGGGTTATGTTTTGTTCAAGGAGGCAAAGGAGGCATCATCACCATTATTTCTGACAATCTGTACCATTAACGCCTGGGTTTGCTGTCAGATATTATTCTAACATAAAAAAAAAAGTGTGGCATTTTTCACTCACTGCATGCTCCTTTATTATTGATATTGTGAAATTATTTCCTCCCATTTTTTCTGTGTTTACAGAGGTTCACAGAACACTCTAAGGTGCCCATAGGTGTGGCTCTGGAAGCGAATAGTTGTTTGTTTCTGTATGTTGGCTCTGTGATGGACTGACGACCTGCCTACCGAGTACCCCATCTTTCGCCCTCTGTCAGCTGGGATTAGCACCAGCAGCCCCGCAAGCCCTCATGGGGAGGATACAGCGGTAGATGATGAATGAATGATAAAGTCATTCGATGTCACTGATCAGATGTTCTAGATTATCCTGTTTTGAACTTTCTCAAATTATAAGTCCCCCGTCTGTCTGCCTGTTTATTGCTGGTCCCAGTCACAAGAACCTTGACAGTAAAACCAGCAGACATGCTGGACCTCTCTGAACCTCGGAGCAGAGGCATCTCTGTCGGCAGATAAAAGGATGAAAAGGGGGGAAATCAGGAAGAAGGGGTGAGCTGCTCAGTAGCTGCAGGCCTCCGGGCTATCATCCTTTCATTAGGGAGTCACTGAGTGAATGAATGAGTGTGATCAGTGGAATGGTAAAATGGGAAAAGTCGTGCTGGGCCACATCAGCTATAGGGTGATTTAGGGGGCTTCCACTGATTCCTTTTGTGTATTGTTTCCAAAGTGAACAACCAGGGCTCAACAGTGAGCCTTTGTGTGGGACATTTAACTGCCTGTTAGCATGCTAATTATGGGCTGTCTGTGTGTGTGTGTGTGTGTGTGTGTGTGTGTGTGTCTATCGTCATCTGGTCTTTGCCACCCCTCCATCTCTCTCCTGGGATTTACTCTCCTCCAGTGCCTCTATCTTCCCCTGGTTGAAATAATGCACCACTGATCTCTGTAACTGCTGTGACCCCCTTTTACAAGCTCCGTCCTGTTGTTTGATGTATTGCTCTTTATTCTTAAATCTGTGTACTCCTAGTGTCTTCTTTGGTCTCTTTCTTGTCTTTCTTCTTTTCCTTTTTTTTTTCAAAATAATCAGCTGATTCTGATATGCTTGGATTGGTTTAGCTTTGACTCCAGTGCTTAGACATTAGGTCTTTCTCACAGTGGGTGCAGAACATTTTCCTCACATTTAGCTATGGACAACTTAATTTCAGACATGCCCCTCTTTCATCAGTGACATCTCTGTCCGAAAATTCTCTAGTCATCTCTTTGCCCGTGCTTCCTTTCCACCTGTCTCACTATTTGCTGGATTAGGGGGTTACAATTACAGATTCCCAAAATCCCCAAAAATATTTTTGGTCAGAGAGTGCCATCCAAGAAGGGCAAAGAATGAGGATGGTTTTTAGCAGGTGAGCACAATAACAAACAGTCCCAATAAATGGGAAGTTATTCTCTTCAAGATAACTTTTTTGTCGGCGTTCCTGTTTTTACGATCGTGATTCCTGTCCCTGTGCTTGCTCTTATTCTATGTGCACTCTTATAATAAAAAAAGAAGAAGAAAACAGATACATGACACCACAGTTCTGATGCTTCTGATCTCCATCATGCTGATCATTCCGATCTCCAAAAATGCAGAACTCTAACTACAAATATGCTGAAATAAAAGATTTCCAAATAAACTTCAGCAATCTGGATTTTAATGAAAGTTTTATTTTCAAATTTCAGACTTTTTAAGGACCTGCAGACACCCAGAACATGAAATCCTCGTTAGCAACATCAGCATCATTAAAAATATAAAAAGTGTAAGAGTTTTCTGTTTTCTGACTCATAGACCAGTAGCTATAGGTGAAACACCCACTGTGTTTCTTCACTGAAACTGAGAATTTTCACTCTTTCTTTATTTTTAATTAAAGTAAACTCCAGCCCGACAACATGGAACAGTAGCAAACATTTCTCACTGACCATGACAAGACAGGCTTTGCTTGTCAGGCCTGGTGTTATTTCTGATATCGGTACTCTTCACTGAATATGAATAATGAAGAAACAGATGCCAAAAAACGTCCACCACTGATTCTGACAACTTTACAACCGGTGTAGCAGAGTACACTGTAATCCTATAGTATGCATCCTCTCTGTTCTGCTGCAGTATTGTCATTACTGTTTTTGTTTTGTTTTGTTCTCCTCTACCTTGCACTATAATTATAAATATGTATATGATATGTATAGTGTAATAGTGATATATCTGTTAATTTGTATTATTATAAGACTGTTAATATCGTAAATATCCACATATCTTAATTTGTATAACAATACGCTAATATATATGTGTGCCGCTTTATGTATATATTAATCCATATATCTGTCAATGGGTGCCATATTATTTTTAGTTTAACCTTATTTATTTACCTATTTATTTATTTATTCACTTATGCTACTTATCTATACTATAACTGACATATACAAAATATATCCATATACATATAACATAATTAACATAATAGTTAAGGGTGGGTCTGTTTTGTGTTTTTAATTTTTTGGGGGGTGAGTGATGCTACCCTTTCTTTCTTTCTCTGTCTTTTGTGTGCAATCATCTCGGTGCTGTATTGCTGCCAGAGTTCTAATTTCCCAGAGGGAACCTCCCAAAGTTCTCTGAATCTGATATTACATACAGTAACACATACAGTAGTACATGTCTGCTACCTGGCAGGCACTGAAGGTTGAGTTTAGTTTCAACAGATAATTTGCTGGCATTTTATCTTTGCTCGACTTAAGTACAACTGACTCTGGTCGCACCTTTTTTATTTTAACGGTTGTTAATCTGGAAAATTTGAATGTATGATTATTGCACTGACATATTTAATACAAGTCCTGCAACTGCTATAGACCATGTTTATTACCGAAAATATGTACAGTCTATATGTGACTATTTATTTAATACATTTATTTTAAGACTGCGTTTTCATTCTTGACCTGAGGGGAAACATGTCCTTTAAAAAGTGCTTTAATGGACTGTCATTTATTTGAATGGGGACTTTTATATTGTTGTCCACAGCCTTTGCAACTGACTGATGTCTCAGAATCTCTAAATGGTACACAAACATGTGACAGAGTTTCAAATGTATGTTTACGTGTGGTTGCCTGTATGGATGTTGCATGTCTGTATGGATGATAGTTAAGTGCATGTACTGTAGATGTGCATGTGGGCAGTGTTCATCCACATATATTCTTCTTTCTCTTTCGCTCTCTATCTCTCTGTGTACCTGGCATTCCTTATGTTGTGGAGACCTAAATCTGTTTACACAGTCACATTATGGGAACTTTTCTTCCTTATGGGAACAAAAATCAAGTCTACATAACATAAATGACTACATTTTAAGTTGAAGGTGTGAGGCTGAGTTAGGTTAGGGTTAGGACAAGGGCAATTACAGTAAAGGTTAGAGTAGATCTCTAGAAAATGAATTTTAGTCAACACAATGGCCCCTGAAGCCATGAAAACCAGTGTATGTGTATGTGTTCTTGTAGGGGTATCTTTACGAGGATCAAAAAACTTAAGGGAGTGAGAACATTTTAGGAAAGTGAGGACATTTTGGCTGGTCCTCACGTTCTGTCACCCCTTAAAAGGCCTTCTTGATGGTAATGATGGTAAGTTTAGTGTAAGGAGTCGGGGAATGCATTATATTTCTGAGGGTCCTCAATTTGAATGCTGTGTAAATGTATGTGTGTTTGTGTGTGTATGTGAGCAGCTGTGGGCCCTGCATTTGAACTCTTGCTCACATGGGCAGAGTGAGGGAGGGCCGCAGGGTGAGAAGGCGATGGGAGAGAGGAGTGATGCCCGACAAACTCTCCATCTCTCTTTCCCCTTTCATCTCCCTCTTCCAGCATTAAACAACAACCTCTTTCATTCAGGCATCTTTGCGGCCAGCCGCCCCCCAGAACCCCCCCATTCACGCTTCTTAATTCAATGTTCCGAGAAAAACTCATGATTGGGAAGTGACTTTTTGGTCCTCCCACTTTTCCATATCTGCTCTCAAGAAGCATCAACCCCTCTTCCTGTTCTCCCCAAGTCTGTTTTAATTTCATTTCATATCAACAGCCTGTTATGTACATAAACAAAAAGGAAATAAAGCTTGGGTCAGTCAAGCCTCAGAACTGGACAATGCAGTAATGAAAAATGTATGTCCAATGGCTAGAAAAAATGTATTCACTGAATGTGCCACACCATTGAATTAAAGGCATGAATATGATGCTACAAGATTTATTATAGTACTCCAAATGGAACATTGGTCTTTTTTAAAGGACATGCATTCTGTCATACAAATGCACAAGACAAAGTCATTTATTGAAAACAGGGGGCCAGAAAATCAACACTTAAATGACTAAAAATATTATGTTCTTGCTTAGTTTGCCTTTCTGATATATGTGGGTCCTGTGTGGAACAAGATTATGCAATTATTTTACTCTCGTGTGCAAGAGATTCAAACCATTGTCAAATGAGTTCACACAATGCTGATTAAGGCCATTAGGTCCACACAACTATCTCTGGTTTTCATTATACCTTGTTTTGCCCAGCAACATTTCCGCTCTGCACACAGGGAGTGATATGTTTTAAGTCTACACCGACCGAGGCAACAGCAACACTGTGCTGGCAAAGCGAAATGGCTGCAAATAGGTTAAAAATATGACTGAGAACACACAGGTGGTTACACACTGCAGCTTTAAATACCACATTATGGCTATAGCTTCAGCTCCTTGTTTTGTTCTCTGACCTTTGACCTTTCATATATAATTTTTCTCCCACAATACACTGTATATACTACCATAACCCACAGATTCACCAAGTATGAACTGAAAAATATACTTAAAGTAAAGTTCCGAAAGTAAAAATACTTGTATACTGAGCTTAATGTTAAGCTAATTACAGTGCTGTCATGAAAATGTAATTAATCAGGTTTTTTTAAATGGTTTGTTTTGCAGATAAAATCTTTATCTATATTTAACAGGTAGTTGGATTAGACAACCAAAGCTCCTGTAAATACTATGTTGTATAATTGTTGCATGAATTAACACTAATATATGATACTTTAACAGATATAACCGTTATATACAGCGATTAAACATATTTCAACACAAGTGTGAAATACATCCAGGTCAGGCTACATCAGATGTTAAATGATAATTTTGTTTTTTCCCTCTGAGGGAAAAAAAAAAATTCTGAGACAGAAACATGGAAACTTAACATTTTACAAGGCATCATTGCTGTGTGATGATGTCCCAATCAACAATCAACCAGACAAAGGACACTGTTGTTGCCGGCCTGAATTCTTGAACATAATTTTCAACATTTTCCTGCCAATGACTCAATCTCCACCTCCCTCGCCTCTCATTCCGCCCAATTATCATTTTTCAGGCATGTTCCCTTGTCCTACAGATATGGGCTATTTGGGAGTTTCCAAACCGTACCATGAAATCTGCTTATACTCTAATGCAATGTTAAGAAATTGTAGTGCCAAAAAAAGCACATATATACACATACATTCAAACTGCATGGTTGATCAAGAGAGTACTTAAAGCAAATGGATGATGTGACTGATTTTGTTCTGAGGGGACAGGGCACAGTTGTGATGAAGACAAGGCACCATTGAGGACTCTCTTTCTCTTATTCCCCCAGCACCGTCCCCCTTTTCCCTTCTGCTTCTGGGTGCTGTCACAGCTGTGGCAGAGCACAGAAAGCCCACAGCTCCTCTGGCTGGTCTTGGCTAATAAAAAAAATAAAAAAGTGTCTGCTCATGTACAGTTATATATTTTTAAAAGGTAATTAATGTAGACAAGAAGAAAAGGTTAAAAGCCTGCACAGCTGAATTATCTCAACTTAATACAATAACAACACATTACATCCTTTCACATAATCAAACTGAGTGATACATTGTGCAAATGTGATGAAAAAATTTATGACATCTAACGGTAAGACTTCCTACATTTTTTTAGAGTGCATCAGGGAACCACGGTGGCTTTACCAGATTCCAGAAAATATGTTGTTTTACATTTGTGGAGTAAACTTTTGCTTCAGAACACAAAATGCACACTTTGGCTTTGGTTTGTTGATTTAAACTGCTGTAGAAGTATATGGCAGCACAAGATGGCAGCCTCCAAAAAGCCCCTTGCCCAAGTTACATACAGTGTAAAAGTAAAAGCAAACCATTTTTATTTTAAAGCAACTACACACTAAAATATGCAGATTGGTAATATGTTTGATTGCTGCCAATAAACCCTGCTACATGTTACATGGCGTCTGTAGCTCAGTGGTAGAGTGAGCTCTCTTTCAGCGTGAAGGTTGAGGGTTTGATGAGCATGTAAATGGGTATGAAAGATGTGTGAGAGAAGATGTGTGTGCACATACTGTAGATATGCTCTATTTTATGTTCACCATTTTTTAATGTGTTAGTATGTTAAAATTCACTAATCTGTTATAAACCAAACAGGGGCTACAGAGAATCTCCTCGATTTTGGTTTTTGGTAGTGAGACAAACTGAAAACCTAGTTTTGGTGTTTGATTTTTAGTCAAAGCATCATCATCCAATCCAACTTTGTTTATAAAGCACTTTAAAAACAACAACAGCTGAGGCAAAGTGCTGTACATTAGAGATGAATAAGATAAACTACTAAAAGATAGACAAAACAGTAAAACACTGTTGATTGTACATATGTACACACATATACATCATGTCAGCAGGAGTCATCCTCTGAGAACCGTGAATGTCTAGGACAGAAGGTCAAAGGTGATCTAAATCCATACAATTGTTGATATCTACTCAAAGCTATTTTACTGAAAGCCAGCAGTGTCACCCTGCTGGAATCATTAAACACAGTATCACCTGTATTACCAAAGTGAGCTGGATTCATCCTCAAGGGACCAAAAAATTGGTCTGAAGACATTTTAGTCTGGACCACTGTGGAAGAACAAACACTACTAAGAGGTGAACTTCCTGGTCATCATTAAATCAGTTGTTCATTTATTTAAAAAGTTCACGCACAAACTTACTGAGGTAAAATAAATGTAAACCTAAACATACAATGAAGAAGAGTTAATGAGCGTATAAATGGAAAAGTCACTCAGGCAAAGTCTCAAAAACAAGTAGAAGGTGGATTACAGAATACCAGCAGAGATCAGCCACAGGTAACTTAACACTTTCTGTCTCACCCGAGACCCCAACCCCAATAACCCCGCCCCTCAGCAGCAGCAGCAGCAGCAGCACCCTTCCGTACACCACCACCACCTGAGACCCCCACATATCAATTTCCTTTAGATGTTCCCTCTCACACAACTGAAGTAACTAGAATCTTTCCTTTGGCTGGCAAGCAAAGATATGAGGCACAAAACACAATGAGCTATTCAGGAAGGCAGGCAGGCAGACACACACAAGCACAGAGTAGAGCATGCAAAAAAAAATTCTCATTCCCGCATTTAACACACACACACACGCACACACACACACACACACACACACATAGCACCCTAGCTCACTAGCCAGCTGCAATGAATGCCTGTCCAAGTCCTTGCCAACCTCACACACAGTGAAGTGAAGGACCAACACTAATGTTCGTGTTCAAAGGCAGGATTTCGTAGATATTCAACGGGGGGACCAATTTAAACGTAACACAGCTGCAGTCATTTATGATAGATAATCACTGTTGATGTTTGTTTGTTTTTTTTTGTTACTTTTGCAACCAGACAGAGGAGTTTCCGACACATCTATAAATTATAGACATCATTTCAAATCAAAAAGAACAAAGTCTGTGACTCTAGTGAAACCACTGGAGTTTTCATAGAGAAGACTGTACCAACTCCACTTTTGTGGATCATTTTTGTGATTAAATCTGACTTTTGTCCCCCACTTTTGTGGATCATTTTTGTGATTAATCTGACTTTTGTCCCCCCCCCCCCCCAGCTTAGAAGAACTCAAGCTTACTACTAATTCAACTGTAAAACGTAAGACAGTTGATTGCACTCATAATAACATAATAACTGCAATAACAGTAGCCCACCGGATCCTGGTGCAAGCTTGACTTACTCCATTCACTGAACAAATACTGACACACCTGCTCACTGCAGCACAGGTGCATGCAGGGAAACCATGAAAGAATGAAAGGGAATGAGAGTGAGGGTGTGTCAAAAGGGTAGACAGTGTGTCTGCCAGTAAGAGACATTCCAAAATTATGGACAGAAAATGTTTTAAATTGGGCCCTTCATCCGCATTCACCACCTCTAATATACACTAATATCAACATGGTCAACTTCAAACAAGACTCTAAAGGCTTGTGAGTCTCAATCCAGAGTTAAAACTTTTGTGCAAAAAACTGGTTGGTGTATGACTGAAAAAACAAATAAGTGCTCAGTCACTCAGCAGCTGCCCCCTGCGCTGCTGCTGCTGTATACACACAAACGCTCCCTCAGTGAGGTCTGATAGTATTTCTTGACATAGCCCAATTTGACATAGAATACAAATGTTACATCCTTTTTGTTCAAGAAAACCAAACAGAGGCGGAATACTAACATCAGCTACAACAAAAATCCTCTAAGTGAAACACTTTAAAAGGCACAAATTTTGTAACCAATATCGTGACACCTATAGTTTCCTGTTTTCAGCTGAAAACAACAAAGTATGTATGCAAGAAAGTGTTATATCACTGCGACATAGTGGAGTGAGGGAGTGTTTCTTAATCTAGTTTACATGTTCTCCCCCTTTGCCATGTTCAGTCTTGGCTTTCAAACCTGGTCCTTCTCCACACAGACATGTGTGTGACCACTGTGACCACATGTTACTGCTTCTTTCATTTTCACACTTTTTACTCTGTTCTTTGATTTTCTTTCTCATCTTCTGATTGTCTGTGACTCATTTGTGACTTGGCTAAATCCGTTTTCATCACTTGTGCATCCTGCACATCTGACTGGCCTGCTGTTTCAAAAGCTCCATTTTAAAATCCTATGTAACCACATTTATTGTGACTGAGTTAAGTCAGTAAGTTTGATGGTTACTTTATCCCATTAAAGGGTCGACAATAGACCTTTGAATGACCTTTGCACTGGCCTGCCATGGGCTTTGAGCTGAGGTCATAAGTAACCTCTGACCTCTCTTGTCTGCAGTGCTGCATATACACAGTTGCATATATGGAGGGGTTTTTTTCAATCTATGCTCAGACTTTACAACACTATAGTAATGATATTCTTTTGCTGTTTGGAGAGATCACTGCCCCCAAAGAATCAGCAGGATTTACCACACGAGTGTTTTTCTCTGATCTAGAAACAGACACAAAGGACAAATGCCCCTTATAAAATAAAGACATTCTCTCAGTAATACACAAAATAACTCTGCTTTACACTTTCTTTCTCTCTTTTTTTTTTAAAATATCCATCCAGTCTGAATAAAATCTACAGTATACATACACCAAGCACATTTTCATTTCTTGGATGTAAAATTAATTCTGGTTAATTGTAACATTAATAAATCGATAAAGTGCATTTATGCGTTTCTCCCTCTATTTACAATGTGCCACTAAACTGATTTACTGATGTTTTTTTCAGTAAAAGTATTACAAATGTATACATGTGTTGTGTATTTGTTTATGGTCACCTGCAGAGGTCGGCACAGTAAAGAAAAAAAAACACATGGGTTTACACAAGATTTGACTTCTTTTACAGTGTTAAGTGGGTTTGTTTTCCTCGAACGTTGCATCCTGAGTCATTAAAAAGAAAAATAAACTAGGGTTTACATAATACTGAACAGGAATGGGTGCAGTTGTGAGGACTGTTGTGCTTGTGTGTGTTTACAGCTCTGAGGTGACTCGGTGGCTGCCCTGCCCCCCGACCCCTCAGGTGGAGGCTCAGCCTCATGCGGTCACAGGACTGAAAAAGCCACATGTTAGAATTCTGCAAACCCACAACCTGCTGACATTTCACTCAGTGTGTGTTTGTGTGTCCATGTCTGTTTCACAACAAACTACATCATCTCTGTCACATGACAGGGCAACGCTGTATCAGTCTGTTCTCTTTCCACTGTGGGTGTGTGGGTGTGTACCTGGTATTCCTCATGTTGTGGGGACCTAAGTCTGTTTACAAAGTCACATTTTCGGGACTTGTCTTCCTTATGGGGACAAAAATCAAGTCCTCATAATATAATTTACTACATTTTAAGGTGAAGACATGTTTTAAAGTTAGGCTCAGACTAGGGTTAGGTTAAAGTTAGGGTTGGGACACTAGTAATTATGGTTAAGGTTGGAGTAAGTCTCCAGGAAATTAATGTAAGTCAATGCAATGTCCTCATGAAAATATGCATGTGTTGCAGTGCAGTCTAATCGATAATAAATACTAGAAACAAAAACAATGTTATGCTGCAGAGTGACAGTCAGCAGTTATAACTTATATGTGCACAATGAAACCATTTCACTAATTTACTATGATTTGAAATTGTTCTGAAGTGTCATTGTCTTCATTAAAATGATTAGCTCACATCTGCGACATTGCACCGCAGAACAGCAGTCAGGTATTATTTCCATCCATCATCGAGGTAACTCATGCCAAAAAATATTAAAATGGAACTACTTAAAGTATCTACTAAGCCTTGTGATTAGTAGATTCAATTTAAGAAAATCTGTCCGAGGCCTAATGTCATCTTGGTGTGACTTTTTTTTTTTTTTAGTTTTTTCCTTGAAGAAAATAAAGAACGTTTAGATAATGTTGACTATAATAATACTATTTATTTAAAAAGTAGGCTACATTTTATAATGACTGGCCTACTTTTAAAGGGCTGCAGATTTTTTTGTAACAAAAAAACGGGAGGAGGGGGAGTTCACATAATTAGCTGATTTCGTAATATTTCATATTGTACATTTATCACTTGCTATTTCATTGTTTGCTGTATTTGGAATGAAGTTTCATAAAAGTCATATAAAATGAAAACATGTTTTTTTATTTTTTTTATTTTTAAGAGTCTAAGCTAACAAACATTTATGAACTTGACAATGATAATCTTACGTTTATTGTTATTTATTTATAATATTTTTTTGGTGCATAAAGTCGCTCTCTTATTACTCAGACGGAAACATTTGCAGACAAAGTGACTGTTTCCTTCTTAACAGAGAAGGGAATGATATTTTCGAGCATGTTTTCACGTTTCAAGTCCCCTAAATTACGTGAGCAAACAGCAAATACGTGTAAGCGCCATCACCTGATATAAATAACTATGTTAGGCCGCATCATTCCCTTAATTTCCCCCACCATCATTATCTGCGCGCGCGCACACACACACACACACACTCACGTCAAAGCGAGGCCGTAAATCCTCAGCTGCGCGGCGGCACAAAAATCCCCGGATTGTCTCCCTGCAGGTCCCCGGTTTGAAGCTCCGGGACTCGGCCTGTCCCTCCGCAGCTGCAGGGCTGAGCCTCCGCGCTCCTGGAGCATTTTTTCTTGTGTGTCACAGTTTGTTGAGATGCAGATAAAGAGTGGCAGTGAACGGCAAGACACGAGCCTTCTGCTTCTTTTCTTTTTTCGCATGCACAAAACTGCTTTTTGTCCCCCCCATTTTTTCATTTCAGGGGAAGGGGGTGCTCATTTGATCACATGATTACAATTCACCTGAGATGGGCTAAAACAAAGGGCGCAGAGGAAAGGAGGGGAGGGGAGGAATGAGAGAGGCAGAGGAGCGCACAGAGATGCTCTCTCATGGTTATAGGACTCTCCTTATCACAGTCAACATCCATGGATCATGAAGAAGTGGTGATTTTTTTTGGATCGGGGAACAGTGCGTCGCATGTCGGGGACACAAGGGGCCATTGTTGTGAGGAACAGCGCGTGTTTGTATCCGTACGCGGCCAACACTGTCTGTCCCCGTCTCTCTCTCTCTCTCTTCTCTGTCTGCTGCTTGTTTTAGAGGCGGTGACGCGATTATTAAAGTCACAAAAATGACACATGCGCAGTGACGACTGAATAGAGGCGACATTAATAAACCAATCTCTGAATGGCTGTGTGCTATAATGCACAAAAGTGTGGCCCTTTGAATCCGATCTCACCTTAAACCTAATCTCGTTACACCATAAAAAAAATGAATAACTTCATTTACAAATGACACATAGAGATAGATACTTTCTAAAATAAAGATTAAAGATTAAATTAGAGATTGTTCATAATAGAAACTACATCCCAAATGCAGTGTTTATAGGGTCAAAAAGTACTGATGCTTTTCATATAAGTAAAAATGTCACAAAAGGTGTCAGTTTTGCGACGTCACGCACAAGAAGCATTTCCCATTTTAAATTTACCGAACGCGTTTAAATCGTTTTTGGAGCGAACGGTTTAGCTTTGTGAACTAATCACATCAAACTATATCTCATAACTGCCTTCAACGGGACAAAAACAGCCGCCCCCCCCCATACAGTTCCGCTCATTTTCAGTCGTCTACATTGTATTTGATTTAACGACATATTCTTCGTGGTTTCGTATGTCCCCTGGAAACACCTTAGTCATCTGTACAATGTGTTTGCTTGCTTGCATTTGCAGGACGTGATCTTTTTCGTGGGCGTCTTTTTTTTGAATGTGGATGTTTTGCTCCGTTGTTCCGTCACAGTATTACCTGAGGACGCGTGTGTAGTTTCCTCTTTACAAGTAGACCTCTAAAAACGACAGGTGGAAAATGTATACGCACAACCAGCGCACACTCCTGTCCGTGTTTGGCCTCAGACGCAGTGGACAAAAGCAAAACCTTGAATTTTCTTTTCCATAATTTTTCACTTTTTTTCAATTTTTCTCAGAGGGAGAGAGAGAGAGAGAGGGGGGGGGGGGGACCAATCAGAAATCTCTAAATTTGGGGGGGGGGGGGGGGGACCAATCAGAAATCTCTAAATTTGCATGCGCACATGTACTGCTCCTTTAAGACTTGTACCCCCAGAATCTTTTTTATTTTTTTCCTCTCAGCCTGATACAAGGAGCTCTTTAAGCCCCGGCACGGACACACAGAGCAGGCATTCATACTCGGGCAGCGCAACGAGGGGGCTGGGGATCGAGCGTCACTCTGGAAACTCGGGAACTCACGGATTCTCGTGCTAAACCGGCGACCTCCCTTTCTCATTACTGAAGTAAGGCGCTCAGCATTTCCAACTCTTTCCTGTCTGATGCCGGCGGCTGCTCTGACTCTGCTATTTTCCATTTGATTATATCTTCTCACCAAAGACAGAGAGATGCCCCGAATTTCTTAAAACCCATAAAATATTAATCTGTTTTGTGTAGACTCATGTCAAGTGTAATTGTATTAATGTATTTTAAATTTTCCAAGTATTGTAAAAACTTTTTGTTATAGTTTTTTGATTAAGGGTTGCCATCACATTTACATCATCGTCTCTGCCACTGTGACATTCCTATAGTTATCAGTGTAACAAGAGGTTCTATTTAATTGTTTATGTATCTTTCTATAGCAGCTCTTTGGACACTTTCCCTGACATAAAATTAACATTTTTGAATTCTCGCTGTTTGGTACACTGAGGAGACAGTAGTCGGTTTGGTTTCTATATTGGAAAATGAAAATCGCTCAAAAGCATTTAAAGCACAGGAGAAGAACGGGCGCCTCGTAATTAATAAGGTATTGCGAAACTAAAGAGAAAAAGCAACCCATGCGTTTCAAACAAACACATTTAGACCTTATTGACAAAATGAAGCGGAGATAATGAGGTCACATCAGTGCGTGGAAAACTAAGAATATTATTAGATAGAATAACTCTACTGACATTTGCGGTTGCAGACTGACGATTATGTGTGAAGCACATACACGGGTCTGTCGTTTGTTTCTCGTTTGACGCGCATGAAATACATATCACACCTTATAATTTATATGTTCAGTGACGAAAGGGAATTATCACCACTCCGTCAAGTGACTGGTACCGCTCTTTGTTTTCTTTCATAAGACATTAGGCCTTAATGCAAGGCGCGTGGCTTACAAACACAGAAACACGTGCGTAATGAGGCGTTCGGTTCTTTGCGCATGGTGTTTACGCACAGTGTGTCTGCAGCGGGGACGCGTTTGAGACGTGATGACAGTGGATGAAGTGAAGTGGCCTTTCAGAGCAGGTGGTCAGCGACTATCATTTATCATTAATGCTCTTCGGACAGATGGTGGAGCTTTATACATGCGGCTTTATGCGCTGGAAATTGATAAAGTAGCTCAAATCCACTGCGGTGTTAATTAAATGCTGGTTGAACATGTTCCATGCTTGAACTTTAATCACGAGTCGCATTATCATTTAACTTGCAATCAGCCAAATACCAATTTTTAATTATTGGTGTGTTACCAAAATATTTATATTTATATTACTTTAACCAGAGCCAACACTGAAAAATTAATATTCTATATCATATTCGTGCTTTACACATTCTCTCTGACTAAATTCGCTTACACATGCAGGAACACACGAAGTCTCAACATGACAGTATTTCATAATATCACTAGACGTGGACGAGATCACTAATTTTGCTGCAACATGAAACTGAAGTGGGAAAACAAACCATTGCTGCTGGTTCACTGGAAGTTCGCTAATTCACATCCAGGACGTACGGTTCGGGTCTGGGTATTGATTTGACAAGGAAAAAAAACAAGGACGCATTTTCCTCCCGCGATAGACCTGCTCCTGTTTGACAAACTGACTGTGACTAATTTACGCACGCGCACTGACACGCACATACACGAAGTTTATATTTCCAGCGCCAGACTATGTTTATCCAAGAAGTGTGGAGTATAAATAAAAGGACTGTGCTGCTGCGGCTTCATATCATTACAACACTTTATCTCCGGGGAGCTTGGAATAAGTGCCAAACCTTAAATAGTAGCTTTTTAGGGAGTTGTGAGGACGTAGGAGCTGGGCATCTACAAATATACTACAACAATTCTACTATCAGAGAATAAAACATGTTTTTAAGGATATGACAATAGTTTGTGTTATGGCCAACAGGCTGAATTAAAAGGCTCAGTGGGGGTAGTGACAATTAAATAATCTGAAGAATCATTTAGGATTGAGGTGGGACAATAATTTAAGACCTTTAAGACAATATTTGCAGAGAGAACCTTTGCCCTCCGATCACGTAAGGGACCCTGTTTGAAATTCATTATTATATATTTAAGATTTTTTTTTTAAATGCACAATTTCTGCATTTTAGATGTAATTTCTTTAAAACTGACAGTAACGTTGTAGGAATCGGATCTACTAAACATCAGCCTGTGTGTATGGCTATTCAAATAATTGTGTAATTACAAGATTTGTCACTTTGGCCTTTAACTCATGTGCGTAAATCCCTCTAAGTTCTGCGCGCCACTGCCAACGCAGTTTTAAAGTTTTGGAGAGGCAGAACTTCTAGCCCAGTTCTCCTGCACCTCCTCTCTGCAAGTACAGCCACTGGTGAAATAGTCTTCTGAGTGAAGCGGCCTCTGACACGACTGAACTCCTCATCACTCTGCTGTTTCAGGTCTTCACTACTGGATTTCCATCGCGGGACGCAGGAGGGAGACGGAGAGAGAAGGGGAAGTAAGGAGGGAAGTGAGGGCGGGTGAGTTGGGCGTAGGTATTTGTGCATTAGCAGGTAAACTGGGGTCCAAGGTGCGCACTGAGCCGCCTATGATACCAACCACCCGGATGGAAAGAACTTTAATGTGGAATCCTCATAGAGTTTTGCAACGGAGGCTGAGAGTAGAGACAGATTGGCAGTTTATATTATAAGGATTGAGACACAGACACAAGTCAGACAGCGACGCTGAAGGGACAGACAGCAGCAGAGACCCGACACATAGAGCTCATCATTTTGAGAACAGGCCTTACATCCTGTGTGCACCTGGAGGTTTGTGTGTGTAGGAAGATGTCTAGAGAGGAGCAGAGCTTATCAGAGGTGGAGCTCAGTCCCGGGATGTCGGACGACAGCCGCTCCCTGTCTCCAGGACAGTCCTCCGGGGCCACAGCTGGTGGAGACTCCCCTCTGCACGGGCACCAGCAGGCGCAGCTGGCGGGCCTGCGGGACGACGCGTCGGCGGGATGCTCCTCCGCCAGATCCGACGACGAGGAAGAACGCTTCCCCACGGGGATCCGCGAGGCGGTGAGTCAGGTTCTTAATTGCTACGACTGGACCCTCGTGCCCATGCCCGTGCGCGTGAACGCCGGAGGAAAGAGCAAGCCGCACGTGAAGAGGCCCATGAACGCCTTCATGGTGTGGGCGCAGGCGGCGCGGAGGAAACTGGCAGATCAACACCCGCACCTGCACAACGCGGAGCTCAGCAAGACGCTGGGGAAACTGTGGAGGTGAGGAGGCCGCTTTGAGTGGCGACAGTCCACCTACTGTCCACTGACTGTACTGTTCCCATGAGGCTCACACTCACAGCAGCTGTAAAAGGTGTAGACAGTGTTGAGGATTCAACTGGGTCTGAAGATGCTCTGACCCAAAAAAAATAAATAAATAAGTAAGCACGCGTTTTAATGTGGTTTTACATATAGACACAAACGTTCACCTGCTGCCTTAAAAACACACAAATGTTTTCATCACCTCAGGCCAGCTTCACTAATATGGCTTTACACTTGATTTCACAGTAGCCTATGACACAACTGCATTTGCCTTCATGCCTCTATTGTCCTCTTCTTAAATGTTCCTAGTTTTGCCTAATGTGCAGCTGTCAAACATGTAATTTGTTATGGGGTGATTACTTTTTATGAAAATGTATTTCCACTAACTACAGTAACTATTAGAAGACAAAGACAGGCCTTACTTACTCTTCATTGCAGCTCTCCAGCTAAAAACTACTGTCTGCTTTGAGTGTGCAATGGTCACATGTGACTAAATCCAGGCTAATTTCATACACTTCTCGATTGATTTTTGGTCACGTTGATGGAGCATCTGGCTCCCGAGGAAATAAGAGGGGATTTTTAGAGCCGTTCAGCTTATAATCAAAGCTTTTCAACTCTGAAAGTTAAAAGTGAACATAAAACTAAAGCCCTTCTATTCTGTTATTTGCTAGTAAACATTTTTTATATAGGTTTCTGAAAAGTGTTTTGAATCCTCAGATATTTCTGTGTCAAGAACCTGACTGACTAGTGAGGGCACCTCTTTGATAACTGATCCTTTGCAGTTCCACTCCCATTTATAATGGGACTTTATCACTACTTTCCTATAATGGTCACTATTTTTCTGAAAAGCAAGGTAGGGAAGGTTAATTTCATTAACCCTGTGGGGGATCAAATGTTAATAAGATGAAGATTTGACCTTGGACTGAGGCAATGATTGGTTAATTGGCCAAGAATGATGATGAACAGAGGAGGCTGAGGAAGGTCGGGAGTTTCTCATGCCATTTCTGTCAGCAGTAGTAATAAGGAGCTCAGACAGGATGCTTATGTGGGACTGCGTTATTTCATTACTGTCCTGCAGTCAAAAGTTAAAAAGATACAGAAAGAAAAAAGCCCATAACAGATAGGACATTAGATACAGCTGCACAGATGCAGTGACTGAATAAAATCCATGAAGCAACATAAGAAATTTACAACAGAAAGTGAAAATGTATCAAAACTTTTTTTTTCCGGGCCAAAGGGCGTGTGCTGACATTCTTTAATCTGCATTAATCAAAATCTCTGACTTCCTCTGGAATTCTGAGCGTTTAAGACTTCATCTGAATTTAGTTTTATGTTCATTCAGTGTTTTCTCTTCTTCTTTATGTGAACAAACACAGTCTCCTTCATATGTTCTTGTTATCTAAGACTCCTCAATGAGAGAGACAAGCGACCCTTCATCGAGGAAGCAGAGAGGCTGAGGAAGCAGCACAAGAAGGACTACCCTGACTACAAATACCAGCCACGCCGCCGCAAGAATGGAAAGCTTAGTTCCGGATCAGGAAGTGAGGCCGACGGCCATTTGGAGGGTGAGGTCAGCCACAGCCAATCCCACTACAAGGGCCTTCAGCTGGACATGGCCCACAGTGGGGGAGCCGGGTCCCCTCTGGCAGATGGGCACCACCCTCATGCTGCAGGTGGGCTGCAGGCTCCCTTCCACTACCCCACTGACAGCCCTCCTGTCACACCTGCTGTATACAATAACCTGGATGCAACTCTGATATATACAGATATTAGTTTGTATCTGCCATGAAAGAGAGCTGTAACTACATGTTTTCCTGTGTCCATACAGGTCAGAGCCACAGTCCTCCAACACCTCCCACAACTCCCAAGACAGAGCCTCAGTCAGGGAAAGCAGGGGATGGAAAGAGAGAGAGTTCTGGGAATGCGGGCTCCCGTGGTTCAACAGGACCAGAGGGTGGCTCAAGTGGTGTGGGACCAGGGAAACCTCAGATTGACTTTGGTAATGTGGATATTGGTGAGATAAGCCATGAGGTGATGGCCAACATGGAGCCTTTTGATGTCAATGAGTTTGACCAATATCTTCCCCCAAATGGCCACCCTGGGGTTGGACAAAGTGCTGGAGGAGGTGCAGCTGTAACAACATCTCCAGCCTCACCGTACACCTACGGCATCTCCTCAGCTCTGGCAGCGGCCAGTGGACACTCAGCAGCCTGGCTCTCCAAGCAGCAGCAACCTCCACAACAACACCATAGCTCCCCTCTAGGCTCAGATCCATCCAAGCCCCAGATCAAGAGTGAAACTGGTGGTGCTGGGGGTCACTTTGTAGAGGCCGTCTCAGCAGGTTCCCATGTCACATATGCGCCCCTTAGCCTTCCTCACTACAATTCAGCCTTCCCCTCACTGGCCTCCAGGGCTCAGTTTGCTGAATATGCTGATCACCAGGCCACAGGGTCATATTACACCCACTCAGGCCAGGCCCCAGGGTTGTACTCAGCCTTCTCTTACATGGGGCCCTCCCAGAGGCCCCTGTACACACCCATCACTGACCCAGCTAGTGTACCGCAGTCACACAGCCCCACACACTGGGAACAGCCCGTCTACACGACACTGTCGCGGCCATGACAGATAACAAATCTAGAGGGCACTGGTGCAGGTTCAGCCCCCATGTCAGACCCAAGGAGCAGCAGCAGCAGTAGCAACTACAGCAAGGCTGGCAGTAACAGAGATCGAGGTGGTCTGAGCTGTGGGGAGTGGGCAGGCACCGGGGGAGGAGGCTGGGGAGGCGGGTGGGGAGAAACCCCACTCTGTCACTTCCCAGATGCAGAAATGCTGCCACAGTCGCAGTATGAGCTTGGAGCGTGGTGCGTTCAAGGCGTGGTTGATGATTAGGGGGCGCACAGTGTAGAAGTAGAGTGTGATTCTGTAATAGTGCTAACAAGGCTGGCAGTAACAGAGATCGAGGTGGTCTGAGCTGTGGGGAGTGGGCAGGCACCGGGGGAGGAGGCTGGGGAGGCGGGTGGGGAGAAACCCCACTCTGTCACTTCCCAGATGCAGAAATGCTGCCACAGTCGCAGTATGAGCTTGGAGCGTGGTGCATTCAAGGCGTGGTTGATGATTAGGGGGCGCACAGTGTAGAAGTAGAGTGTGATACTTTAATAGTGCTAACACTCAACACCACTGGAGCGTTTCAGGTTAGATTCATAGCAGCAAAGTCCATGACACTTTCAACAACACAACAACAAGTGTTAAGTCAGAAAAGAATCATGTCCCCATTGGTTTTAAACCCCCACATTTAAACAAAGGGGTCAGCAGCAACAACACACAGTGAGTATTAACATCTAAATATGGAACAAGGTTAGAAGCTTGACCTGAGTTAGGGCTGAGTCATACTTACAGAGAGCTGTGATGTATATGCACACAGGCAAACGTGCCCACAGAACTGTTCTTTCAGTCCAGTGTTCCACATATGCTAACTCACATTTAATTTTAGTATCAGCGATTTCTCATGGTAGCTCACCATCATTTGTATGTCCTTGAAGTGTTGGAGCGCAGTGTTGTACATGTTTTGGTACTAGTGGTCTTCGTCATATAGCCTAGAGCAAGTTTCCATGGTTACCATCTTCTTTGTTGTGTCTTTAGACCAAAGCAAGAGGATGTCACCAGGTGGACTGGAAAGTGTACCACAGGGAGCATCCACATTGGTCTCGGACTGGATGTATGCTTTCATTCATCCACACAGGGTCCATGCGTATCATCCCAGAAATGGGCGAAATAAAGAAATGTATATAACATGGACCCCAGCAGACCTCTACAAAGTATGACATGATAAAGAGTGTCGGTGAAATTCATGTTTTTGTACCAGGAGTGCCAAATCAATTTGGCTGCAGCCCTTTAATTCTCAGGCAAGTATTGCCCTTTATCAGTCGTTAGTTGTTAACAAATACTGACAACGTTTTGCTGATTTTTTTTTTGGCACATTTGTCCCTATTTAGTTCAAAGTTGTGTTCATTTCAGATGATTTTTGTACACCACAAGGAACATACATTACATGACAAACGCCAGAAAACCATGACTTTTCTTACATAAAATGTATATTTAGTCAATCATGTGACTATTATCAGGATGATCTATGAAATTTACTTGAAATTATAAATGTACATATATTGATACACATATTATTTGTAAATTGACCAAAGTATTGAGACCAAAATGATAGACAGACAGATATGTAGAAGAAACAAATTATGATGTTTCTCCCAACAAGACTTAAGACTACCTGACATTATGTAGCTTCTTTTTGTGTTACTGTTTTTTTTTTTTTCACAAAGGCACTGATGATTGTGATGAATTCCGTACTTCATGTATCCTTGTTGAACATTTATGACAAAAGACAATTCTGTTAAGCAGAATTTCTTTTCTTTCACTAGCCTTGTTTGCATGGTTGCTGAATAAGCCTTTGCATTGTTCTATTCATTTACTTTAATACTGATGTCAAATGCTTTTGCCATTATTATATCCACTAAAAGCCAGCACCACTGCTCTTTGTCAGAGAATCATTTTTGAAAAATCACATCTTATGATTGTTGTGTAGTTTAACCTAAACACACACACAAACATATTTTTAGGGACAGTTTCACTGTGAGTGATGCCAATACTGAGAAACAGTTGCCACAAATATAGTAAATAAGGCCTGCTACACAGCCCAACATAAAATGTATAATGTTCCTTGACCTTAATAAGATTTGTGGCTAACAAACAGAACACAGAGGCAACAAGCTACTTTTTTTTTCAAATCCTGTTTGTATACTTTCCATTCCTTTGTAACCTGTTAGTGTAACTTGTTGATTTTCGTGCCATCTTGTTTTTTACACATGTAATACGCATCACTAAGCTCAAAACAAACTGTCAAAGTATTTTATTCTCCAAGTTCTTTTATTTGCTTTTTTTTATCTATATCGCAGTAATATTATTATTACTAGACACCGATAGGAACAATATACATGTGGTACTGTTTGTTTTAATACACAGTCCATTGGAGCTTAAAGCCAATTAACATTTATCATTTATTGACCTCCAGCACAAATAGTAATTTATCCGTATTGCTGTGTTAAACAACTGTAATGTTGCTATGGGTTTTGCATTTTCTATTTATATTTGGTTTATGTTTGTGTGCTCAGTTCTCCATTTTGAAGAAAACCTGACTCTTACTGCCATATTAGTATTTAATCTCTTGTATAACTGTTGCCAGCACAATTCCACTGCTTCTAAATAACAGCACTACCGCAAGCCTAAACATGTGATTATGACTAATGATCTTTTACTCTCACTTGAAATAAAGTTGTTATTTCTGCTTTAATACAAGTCAGTGTTGTGAAAGATTTTCAGAGTGGAACAAATGATGGAAATAAATATGCCCCTGTTTGATATAATAACTACAGTTTGATAATAGACAATAACCTGCATTAAAAAACAACTTAATGTCCCCCATTACAGAAATATTCTATTTATGACAGCGACAAGTACTCATCTTGTAATTTTTAATCACACCGAAACATACAAGGACATGCCCTCATGGCATCTAACAGCTTAAGCACTGCTCATACCCTCAGAATAATCTCTTCAGCTAATAGTTAATTCACTTTAGCTGATGGTGACTCAGCTCACAGCGACAGCAAACCATGATTGACCATTACCAGAGGTAAGTTGAATATGAATGATGGTGCAATGTATGTTTAGACAGTGAATTTGAATGTCGCCATTCATAACTGATTACTGCATCTGAAGGGTCCCTCCAAGTGAGTTCTACATAATTAGTTATGCATGCCTATATGCAAATTTCAAGTATGTCAGAACGTGTGTGTGTATGCATGTGTGTGTGTTGCAGGTTAAGCCTGACTTTTAATTCCCTCGCTTTAATCGGCTGTGTGATACTTTGGAGAGACAAAGAAGGCCATTGAAAGAGAGTTGGGGGGGGACTGGGCAAGGAGGGAGCCTTAGCCATAACTGCCTGGCCTGTAGCTTCACTGGGATAGAAAGGGACTCTCATGCGCACACTCTACGCATAGACCCTACAACCCCCACACTCACCCCTTCCACTGAAAAATAACTCATCAGGTTGGAGCTGTAATGGGATCCTAAGACTCTAAAAGTTGATGGTTATCCAAAAAAAGAAGCAGGTTATTAATCTTTTTAACAAAAATTTTGTCAAAACTACCAAAGTTAGGTGTCTTCGTCATCTTCCCACCCCTTTAAACAGTGCAGTGCAACAATGGATCAGGAGCATTGTTTGCTGGGTGGAGGGCCCTCTCACTCACACACACACACACACACACACACACCGATACAATGACAGTTGACCAAGTAAAATGTGGCCCTTTGATTGTAGAACACTCAGTTAATCAAATTCTGTTAAGACATGCGTTAGAAATTACGTTCCTATTTATTATGGCGAGTGTGCTGTGCTAAAAGTGGCTCTAAAAATAGCATACATTATCTGAAGTGAAAAGGCTGGAGGAAGACAGATGACAATAATGATGTTCCAAATCTGAATGAAATGTAGCGGGCGAATAAATTAAATAAGAAAGATGAGAAGGGAGAGAGGAATATTGTGTGGAGAAATACAATACAGACCAATAAGACCAAAAGACTAATTATTCAGAAAGAATAATGAGGAAAAGAAGAAGAGTCATACTCTCATCAGGGTTAGGGGCAGCCTGATGGTGGCCTCACTGTGGTGGATGTGGGTGAGTCACATGGGCTGCCCCCTCCATCTCATTAAAAGAGAGCAATGCGAGCCCTAGGCACTGCTGCCTACAATCAAAAGTCTCATAGATTAAAGCTGTGTAATAAGAGAAGACGATTTCTGCAGAAATTACTGTGGGATTGCTGCCTTCTGTCTGAGCTGAAGCCAATCTGGCATCCTGCATTGAATTGGTATAAATGAGAAGTTGAAATGATGAAGTTTTCGTGTTTGTGAAGTTGAGTTATATGACATGACTTAAACTGCTGATCTGAAACAGCCGTGTGGCGCCTGCACCCGGGACATATTCTACAATTTCGCAGACTTACTTGATCATATATTTACTGGTTCACTTTCTGCACAGGCAATAACCCATTTTCCCTTTACAATACAGCTTAGTGTAAATGCCTCTGTGTGTATGTACGTGTGACGATAAATGCAACAGAGGTCATAAGAGCAGTTATAAAACTTTTCACTTAGATGCAGAATTCAAAGTGCTTTTACAGAAGTTATCAAAGATAACAAAGAAACTGAGAAATAAATGGAGCATTTTCAATGCATAAAAGAGAATACTTTACAAATTAACCCAATATCAGGACTTAGTCTTACACTTATTATACATATTTAGCAGTTTCTTCCCTAGAAATGTTTTAGAAATGTGCAATTTGTGCAATGAATAAATGTTGATTTTCAGGGGGTTCCAGGAGTTAGCTGGACAGTTGCCATTATCTCTTTGAGAATCTACACAATGTTGGAAATACTGTGGAATCATGCCATGTATTGTGATAACTTTAGCCACCTTTTCAGGGTAGTCCAGTATAGTGTAGGCCAATGATAACTAAATAACTTTTTTGCAGTTACTTTACTTTGAATTGCATTTTCTTTTGTTCAAGCACAACCGGTTTATTGCCTGGGTAGTCTGTTAACTCCTTATGATTTATTAAGCCATCCCGTGGGATTTATAATCTATAACTATGTACATAACTTTAAACTAATTACATGTCTGAGTGTGTGAGCTATGTGAATAGGCATAGTCATTTATACAAAATGGTTTATTCTAAACTATAAAACAATTATTTTACACTGATCACATTTCTAATCCAAAACAACAAATGGAATAAGCACAACACATGAATATTTTATAAAACAAAGTAAATATTTGATTTAAGTTACATTTCCCCCTTGTGGTTGTTAGTTGTAATGCAGCTGTTAAAACAATACAGTGGAAACTAACTTGATTTAACTTGATTTGTGTTACATATACCATTTTCAGACCAAATAAAAATGATAAACGTGCAAGGAACACATTTTCCTGACTTGAAAGTAATTTCAATGTCTTTAGTGGACACATTTCTTGAGTTCATATTTCACAAACACACTTGATGATTATGTGGATCAAATGGCGTGAGCAAGGTGAAGCTGACTTCATCAGTGTCTGGGTTTGTGCTGCTGACTGACCTGTACAACAGTATGAAAACAGCACATACTGTTTTGTCAGCTGAAACTGGATATTTGTTTAATCAGTTATGATGAGCTCATCACAGCCCCAGTCCTCATAACTGCCATCAGGAAGGTACCTGCGGATGATGATGGGGATCTTCCTGCTCCTGTTCAAGGGACAATGCAACAAAAGTAAGACACACACCAGGACAGAGAAGCTCAACATACTGCTCTTTAAATAAGGTGATCCTAAAGCTGGAGTAATGATCTGAATCCAT
Organism: Brachirus orientalis; assembly: GCA_016785285.1. Taxonomy (NCBI): domain Eukaryota; kingdom Metazoa; phylum Chordata; class Actinopteri; order Pleuronectiformes; family Soleidae; genus Brachirus; species Brachirus orientalis. Next base: position 2,208,255 of record JAFBJR010000367.1, on the reverse strand, counting down.
AAAGCATAACAGGCTAATTATACTCTAAAAAGATCACTTACTTAAGCTCTTTCATGGCTATTTGTAAAGGATCTGTTTCTCCTTCCAGCTCCACCATGACTGGCGCACACATACTGTTGGAAACAAGCCAGTAGAATGACATTTAGAGAAAATGTTTTATTGCAGTCAATACAAGATAGAGTCCAACAAAAAAACATTTCACATAAACCTTTGAAAACTTTGTATTAATTGTATAAAACTGACGCCACTCAAGCAAATCATGCATTCAGTAGTTATGTAACAACTGTATGTGTCTGTGTATTAGGGCAGTAGAGAGAGACAGCGAGACTGAGCACAAAGTCTGTTAGAGCCAAGAGACTCAAAGCACTATTGATGCTCCATTACAGTGCATGATCAACATTAAAATTGTGGTGGTGGCTACAAATAAATCAACATATGGGAACTGGAGAGTGCAAAAATCCTGTGTGAATTTTAAATCACATTATTACAGATTCAGAATGTACCACTTTTCTTCTCCACAAAGATTCACTGATGAGCATGGCTTCACACGAATGACAACACTCACGCAATCTGCAGAGCTCGCGTCCCCAGCACTCTGGCCCTCTCATATTTGGTCATGTATGGTGTTGTGATCCTCTTCTGGTTTGCCTGCTGTCCCTCTCCTGCTGGCAGGATCTGCACATTCTCTTGGTCATCCTACTCATGAATACAAAGACAAAGCTTTGGGCTATAACACACATGAAACAGACTGTTTTGTCCAAATAGAAGCAACAACTATCTCACAGGTAAACAGTGAACTTACGTCTTCCGCGTTTTCAAGGTCATCTAACCCCTCGTCCTCCTCAGCATCATCAAAATCTCCATCATCAAAGCTACAGATGTGACAGAAAGTAGTTTAAGACCAAAATTCATGTGTGAATTTGAATCACCAGGTTACCCAGCTACACGGTGGTTAGCATAAGGCTAGCCCACTTTGTGTTGTGTAAACACGAAGCTCATAAACACGTTAAAATCAGCAAGTCGTTACTTACTTGTCTTCGTTGTCGGACATGTTTTATTCGGAAGCTCGTAGAAATCCTTTAAGAAACCTTACGCTCCTATTACAACTTTTCTGAAAAGCTTTTTGTTGTCAGCACGATCCCACATGAGCGCTCCGACAAGTCGACTTCCGGTGACTGGCGGATAATGTTCCGACTGAATAAAAGGAACCTTTGTGCCACGTTCCGCTTATTTTGTAGTTTGTTTGGTGTTTTAAATGTTTAACGATTAGACAGGTATTGTCTAATGTTTGTAAAATTAGTCTAACTGCCATATTTTTTGCTATATTACATATTTTATATTTTTTTCATAAATATAAGTCGAAAACATTTGATGGTTTCTTTCCACGTTGCTTATACTTCACTGGTTCTGTAGCTTACATTTTTGAAGTGTTTCTTTGTACTTGTAATTACTGAATTTTGATGCATTCGGTGTAAAATAGATATCGTTTGTGTTGTATATTCGTGTATTACTATTTTAGGACAAAAAACGTAATAAAAACACACACTTTTATGCATTTATATACTGTATGTATCATGACCCTAAGAAGCCAAAACATGCATGGACACTTGATGGTTGTTGAATTGATCACATCAGTGTTGATGATTTGTAAAACATAGTTATTTTATAGTTGTGGGAATTGTTCTGAAGGAAGGAATACATTTTGAGAAGAAAGAACACAGTTTTGAGTGCTGTGCTATGTTTTATTTAGCAGTAGATTTGTGGAGTTTTGACAAAGCAGTTAACTCTTCAGTTTGTGTTTAGTGTTTTGGGAAATTGAGTCACAGTTTCTGTACATTTGAAAAAAAAGGGTACAAACTGTACATCAAAACATTTGCTTATATGAAGCTGCAACTGTTGCTGCTGCTCTGTTGGTTTAAAAAAGGGTAAAAGCCTGCAGCACCTGGTACACTTGGTACCAGACTATCTCCCATCCAAGTACTAAGCAGGTCCCTTCTTTCTAAAAACTGTTTATTCCTTGTTAATGAATAAATTAATCTGTAGAGACTATGAGGTTTTTGACCATAAATATTATTTAATTTATCTAAGTAGACATCAGTAATCTCCATTTTTGGTTGAAAAAGACCATGCTATGTGACCCTTAAAGCTCAAAGTTTTGAAATTAATGTCAAGCCCAGATTGTGTCTTACAGATTACAAGCAAGAATAGTGCAGTACTGTTCTCAGCTGTTTGGAATTTCAAAATCTTTTCTGCAGTAATCTTACACAGCAAAATAATTGAAGTGATAATGGAGGAAAAAAAACTACTTTAATAAATGTGCAAAGAGTAGAATATTCATTTTTATTTAAATAAATAAAGTGAGCAAAATTCTTAAATAAATTTAAAAAAAATCATAAATTTAAATGTTGCCCTTTTAAATATCAAGCATCATGTCAGGGTCCGGTTCCACGCCTCCTGTCTTTTGTTTTGTCATTTTCTCCATTTCCTGTGCAACCCTGTCTCTGCCTTGTAGTTTCAGGAGGCTTGACCGGGCAGCCGGATGGAGCCTCTCCCTGCGCACCTGCGACTCATCATCACCTGATTACCTCCCTACCCTGAAAACCCCTGCTGTTTCCTGTGGCTCTTGTCAGCGCGTCTCGCAGTCTCAGCGGTATCACGACCGACACACCTCTGAACCAGGTTTTGCTATTTTGAGAGACATTACTCTAATCACCCGTTTTTTCCCTTTCAGTGCGCCTTTTCCGGGAGACTTCACTCCGGCTAGCCAGCCAGTCTCCTCGCTTTTCGTTCCTTATTATTTGGCTAAGTAGTTGGTGCCTTTTGTGGTTTTTTGTAAATAAATTGTTAATTCTTCCTTTTTTAACCATCCGGCTTCCACTCCTTACTTGGGTCCATACATGTCCACAGTAAAACACAACACATCACAGACAAGAGACACAAAATTCCAAAGATTTATTGCATAGTGCAAGTACAAGGAAGCAAAATATTGTCTGCATGCAGCAGATGGGGCAAGTAAAGTCAGAAATAAGGAAGATAAAATGTGAACTGATAACACTGAATCTGAATTTGCACAGATGAAATTATATTTCATCGTGTCTGTACAACTGTGCTGCTCTTCACTCTAGTTTTTCATATAATGATCATCTTCTGTGGTATAAATGACAAATTAGCATTTATAATCTAAAAACACAGATGACTTTCCTGTCTATGATTGTTTATTGGTATTAATTTGTGTGACTACATTAGCTCTTTTTGCCCATGGAGGACTTGATGGTCTCAGCTTTATGGTTCAGCATCTTAAAAACGTGAGAGGGCTTTAACTTTCTTTTTGACTTCTTCAGCTCTTTAAGTCCTTCTTTCTGGAACTCTAAGAAGAAATAATCCATGTAAGTGTAGTAGTAAATCATATTAAAATTTTGTGAGTAGAGCATTAACGTGTTTTTTAGAGAATAAAAGACAAAAGATGCTCTACTATCTTCAAGAAGGACATCTTGAACTCAGAATTATCTTCTCACCTTTGTTCTTCATGAAGGCTTCCGAAAGCCCATCTTCTTCTCTTTCCCTGAGTGCAAAAACAAAAATGTACTTTCTAAATTAATTAAAATATTTAAGTATAAAAGAACCATGATTTTGTTTTCTCCATTTGCACCTCTGCCTGTCCTGCTCCAAGCTGCTAATAATCTGATTTCGCTGTTCAATGATGGCGACCAGCTCATCCATCAGCCTCTGTTCTCCACTTCGATCCTCGTCACTCCAGTCCTTCTCTGAACATGAAATCGACAGTATGACATTAGTGTTACATTCATCAAAAAAATAAAATCAAAGCTTTGGTTATTTAGAAAAATAAATGTCATTGCTGTTAATTATGCCAGATGATCAAAGTGACATTTACAGTACCTGGTTTATTCAGGAGACACCTGAGCTCATACTCCACATCTGTCTGCATCTCCTCCAACTTCTGCTGATTTGTTCTGGAAAATTAGACCAAAAAATTTAAAAATAAACAAAAAGGTAAAACACCCTTTTGCAGTGCTCAGGAACTTTTAAGGTAAATCTGAATGAAACAGTGCATAAACAGAACAAACCAGTGCTGTAACCAACAAGCCAAACCCCCTAAAAATAATTAAAACAACAAAATCCACATGGTTATCCTGATGTACTCTAAACCTCTTCCTGGATAGTTACACCGATATATATTTTTAACTTAATGACTTCTGTGATTATTATTTGGGAAACACAAACATTTTGAAAAAAATTATCTGCCCCAAAAGTTGTTCCTTTGCCCATACCCTAGTCTCACCAAGTTTCAAGAAAATGTGTAGTTTTTATGTAATGGTCAAAGACAGACAAACATGTGGCCCTGAAGACATAACCTCTTTGGTGAAGACAATGAAATGACATTGTAGGCCAGTAAGTCAAGACTTATGGCTAAATGAAGCTACAACTTCAAAGCCAAAGTTCCCCTTTGTGTTGAGCTTTTACCAAAGAACAATCAATTAACCCTGATGTGATTAGCTCAGATCTTTACTGATATGATGAGGCTGCAGGACATTTAACTACTGTATATGCAGGTCTCTGTCCATGAAAGCGTTTAATGACATGAGGAATCTTGAACTGGATTTGACAGACAGCCAAGGTAAAAAAAAAATAAAAAAATGAATGAATTAATAAAAGTTATTTTTGCCAAAACAAAATGAAAATCGGATTATAGTCATCAAGCTAAGAGGAAACCAACACGTTAATAATCATCTCCACCTCCATTATAGACATAATGAGACATAACAAGCAGCAACATGCTCAGGCAATTTTTCAGGAATAAACAGCAGCAAATACAACATACAGTATTATCAGAAAAAAAAATCCTCTCTATTGTACTTACAAATGAACCAGCTCTGTATCTCTGCGCACCAAAACTTGTCTGTCATTCAGAAGAGAGAACCACTCCATTAACATTCGTTCCTCCTCTTTGGCTGAAACAAAAGGACAGATCATGAAAACAGAGCTATACATAAATGTCCCCATGCAGTGTTTCGTTTTTGTGCATATTGCCAGTAATACCATCCTTGCAGTCTCGCAGACTCTTTTCCAGCTCAACTCCTCTGTCTTGCAGTGCATCCAGGTTTATTTCCAATTCTCTCATCTCTGTCTGCAGGTCCTCTATAGAAACACATTCATCTGTCTTCACCTGTCAGCAACATGGAAGGATACAACTCAGAAACAGTATATTCCACTCCCACAATGCTGTGCACAACACTTGATCCTGAACCTGTGAGGCAGGGTTTTAGGGCAGATCAAGAAATACACACAAGAAAAGACCATACACTCACACCCCCCACTCCATCCATGGGAAATATAAGACTAATCACATTAACTCCAGTCAGTCTTTGGACTGTGGGAGGAATCTGGAGTATAGAGAGAACATGGAAATACAGAGGATGGCCTCAGTCAAACCAGGATTCAAACCGAGGACCATATTGCTGTGAAGCACCAGTGCTAACGACTGTGTGTGAGATCCACCTTCTAAATTTATACCAGGAAACTTTGAAATGATGCAATTTGTAATGACAAAACAAATCAACCAAATGCATTTAATTCTTCTACTGCAGTTATGATTGAGGTAAACCTAAGAGTCAGTCAAATCTTTACTTTGAGCAAAAATGTGTTATTTAGAATAAAAATAATAAATAAAAAAAACAGGAATACACATTTACTGAGTCACAATAATCAACATGTATTTTTAGGTATAAATCGACCCATTATACAGTACCTTCCTCTTGATGAGTGGGTAGCCGTGTCCAGGGGCAGGCGGCCGCCTAGAGGGAAGGGCCTGGAAAGACTTTGATTTTGTCATTGAGGGTTTTCGATCAAAAGGATTCTCCCTGCAGGCCAACTAAGAACAGAAAATAAAGAAGGAATTTTAAGTATTATATACACAACTGTCATGTTGACATACCATCTATTAGTATTAATAAACTCCTGCATACAAAACTTACTGAACCTGACATGGGTACACAGAATTAACACAACATTAAATATGGATACATTTAGTTTTTTGTTTTTTAATTATAATTGTATGAGGTCAGCTCTGACTGTGTTGTGCACACCAGCCAGAAGCAGCTGAGGGATAGAGTTTGACTCTGGAGGAAAACATAGCACCAAAGTGACACAAATTAGGTAAAAACAACAGACCAGGAGCTCCAGTTTTCCCACTTCATCTATGGTCTTTGGTGCAGAAGAGTTTGGGGCTAACAAACTTCAGTTCCCTGTCAGAAAAGGCTGTCAAACAATGCGACAACGCAATAACATATTCTTAAGATATCGTAGACGTAATCGGGCAAAGATTTTACTGGACGAGCCTTTTGTTAAATGGCTAAAATCAGCTTCTTCTTGTGTTCTCATTGGCAGCCAAGTTTTCATGAGATTCAGGAGATCATGCCTCAATGTCTCAGGCTGGTTCTTAATGTCAAGGGTATATACAGCGCAGTCAGCACTGTGCAACAACACCGCCTCAAAAAAACCTGAACTGTGACATCTTTGACAAACAACACAAACAGGCACATTTTGAAGTGTAATGAACCAGTCACTATAATAACAGATCGGCCTTTAACTCTGGTCATACCTTACTTTGGTAAGATGCAACAGATTTGTGTTCCCCTGTGGGACTAACTGGCACTGAGGAACCTTGGGAGTGGACAGACGTGACAGCTGGCACAGAGACACTTCTGGGTAAAAAGTGACTTTGCTCCTCGTCTTCAGTGACATGTGGTGGTGAGCCACTTGAGCCTCTCTTTTCGTCTATAAAAGGTGAACTGATTTGACATGCGTGTTCAGTGGTTGCACTGGCAGTCTCCATTCTGTTAGAAACTGTAGTCATTCCCTCTGCAGGGTCAAGCGTTGCAGCTCCAGCCTCTTTGTAATCTGGTCTCTTCGTTGGAATGGCTTCATCCATTGAATTAATGTTATTGTCATTGGATTTAATATCAGTTTTTTTAGCATCACCTGAAACAGTGGTGTTTCTGCTGGTGTCTTCTGAATGACCAGCTCCTACTGAGGACATGGTTTGGTTTTTAGACTCAGCCTCCCCCTGTGTCCCTTCATCCATGTGCTCATCAAATGGATTAGGGCCAAACACTGTGGGTCTGTGCTGGGACCCCCGCAGTTTAGAGCCAAATTTGGTTCGGGGAGCAGGTACAGGGGCAGGAGCGGGAGGCAGCTGTGTCCATGGTCCAGGATGGATGATGGTCTTCCATGGATGGTTGGTTTGCACTTTAGGGCCACCCACTGATGGGCTGGTGCTAAAAGGAGAAAGACAGCAGATGCTTTTAAAAGGGGTTTTAACAATGGAAAGGGTCTTCTTTCATTTGAGGAAACAATCACTACCATCACTATTATGGTAAATCAAGGTATTTACTTTAAAGTCCAGTGTGTAACATAGGCAGAAATTGAAAATGCTACCCATAAATATGTACGTACAAGAGTATAATCACTTTTAAATATAAATTATTTAGATTAGATGTCACTAATTCTTACACACTTTAATGCCTGGCATTTGAATCTCAAAGGGCATTTGATTTGTTTATTTTGATTCTTATATTTTTTAAACTCCATAATTTATGCTCAGTTTTGTAAGACAACTTGGCAATGAAGCATAAGTAATGAATGAATTGAAAATACGATATTTCCGACATAATATAGTTCAAAGTGATAATATAAGTGAAATACAGAGGAGAGCTTGATGTTTGTAGGAAAAAAAAAGACTTACACATGAGATGAATGGAGTGAGTTTTTTTGAATGGATGGACGACCTGCATGGACAAGGAGAGGAAAACCAAAAAGAAAGACTTTTTAAAAGGCAGTCTTCATAAAAGAAGAGATGACGTACCATCCAAACACAGAGATACTATCAAGACAAAAAACAGCTACAGAAGAGTAACGTAGTGCATGTTTACCTGCAGCAGCTGAGCCACTTGTTGCCTTGCAGGTTTTGGTCTGGGGTGGAGGAACAGGCAACACAGAAGCAGAGTCTGACATTTTTCTTGGTGCTGGAACAACACGACCACTTCCTTCTGTCCCCTGTACACATGATGAAGATGGCTGCTGATCCTCTATCATTTCCTCTTGTATCTTGAGTGCAGATCCAGCTTTTCCAGACTCTTTGTCTGTTTTGGCTTTATCACCTGGAGGAAGACTATAAGGAGGCGCTTGCTTCTTAAACTCACTTTTCAGTCCTGCAGTTGAGTCTTTGTTTTCACTGCTTTTCTCATCACTGATCCTCTGCTGTTTTTCCCTCCCCTCCATCTCTGGTGTTTTATAAACCGGTCTGTCCTGTGACTCTGTTTTCTTAGTGTAATGAGGGACACTGGTGATAACCAGGCCACTGAGTGATAATAAGTTACCTGCCTGAAAGTTACATCTGGGAATGTGGTAAACATGAGTATTTTCAATGTCTGTTATATGGAAGGTGCAGATCAAGGAGCCAACATCACTTCCCCATTTGTAAAACTCTGGTAAAAGAGTGTTGTGGCACACTTTGCACCTGAAAAACAAAAAATAAAATGTGTTACTGCAAAAACCTTTTCCCCATGTATTACAAAAACCTGGTCTCCCAAAGTATAGTGCCTAAACAAAACAAAACAAAACAAAAAAACTATAATTTAACAAAGTAAAGCAAATTCCTCGGATGAAATAATGTGTGAACAGGAGGTCAATAAAAGTGGTTACTTGAAACCCATTAAATATGAATCCTCATATATACAATGTGCAGTCTTGTCAAAACAGGTTTACAGGAAACCTGAAATTGATTGACTCATAAAAATACTTTCACAAATTAAAACAGTATTTTAAAAAAATCCATTTTCCCTCTTTATGTGCATTTTTCCAGCATTTTCCCAGAAAATGACAATGGGAATGCAGTCCTTTCAAAATTCACATACTCCTCTGTGTAACCTACCTTGCAGATTCTGCATTCCCAACTAAAAAAAAACTGACCCAGCACTCCCAAACAACCTGAACATTCAGCCATAACATTTAAACAGGTACCTTGATCTGCTCAAGGAATAAAGATGGAAAGAATAACTAAACTATAAGCTGCCGTTACCTGGTGAACTATGCAGTTACCTGAAACAGCTGCGATGATAAACCTTTCCGTCGATCAAATGTCTCTGTATGAGGTGGACAGGCTTCAAACACAAGGTACACAGTGTCTGTGGCCTGGTGTTGGACAGATGATCTGTGTCAAGATGAGTCAAACTCTGACAAGAGAAGAGGAACTGGCTGCTGAGAGTGTTAATCCTGCAGCTGAGATGAAAATAAGTATACAAGAGGAAGCGTGTTCACAGTGAGAATGTGACTGTGGCTGATTACCTTTGGCGGTTTTGAACCATCGGAGCTTTTACCGCCTGCTGCAAAGTCAAAGTCAAGAAACCACATTGAATCATAGTCAAGACATGAGAAGAAGATAAAATTGTGCTGATGAGCTGTGTGTATATAAATACAGTATATATATGTGTGTGTGTGTGTGTGTGTGTGCGCGTGTGTGTGTGTGCGCTCGCCCTGTTAAAATGTCATTTAGTAACAGAAAAACCTGTTTGCTGACTTGCTACTTCAAATAAAAGCATGTGATAAAGTTAAATAGACATAGATGCCACAAACCATGTGGAGACATCCTGCTGAAGATGCAGTAGAACTGTGAGAGGTAGGTGATGATGGTCAGACAATCAGGCACCTCAGTGGAAACCATTTCCTTTGGGTCCATCAGTGCAGGGATGCCCAGCTTTGTTTGTGCAACCTGAAATGCCTGCAAAACAGGAAGACATACAGCAGATGAGAGAAAATAAAGTTAGTTTGCTTTAGTTACATAAATAAAAGGGTAAACATGATTTTTTTTTATTGATTTATTTTTTTTTAACATGTTTGCACTGTGTTTTGAGACCAAAACACAGACTAATGACTCACCAGTTTGTTATTTTGATAAACATTTTCTTTGGAGAGGGAGCTAAAATCTCTGGGGTGATGCAAAAGAAAAAAAATTGAGACTGATTAAATGACTGATTAAACACTTCAAACAAAAAGACAGCAAACGAACTGTTTTCTACATGTTAAACAGTGAGTCTACAAATACTAAGTATTTAAATACTATGCATGTCATAAATCAAAGATCAGACTGTTGTGAGATGAGAAGTTCATTTGCTGTTTGCAAAAGGTGTAAAACAAACTGGGAAGGAGACAGTGAGGGATTAGGCAAATAAAAGGAGATTTGTTTGACAGCTCGTGTACAGTACAGGTCCTGCTATGCTACAGATTAGACTGCAGGCAGAGCCAATGAGGCACTTTCTCAGGACAGGAAAAGCCACATCACACACAAGGACCAACTCTTAACTACAGTGTTAGAGCAATTATACATTTCCAAGTGTGTTTACCAAGAAAATAATCTGTAATCTCCAGTCTGATGACGTCACGGTGGCACTACGAAACACACTTACATCAAGTCAGGTCGGTGTTTGTGGATGATGGCACAAAATGCAAGTCCATCTCTGAATGACGTTGACATGTTCTTTATTTCCACAGTGGGGTAAGAGGCGCATGTGACGCGGCACCAGTCTCGTAAAGCCTTCGGTGACACCAGCACGGGTGTGTGATCAGACATGTTGGCTGGATGCGCGTGCAGATGATCAATTAAAGTGGGTCAGGTCTGTCTTTGTGGAGGAAACAGGAAACGAACATCTACTGCCATTGTGACAACTTTATACTCTCAAAAAGCGGGTACATGGAGTTGATGCAGCGGCAGAAAGGACGCTGCGTTGTTTCTCAACTATTTAGTTTCTATCTGGGGGAAAAAAAAAAACTTAGGTATCCGTGAGGCGACTTCACATAGCGTCAGTGTTTCCAGTCACAGCCTCAGCAATAATAATCTGCTCTCACCACAGTTCACCGTCGAGCCTCCGCGAGCTCATGTGTCCTCCAAACACCTGCGGTGCTCCAAACTCTGCAGATCGACCTGCGAAAAAAGGCTCCGAGTTCAAATCAAATCCCGTTACTTGCAGCTGCAGTGCTGCTTGTTGTGCTCCACACTCGGCGCCGTGCACAATGGCTGCCGCTGGAGGGCGACACATAGCTGCTGGTTCTCTATAATTAGGATGGGGAGGTATCCGGTTACAACACAGCACACTTGACACATCAATAAATTGGTTGATATAATATTATGTTTATTATTATATAGATGATACAGCGGTAGAGTACAGAATCAAATAAAAATATTTTTAAAAATGCCCCAAAAACAAAAGAGACAATAAGACTGTAAGAACAAAACAAATACTGGGTATATACACAACAGACATTTCAACATGGTTGCAGTATACGCAATAATATGGCTATCATGTAAATCAAACAAAATATGAATAAACATTATAGTACAACAAAATTAACATAGTACTGATAATGGGCAAATATTACTACTGTAATAATACAACCGTGCTATTGACACACTTTAAACTGTAATGTATGGAAAACATATCCACGCGAATGTCCACAACGTTTTTTTCACCTTAGAATGAAAGCTTTTTAAATGGAAGTGATAAAACTAATAAGCTAATTAAATAATAACTGACGATAAAAGCAGTTATTATAGTAGTATATTTTAATCAAACATTCTTTCTATTATACAATTTCCTCAAATTTAAGACACCAAAACGTTCTTTCAATTCATTTATTTTTTCATTTTATTTTTTTGCCAACAAAAAAGTCAGCCACATGAGGGAATGGAACTAGTTCAAATATGTTTATAAAATATTATATTATAATATTATAATTATAAATAGGTTATAAGATTTCCGGTGTTCTATTTTCATGCTTCATAGACAACAATGGTTATTCATACTCTTATTGGACATTGACACCCACTTGTGAAAGACTAAAATAGTTATTCATGTTTCTGTCATGAAAGCTGTTACAACAAATCTTATCATTTAGTATGATGTATTATTATTAACATTTATTATCTTATAATTTATTACACCAGGAAGTGTGAGAGACTACTAGATACAATTTGGGATAAACAAAAAGTAGGAATAATAATACAATAATCATACATCAACGTTTAAAAACAACACGCTTTTAAGTTTTTGGAAGTGTCTATGATCTATCCACTCTGATTCTACGTCTTCTCGTGCGTCTCTCGCGAGACTGTCGTACCACCACATAAATCTCGCAGTGATGGCTGCGCTACCCGATGCGGAGAGTTTGGAGTCTCGTATCAGTGAGTATTTTAAACTTGTTTACCGAGGCGGCGTTGTGTGGAGAACCGGACAGTGGCAGGTTGTTATCCGGGGGTGATTTTAACGAAGTGACAGCTCACCGCTGCACCGCTTGTCCCGACAGAGGGGGCTCGGACCCTGCCGTCACATCCAGGATGCTAACGTAGCTCGTCCGAAGCTGATGTGGCTGCACGGACCGCAGCTGTCAACACAGCCAGCGTAGCCGCTCTCAGCAGTAACTCTGCGGCGCGGTTGTTCAGCCTGGCAGCGGGCGACAAGCTGAAGCGGGACTGTGGTCAGAGAGCGTGGACTATAGTTCTGACAAAAGCGGTGGCCTCGTAAGAAAGTTCGAGACGAACCAGCGACAGTGCAGCCGCCGACAGCATGCTAGCTAATGTTGCTCTGAGTTAGCACCTGCCGGGTGACATTCCATGTAGACGTTGAGTGCCGTTTAAATTATGGATTCATTCACTATCACCAAGAGACATAACCTATATTGACGCCAGCAGCATTTAAAACAGAAAATGCACGCACTCAGTTACAAATGTATTAGTTGGTGTTTCCTCAGAATAAGTGACACTGGAAATGTTTTTTATATCTTTAAATATTTTTTCCTAAGGACTGTGTTATGTTTGCTGTAAACGAGATTTTATTTTTGAACTAGGGCTGCACAATATAAGGAAAATATGGGATACAGTAAAATATTGCAATTCATGATAACAGTACTTGCAACAAATGTCAAAGAACACAGCATCCATGTCTTTCTGCTCGGGGTCTGCTGTCAACATGGACTCAGACATGGGGTATCTTATGCAGTCTCCAAAAAATTAATGCATAATTTGTACGGCTGCAACTAAGGATTATTTTCATTATCGGGTAATCTGTGTTTTTCGATTAATCTAGTAAACTTTAGGTCCATAAATGTTGATCAGTGATTCCCAAACCTTGACATGATGTTCTCAAATCAAAATATTCACATTTAAGCTGAAAAATCAGTTCTTTAAAAACAGATTAATCAAAATAGTTGACAATTTAGGAATTGATTAATGATCGATTCATTGAGTAATTGTTTCAGCCTTAATTGTTTCCCAACAACATGGTTATATTGACCAAATTGAGTACCTTAATGCTCCACATTAAAAATATTTAATGCTACTCTAAACTAAGACCCCCTTGCTACCTGGATTGTTGAATTTAAATTGAAATCATTTTCAAATTTATATTTGAAAATTTTAATCTTCTCATTTCCCGCAGTATTTTACTGTAAAGTAAATTACAACACTTGGGAAAATGTGTTTAACTTTTAAAACAAATGCAACCAAAATCTTGACACGTGTTCTAATGTCAGCATAACTGTATTGATGTAACAAAATATGAAGTTAGATGAGATGCATCATCTCTGTCATTTAACATTACATTCGCTTACATTGCAGACAAAGCCACAAACCCACTCAACAGAGAGACCGACTGGAGCAGCATCCATGCCTTCTGTGACCAGCTCAACAATGAATTGGAAGGGTAAGATGAGGTCTGAGTGCGGGAGCTCAGATTGAGCTTCATTTGTCAACAGTGGTGTGGTTGTTCCTGATTTCAAGTTTAACATCTGATTCAGTAATGTTTCTGTGCTGAAATTCAAAATCTTGAAAAACCATGAATTCAACTACATCTGTTGCTCAAAGTAGTTTATATGTACTGTATTTTTCAAAACCAGGCCTGGCAAAAAAACAATATTTCTCTAAGGCATGAGACACTGAACGTACTGCTGACACTTCTCAGCTGCTGTTAAAGTGATAAATTAGCATAATAGCTTTTAACTTAACAGTATGGTTACAGTAATGCTCAGTGCCACTTTCAGCACACTACATGTCCACTGTTAACCTGTTGCAGACCGCAGCTGGCCACCAGACTCCTGGCTCACAAGATCCAGTCTCCACAGGAGTGGGAGGCCATGCAGGCCCTGCTGGTGAGTTCACATGTGAAAAAGAATCACTTAGTCGGAATCACCTTCAGCACTATGCATCAAATCCTAAATCTGCAGCAACATGAGATTTAAGCAAGTTAGTCAAGTTTATAGCAACATTCTCAGGTATATGAATGTTACAATGTTGTAACTAGCTGTTTATTTTTATTCATAATATTTTTTGCATTCGGCTTCATTGCAAGGTTCTGGAGACATGTATGAAAAACTGTGGGAAAAGGTTTCACAGTGAAGTAGGCAAGTTCCGGTTTCTAAATGAACTGATCAAAGTGGTTTCACCAAAAGTAAGACTTTCCAAAGTTCTTTTTGGGTTATTACTATGTTTTTCAATTTTGTTTTATGTTCATGAGTATATGTGCAAATGTAAAAATCTGTGGTGTTTTTTTTTCTGCTCAGTACCTGGGCTCACGGTCACCAGAGCCAGTAAAAAAGAAGGTTTTAGAGTTGATCTATAGCTGGACTCTGGGTTTACCTGAGGAGGTCAAGATCTCGGACGCCTACCAGATGCTGAAGAAACAAGGTAAGAAGCCATCTGTCTTCACATGAATGGGAAACAACAAAGTAGTATAAGCACAACACCCTTAAGATTCTAATAAGGGCCAGAGCGACGTAACTACAGTGATGAAAAGCATTTCATTCTTTGTCTAATTCATATTGTGTCTGTGAATCAGGGATTATTAAACAAGACCCAGAGCTTCCACCTGACAAACTACTGAACCTTCCTCCACCAAGACCCAAGAATGCCATTTTTGAGGATGAGGAGAAGTCAAAAGTATGGATTAAATTTAAAAGAAGAGACTCTGAAAATCTCATGTTCATACGAGAATGTCACCTGAGCTAGTTTCTCACCCACTTCATTATTTTCTCTTGTTTATGAAGAGTGCTCCTCTCTCAGGATTATGATATCATGAGACTGTTTACTCATATTTCACTCAAACTGTGACTACCTGCTGTTTCAGATGCTGTCTCGCCTGTTGAATAGCTCACACCCTGAGGACTTGAAAGCTGCCAACAATCTTATCAAGGAAATGGTTCAAGAGGTAAACCTTTCTTCCTTTTCATAGTTTTTATTTACTTTTTATAAATTGCATGTTTACCAATTCTTTAGTCTGAAGAAAAGAAATAAAATGGCAGAACACTGCACTCATGGAAGGAACATTAACTTAATGTAGAAATGTGTCAGCTGCCTTCGGGGCGCTTGTGTTGCTGGCGGTGATTCAGCAGGAGTACAGTTTCAATTTGCCCTGATTTAAGACAAGCTGTTAAACGAAGCTGCTCTTGGCTCTTATTCCTGCTCTTTTCAAACTGCCTGTCTTTCACTTAACTGTACTTCTGCATTCCCTACATGTGTCTGGTCACACCCTGCTCTGCAGGTTTTGCCATTTGTGAATTTGTCTCCAACCTCTTTTTAGGATCAGAGGCGAGCAGAGAAGCTTTCAAAGAGGGTGAACACCATTCAGGAGGTGAAGGAGAGCGTCTCCCTGCTGACTCAGCTTCTGCAGGACTATGACGGCACTGCCAGCAACCAGAGCAATGCTGAACTGCTGCAGGTTACCTAGAAGACAAATCAAGAAATCAAAACAGTTCAACATTTAATCATTTGCCCAAGCTCTTTGTTGCAAGGTTGTAATGTGCTGCGTTTGTGCTTTGTGGTCAGGACCTGTACCAGCGCTGTGAGAAAATGAGACCTACTCTCTTCAGACTGGCAAGTGATACAGAGGACAATGATGAGGCCCTAGGTGGGTGTTCATTTCAGTCATTAAATACCATAAAAATTGGAGAAATTTGATAATCTCTATAAATGTTTTTATCCTCATGTAGCGTAAGTTAATTATAACCTCCTGCTTAGTAGTAATCAACCTGTACTAAGATTAGATTAGCAACATTTCCACTCCATTCCACACCAAAGAAATTCATATTTTTTAATCCAAGGTAACATACGGTTTCATTTTAATGGCATTTTCTGTCTTACTCTTTGAACTTATGAGGCAAACCCCATTTAAACCAACAGGAGGAAAAGAAATATTGACTCAAGTAAGCCAGTGTATTTGTTTTGACTGAGAGACTTCTAGTGGAAAAGACATATTGCTAATTATTACTCCAACAAGGAGGTTATGTTTTTGTTACTAGTTTAGAGAAGGTTTGCATTTACATTTGAGCCCACAGAGCTGCTAAAATGTATAATCTCTTGGATTTATTCACTAATTTTCTTATTCACCACTTGAGATACTTTTGATGCCTATCAAGTCTATGGTAATGACACATTTTTCTGTCGTTCCACAGCGGAGATCTTGCAGGCCAATGACGGTCTGACTCACGTCATCAACCTCTACAAACAGCAGGTGAAGGGGGAGATAGTAAACAGCAACAACACACAGAAACAGACAGGTTGGTGAAGTTACAGGTTTATATTTTAAATAGGAATTTGGTAGTCCTCCATTTTGTTTTCACGCATTTTGTTTCTAAAATATACTGTCTTAAATCTATTTCTCTCAGGAGGAGGGACAGCACTGCTTGATCTGTCGGGACTGGACACATCACCCCAGTCCCCACCTTCCTTCCCAGAGTTCCCCACACCTACAGACAGCCTCAATGCCCCATCACAGGAGATGGGAATAAGTCTCCTCGACGACGAGCTAATGTCGCTTGGTGAGAGAGCGCCTCGACAAAAGGACAGAGCTTTTTGGTTCAGTTTTGGTTAAATTAAACTGTACTTGGACTAAGTCTGTTTGGAAGAATAATTGCAGAGAGAATGACAGGTTTGGGTTGAAGAGTAAAACTTGGAAACACAAGTGTTGTTTCATTACTAAAAGACTACTGGTAACCCTTGTGCATCTTGCAGGTTTAAGTGAAGGAACACACACGTCCAACCCTGCCTCACAGCCTGAGGACTCCACAGCATGGGACTCCTTCCAGGTGAGCACTCATCACTCTTTACGTGAATGAGCATAATGGTGGTAGTTACTGAGGCGGTATAAACATTTGTACCACTGTTCTCTCACACATTCCCCATCTATGTGCAGTCATCTGACAGCATAGAGGCAGATGTTCCTGCAGCACCAAGTCTTCTTCTTAGTCCAGACCCACCCTTCCTCTCTCAGCCTCTCTCCTCTGGCTCCACTCCCGTAAACTCTGCCCTGGATGAGCTGGACCTGCTGGGGAAGACACTGCTGCAGCAGTCGCTGCCACCAGAGGGCCTGCAGGTCAAATGGTATTAACTAACATGGTCACATGACTTCTTAGATGACGCACAACCAATAGTCTTGACATGGGCAGTAAGTAGGTCTACAAAGATCATGTTCACATACAGTTTCTGAAGTTGACTTTACTTAAAAAGCTGATTAACAACTTTTTTCTAAATGGAGTGGCCGTGACAACACCTTTACACAGAATTAAGATATTCGGCAGTACTGTTCACACATGAGCGCTAGCTTTCCATTCTAGAATTTTCAAATCCAGTTATGAAAAATGCATATTTATGTTCAATTCCATCCACTTATGTGAATTAAATATTGGGAGTTATTTCAAACATAAGCAGTAGGTGGTGCAAAAGTGGATAAGAAAGAGCTACACAATGACAGAGTGTAAATAGTTGTTAATACATGGTAACATATTGTTGCTTTCATCCAGTGTTGTAAATGACATCTGTTTTAACAATATTGACTTTCTATCCCCCTTAAGCATAAAAACTTAAATGTAATGTTAAGTGATAAGTCTGTTTCCAATCTGGTTTTTCTTCCTATGTACAAATTGAAGACCAGCTCATTTCACAAGCTCTACTAAAATTCTCTGCAAAAAAAAAAAAAAAAGTCTCTTTGCCTTTGCTGCTTTTACCATGTCACTTAACAACCCACCCACCCTCATGTAGCTGCAACCTTGAACTGTAAAGGTAGGCTTAATCACACTTGAGGAACTGTACATGTTTCTGCTTTTAGGGACAAGCAACAGTGCAAACCTACTCTGAGAGATCTGCAGAGCAAGTCTGGGCCCAACATTACACCAAACCCCATCCCAGCCTTTTCCTCTGAACATGCTGCTCCGCTACTCAACTCTCAGCAGAGCCTCAGGACCACATTGCTGGACATTTCCCAGACTCACACAGAGACGCCTTCTCCTGAAAACACCCTAACTGATGTTTTTGTACCACTAGAAACCATTAAGCCCAGTAAGAAAACCAGGGTCACTTAAATCCTTTATAATTTGCCAGCCTGCATTTTCTTTTTCATATTTACCAAACACTCTCCTCCTCTTTCTGTTCTTTATTTGTACAGGTAGTCTTTTACCTGTGACTGTGTTTGATAGACACAGTCTGCGGGTTCTCTTTCATTTTGCCCAGGACTCGCCTCCGTCTCGTCCTGATGTGCTGGTGGTGATCATCTCCATGCTGTCCTCGGCTCCTGTCCCTGTCTCCAACATTAACTTTGAGACTACAGCTCCAAAGGTGAGCAGTAAGAAAGCCCAGGGTCTTTGTCTCCTGTTGGATACATTGCAGAACAGTGTTTCTCATTCCTGATCCTGGGAACCCACTGCCCTGCATGTTTTACACGCTTCCCTGCTCCAGCACACCTGATTCAAATGGACAGCTCATCAACAAAAGCCTGATAACGATCCATTCATTTGAATCAGGTGTGTTAGAGCAGGGAAACATCTAAAATTTGCATGGGAGTGGGTCCCAAGGAAACTGCTGTACAAAGCCACTTATATTGAATCATCAGGTAATTTTGGATTATCAGTTGTCTCCATAAAGAGTTTGTGTTGTTTGTTTTCATTTATTGTCTACAGTCCATGGCAGTTAAGCTGCAGCCACCATCAGGAACCGAGCTCCCAGCTTTCAACCCCATCCTTCCTCCTGCTGCGGTCACACAGATTCTGCTGCTGGCAAACCCTAACAAGGTAGGACGTAGTGAGATTTTTAACTCCAGACTCACAGTGTCTCCTTTTAAACTCAAAGTTCTCTTTAATGCCAAAAACATCCATATTCCCATAGAAGATATTGAATATAATGTTTGCTTTGTGCACACATACAGCACATATAATCATTTTGTATATTTTAAGTCAGATTTTTCAGTAAAGCTTAAGACCACAATTAACTGGCTTCTTCAATTTTCAACTTTAATTATCTGATATTTGTCATGATAATGAGAGATTGACTTGTTTCTTTGTTATGATAATATTTTGGCCACATCACTCTGCCCTATGTACAACTGGTACAAAATGTACAAAAAAGGTCAATCAAAATTCTTCCGCCAGCACTGGTTAAATGAAATGTGGAAATCACACATTGACTGTTTTGGTCCGTGCATTTTGTGTGGTTTTCCGTTCACTTATGAAGCAGGAACATTTCTGGGACAGATGAGGATTGGCATCTGGGTCGAGGCAGGAGACAAGCTCAATTTGCTTCCTTTGACATTTCCACATGAAATTCTCCTGCTGTATTCTTTCAGTTAACTCTGGATTTTCCACCTGGTAGGAAAGGATTTGGGGAATGTCCAGAGTGACATTTTTGTGAAATGTCCAGATTTCAGTGCATGTCCCTGAATACAGCTACTCTATATTGTAGTGGCTATGGTAAATCTTTAGTTATCCCTATTGTATCCCACTGAAATTTATTTTAGAATTAGATTAGTACAGAATTTATTTGTCCTCACAATTGGAAGGTCTATTTACCTGTCCACTCTTCCTCTGCCCTGTGTTTTTATGTGTGCACACGTGTGCTGCAGGAGAAGGTGCAGCTCCAGTACAGATTAACCTTCACCATGGGAGAGCAGGAGCACAGTGAGAGAGGCAGTCTAGAACAGTTTCCTTCTCCGGACACTTGGGGGAATCTATAGCATTCAGAAACAACCATCAGACTGACTCTGCCTTCACACTTCAGCTTCCTTCCTACACAAACTCCCTAACTCGACACTCTGCATAAGCCAGGTTTTGTCTGTAGTCGCATTGTTCTTTCTTCGATTGCTCTCGATTGTTTTGGTTGGATTAT
The DNA here is from genome assembly GCA_016785285.1 of Brachirus orientalis. NCBI lineage: Eukaryota > Metazoa > Chordata > Actinopteri > Pleuronectiformes > Soleidae > Brachirus > Brachirus orientalis. The sequence goes on along the minus strand of JAFBJR010000367.1, from coordinate 2,188,043 downwards.
GCTCATGCTCCATCAGTGCAGTGTGTGTTCTGCTTTGTTCTAAATGAGTCTGTTCATGGCTGCTTTGAAACAATCCTGCAACTACTTACCCTAAGTTGTTGGAGTCTTGCCATCGTTTTAACAAGCAGTGATATGACGAGAGAAAAGACAAATGTGTGAAAATGCATTCATTTGGTGCGCTTGTTTCTTTAACTTCATTATCAGTTCTTTACCTTCCTCTCTGCACACTCCATTTCCAAAATGAGCATTACATAGACACAGCTCACCCTAGTTTGGAAAAACAAAGCTATACACCATACTTCCCTTTTGTACATCTGTTTTCATGAGTAAATAACACTTAATTTTTTTTTTAAAGTTACACTGATTCCAACTTTTTGACTTGCACACAATGATTTTTGATCAGTCTTCATCGTATTTACAGTGCAAAAACATATCAGTTTTGTTATTTGCCACATGTGCCTGTTTTTTGCAGTTCTTACTTCAGAGTCAATTCATTTGAGTTTTTCATCTGAGTCAGTCATTAGATTTGTAGTTTGTCAGCTTTATTATAAGCTATATTCTTAATATATTCAAAAAATTCATTGGGATGACAGCTTAATTTGATCCACTCTTTTGTTTAGCTTGTGATTTAAATTATGATTTATATATGCAAACTGAGCTGCTCAACGCAGTGTCGTCTCAAACAATGCCCAACAGGTTTCCCACAGTCTTCGATGCATGTCAGCCATGCTGATCACTTCCTCCTCCCATGAGCTCTCAATCACATTCCACTGTACTACTCTCCAATATGACTGCTTTGTAAATACCAATGATGGCAGTTCTGTTGTGTACATTTGACTTGTGCAAGAGCATAACACTGTTAAAATATTCCAAATGGGTAATAAAGTTTTTTTTTTTTGTTGGTGAGCTGAAAATACACTCATTTACTCCACCACAACAAACTCCATAACAAAGAATTTAAATCTTCCAATGATTTCAATGTCAGTGATGTGTACAGAGTAAATATCAACATAGTAAAGGGTTTTATTAAACATGACAAACTGAACAAAGAGACAGCAAGAAATCAATGCAGCTAAGACTTGATTATACTGCTGATTAACTAGATTATCTATTGCAAGTAGATAATTATTCACATATGAACTTAAATGTAAAGGAAAAGCTCACTTATGTGTATGTTGTATGTATCATGCAACTTACAAAAAGTAAATTATCTATATAATGAAATGATCAACCTAAAAGTCAAACATTTAAATTTGGGGAAAATTCTATTTAGGAAGAAAAAAATGTAACTTTTTCACTCAAAAATATCAGTTAGTGTGTAATCTGGGGGGAAAAAAACACCAAAAGACAAGCTTGTATACAATAATTATATTCAGCACGTACCTAAAAAAATCAGATATTCCTTATAGAGAGTACACTATAGCAGCTCACAAGACAGAAACATTTCTATGAACAAATGTAACAAGAGCTGCTATCAAGATACCAAATGCTGCCACAAACGATTAACCACTACAAACAATCTGGGAACAAGTCTACATATTTAAATGTGCATCAAACTGAAGTGTTGCAAACAAAACAAGCTCATTGAATGTTGATGTGACAGTGGACAAAAACCAAAGACTTAACCCTAAAAATACCTTTCTGCATACATAAGATGCAGTGAGCAATCTTCTCTTCCGAGACCACAATCAGAAATGGTCAGGGGAACGTCATTTTTTTCAACAGTGTGAAAGCAAATCTGTACTTTCTACTCACTCATAATGAACCGACCCTGTGGCTGGATCTCTGGAGATGCAGGTTTATACCAGATTGACAGCATCAGTGTCAAACTGATCACATTACTTTCTACCTGAGGGAGGAGGTGGTGGTGGTGGTGGAGGAGGAGCAAACTGGAATGGCGAGTGTCCCATCAGACCCATAATGGGCTGGGGAGGGTTGAACTGCTGGGCCATGAGAGGCTGGGGAGCAGATGGTGGAGGCAGGCCCTGTCCAACTCCACTGCCCCCTGAACCAGAGGTTCCTCGGGTGCTGCCGTACTGCCCACTGCTGCTGCCGTTATTCTGGTACTGGTCATATGAGTTGGAGCTGGAGCCATAACTGCGTCCTCCCTCTCTGCTGTTGCGATCTCTGTATGAGGAGGAAGAGGAGGAGGAACGATCCCCGTCCCGGCTGCTTACACCGCGGCTGTCTCGACCGTCACGACTATAGTTGCTGCTGCCGCGACCATCTTTGGAGCTGCTGCCCCCACCAACAGAGCGCATTCTCCGATCGCACTCGTCCTGATACATCAGGTTGGGATTGTTAGAATTGGACGTACCACGAAAACGGGGTCGGCCGCCTGGAAACAGAGGAGGTAAAATAAAAAGGGTACATTTCCATCCAACTTCAGGTCTTTTCAAACAACTGTTTGTGGGATAAACTCATTTCAAAGTAGTGGACGACATTTTAAAGTTAGATCAAGCTGCTTTTATAAAAAAATTGTCATGTCAAAACAGATTCCATAAAGGGCTGAGTATGGATAGAGAATATTCAATATGGTATCCTAATTCCTGAACTTTTTTCAATAGCAATTTTACGAAATCCATTTTAACCAAAAATTCTTCAGTTTTAGCTGGCTCATTCATCTTCTTGCAGTATAACAGCAACTTTCTGCCCTCACATTCATTCTGCTCACTAGCAAGTGTTTTGTCCTGTCATTTAAGATCTTCTTGACATACCTTCATTCCTCATACGAGCAGCAGCCTCTCTAAACACAGCACACGTTAAGCCCAGTCCATTTTGTCCCCTTTGGGACGTATGCTCTCTCTTTGGTCATAACTTCCTGTGGACTGTGCACTGTTGGATCGCGTCAAACAGGTTGCTGCATGCTTATTGGCTCAGGGATGCTGATAAGATTTACTACTTAGGCACTAAAAGTTGATACTAACGGCACATTTTTGATACAAGGTAATACAGTGGAATTTCAAAACAAAAGGTATTGGGGTTCGATACCCAGACGTTATTTTCTTATACGTTTTTCAGCAGAACTCATTCCTCACCTCCTCCACTTCCTCCACGTCCAGTGTCAACCAGCTGCAACAGTTTGGGATTGATAGCCTGACGGGCCTCCTCCAGCACCCGGATCAGCTCACGGGCCTGGCGAAGGTTCCCAGGAGTGAAGAAGGTGTAAGCAGTGCCTTTGTTAGTGCTGCGGGCCGTGCGGCCAATACGATGGATGTAGTCCTCTGATGAATTGGGATAGTCATAATTGATGACAAACTTGACATCCTCCACATCTTGACATTTGAGGCAGCATTAGTGTGATGGGATAGAAAAGATAAAAACAAAAGTTAGAACAAAATCAACACCAGTTGAGAATTTAATCAATCAACAGAGTCCATTAAGGGATTTTAGGTTTTGAGCTTATGAAACCAGGAACATTCTGACAGACAATACCTGAAAGATACCTGTAATTCATCACTTACCTGTCATCTGAGCGACCATTTGAGCAATATATGTTTAGAAAATGAATTTACTTACCATGCCAATTATAGTATAGTAAGTAATTGCAAACAGGCAAATAGGTAACATATGGAAAAGTGTTAATGAAAAAGTAAGAGGTTGCTGATGAATTTAGACAATTTTAAGAGATCAATTAATTTATAAAAGAAATTGAATTGTGAGGCATGATTGAACCTATACTCCTAGATTTCCTGCATAAAAGACATTTAAATTACTGACAACTGAAACAATTGATTTAAGTGTAGAAATCATCTGAGATAAGTAATTTCTTTGAGGACAAAGATCTGTTCCTGACAAATTTGGTCTGTTTCTCATTACGGTTGACAAAGGGCTCAGAAACACTGCTGATAACAGAAAAACAAGTCTCATTTTGGAAGCATTATGACAAAGGATGGCAGAGGAAAAAATGGGGAAGGGGTGTTGAGGTAAAGTACTTACCCTGTATGAGTGATTTAGTGATTTACAAAGTAATCACCTACCCATCACCAGTCCTGGGAGGTCTGCAGGGGCAGGAGGAGAGCACACAGGACTAAAGAAGTCCCTTCCTCAACCTTGCCACTCCTCCACCACACTCCCAAAGCTGGAAACTGTCTGGGCCACAGGTCCAGCTGTACTGTGCTGGCACGTGGTGCTACTCGTCTTTATTGTACTTCTTCACTTCCCCAGGCTTTAAGTGACCCAGATACAATATTTTTGCTTCATGTTATTCGTAGTGAGAGGTGATGGATGGAGAATTCTTTACTGAATTATTTCATTTATCGTCATGGTCTTTGTGATAGACTCCGACATTTCTTGCATTAGTCTGTAATAGTGACAAGTAATTTCCAGTTGAGATGTGAGGCAGTGGAATGGCACACTTTCTAATGATTCCAAATGCCTCTCAGGTAACTTCCAAAGGCAGTGATATCGAGCCCAGCTTTTCAAGTTTAGTAAAAAGAAACAGACACCAAGGCCAAGATTTGTGTGTTTTTTAAAGAGGCACATAGGAGTGGGCTCTGCTAAGGAATTTGAGTCATGAAAGGTTTTGCTTTCTCTTCGTTGGTTTAGCAAGTCTTCAAGTGCTGGTGATTTGTTTAACGGAACTAGTGGTCTAGTATGATGTATACAAAGAAAAAAAAAAGGGACAAAATTTGAAAACAGGATCAGAAATGGTCGAAAGCAAACACGGAAGGTAATAGGAGAGGACAAGGTAGGACACTGAAGGAGAGGGTGGTGAGAAGAGAGGAAAAAAGGTGAGAAAGACTGAAACATTTATGAAATGAGCAAAAGAGAGGGAAAAGATGAACAGGACAGGAAATGAAAAAGAGAGATGATGTCCAAGTGAGACAGAGAAGTTAAGATAGTAAAGAAGGGACAGAAAGGTAACAAGAGTGAAAGAGAGGGAAATCGATTATAGAGAGGTGGCTCTTCCAGGCCAGGACTCCTGCCAGCCAGGACCAGACATGACGTCCGCAGAGGGAGAGGCCGACCGGCACAGCCAGTGGTGGGGGGGTGTCAGGGGCTGGCATCAGGGGGCAGTTTAGAGGGGAGCCTCCAGTATAGCCGTCCATGTCCGGCATTGGCTGCTTTCCACACTCACTTCCTGGCAGTTGTCTGTTTCTCTGTCTTCTGGTGACACACCACTGTAGCTCACTTTCACAGAACTTAAGCATCATCTGTTTAAGTGTGAATTCTGCAGGACAAATTTAAGGGAGAAAAATTTTGTTGTCCAAACTTTGGTAATGGGAATGGAAAAGCATGTCCTCAAAGACTGTGCAGCACAGTTTTCTTAGTCCATATCCCATGAGAATACATGAAAAATATTGTCAAACGTCACTGGGTAAATCTGACCATCTAGTTCGGAAATAGTGTGGTGTGTCACTGTGATGATGGCATGGCCTAGGGTGGCCACCCTCCGCCACACCCCCGTCTTTGCCCTCTCACCTGACAGCTGCCCCCAACCCTAGGATCAAATTTGGAAGCCCAGCAGCATCCCGCGCTTGACCCCTCCCCCCCTGTGCCCAGGGAGCCAGTGTCCTGGAAGGGGGGAGAGTTTTGTTTGTGGGCACTGTTCTAGGTTTTCAGAAGAGATGGCTGTGTCTCGGACTGATTAATCAGGCCGTCTCTCTCCCCAAGTCAGCTTTCGATATGTCATGCCTAGGTCCGGCTGCAGGCTCCCGAGGGCCTGTGTGCTTCTAGTTGCCAGAAGAGACTTGGAAACAAAACAAACAAAATGAAAAGAAAACAAATGAGACATAGAATTAGGTTAAAAGTCAACTGCCATCATGTAAGGGGCTACTTCACTAGCCTTGCCCCTTACATCTTCACACTTCATTCAACATCACTCTTATGTTCAGTGATCTTCAGTGTTATCCAGTAAAACAAGTGTTGACAGGAAATCCTACTTCAAATATGATACACTTCTTAGATACACCCATTTATCCAAGAAGCGAAAAATAGTCTTTGTATGAAAAGCACTATGTGTCTGAGGTTTTGCTCATAAACATGCATTAAAAAAATCTGTATACTATACTAATCATTGTCCATATTATTCTATATATTAAAAGGGTTAAATGTTTTGTATGTTTACCATATCAGTGTATGGTTATACTGAGGAAAGTGTATGCTTTGTACTCAAGCACACAAGACATACCCAAACCACGTGATGCCACATCAGTAGCGATGAGGATGGGAGCTTTACCACTACGAAACTCTGCATTTCAAAGACAAAGAACAAATGATCAAGAACTTGGGGACAAAAAAGTAGTTCAAATATCACTGTGTTTGTTGTACCTGACAACACCCAATCTCTCTCTGGCTGGCTTTTGTCACCATGAATACACATTGCAGGCCAACTAGATTAAAAAAAAAAATGGTCAGCTTTGATCATATGATTCCAACAGCATGATGGAAACTCAACATACTAATCTAAACTATATACAACAATAGTGACTCACAGGTGAGAGGATGAGTTAGTATAATGTAAGAAGACTTTTCTGAGCAGGTTCAAGAGAGTATTCACATCAGCTGGTTGAACTCACCCATCACGTCTCATTCTGCGCGTGAGGTCATCACATCTTTTCTTTGTCTCAACAAATATAATGGTCTTGTTTTCTTTCTCTGCCATAATTTCCTCCATCAGCTGGATTAACCTGAGATAAGACAATATCCAGTTTGGAGCAGATACTTAATGTTATCACAATAAAAATAATATTACTATATTATTTGTAGAGTACTTTTAAAGATGCCTAAGGGAACCTTACTGGTTAAAATTACAATATCTGCTATGTGATAAGCCTCTTACTTGTGGTCCTTCTCATTGTCCATACAGACATCAACTATCTGAAGAATGTTATGGTTGGCACTGAGTTCCAGTGCTCCCACATTGATTTGGACATAGTCCTTCAGAAAGTCTTCAGCAAGCTGGCGAACCTCTTTAGGCCAGGTAGCACTCCACATCAAGGTCTGCCTGTCAGGCTGTGAAAGAATTACATTTAATAAACAAGTAATGACAGTAATATATATTATAAATTATTAGAAAATACCAAAACATACTAAAATATAAAAGGATAAGCTACCAACTAAAGTAATTTCTCTGCTATTCAAAGGCATTCACTGAAACATTTTCTTCATCTCCTTATAAGCTTTACCCTGATCTGGTCCACAATTTTGCGAATCTGTGGTTCAAAGCCCATATCCAACATGCGGTCAGCTTCATCTAGAACTAGGTAAGTGCAGCGCCGCAGATTGGTTTTTCCAGCCTCAAGAAAATCAATTAAACGACCTGGAGTCGCAATGCAGATCTCAACACCTGAGAGAGATGAACACATTAATATGCTAAGAACACAAAAAAACACTGAGCGTTAATCAAAATGGTAACATTCCTCACCTCTCTCCAGGTCTCGGATTTGGGGTCCCTTAGGCGCACCTCCATACACACAAGTGCTTTTGATACGGGATGACTTCCCGTAATCATATGCCACCTGCTGGACCTGCTGTGCCAGCTCTCTTGTGGGGGCCAGAACCAAGCACTGAAAAGAAAACGATGCCACAGCAATTCACTGTTCAGCAAATTTAGTGAATGTCTTCACTTAAAGTGTTGTGTTGAGATGGCTTTAACATCTTATAAATCTTATAAACTCTTGATATTCCAAATCGGTTTGTCTTCACGTACAATGGGTCCATCTCCTCGCTCCAAGTAGGGTTGATGGTTGATGTGCACAATTGCAGGCAGAAGATACTGAATAAAGAAAAAAGGACAGGTCAGTAAATTTTGTTGCTGTGCAATTCACAAATGCATAATGTCTTTATTTTTTCAAGCAAAGGAGAAGAGCAAACTGTGTATCTTACCGATAAGGTTTTCCCAGAACCAGTCTGAGCAATGCCCACCATGTCTCTCCCACTGAGGGCCAGGGGGAAACCTTGTGCCTGAATGGGCGTGGGCTCCTTGAAGTTCTGCTGCATCAGTACATCCATAACATATTCTAGATAGTGAAGTAGGAAGAGAAAACTCCTTACAGGTCACTTACAGGTCACTTACAGTATGTTAGTGGTCAGCACACTGAACGTATTTGTTATTGTAGTAGTATTGTAGTAATTTAACAGCTGCACACTTCGGCATGTGCAGATTTTATAAATGCATAAGCTTACGGGGAAACTGGGCATGATGGAAGTTGGTGACAGGCTTTGGGCAGCCTGAACCTCGTACAGTAATTTCTTTCTTCCTGCGATACTCTTCAACTTCATACTGAAAACACAAGAAAATCAACAGGTGTGTGAAATGTTTTCAGTCTAAAAACTGAAGCAGCATCATAGAACTGTAAGTTACAGTCATAATAATAATAATAACACGCTTCACTTCCAAAGCATCGTTTTACCAATGTGACAAGGTGCTTCACATCTTCCTAATCAAGTGCACGCATTGCAAAGATTAAAACATCAAAGACACATCATATAGAAAATGTTTATACAGTCTACTCAGTTGCAAATACAAATGCTACTATTACAGCTGACCTTAAGCGGTGTCAGACTTTGAATATGACTGGTCAATTGTTAACAGAGATATATCCCCGTTATTAGAGGGTGTGCACACTTATTCAACAATATTTTTTTTTCTTCAAAATGTAATGCTTATCTCCCGAATTTTGGTCTAATAATTGTAATAATTGTACGGTCGCAACTAATGTCAAAAATGTTCTGAACATATTTGTTTTTGTTTCAGTATTTACAAGTATGTGTAGACTTTATATCCACTGTGTGCGTGTGTATATATATAAAACATAAAACAGTACTAACCGATGTAAAGTTTGCATTAATGAATCTGAAGCTCGGACAGTGACACAGGAGGACGTACCTGGCTCATCCGCTGCACTTCAACATGTTCTGTGTAAAAGTTCTTCTCAAATTTCGGGAGCTCGTCCAGGTCCCATCTCTTTTTTCGTAAACGGTCTCCAGGATTCCCAAACTTTTTGCCCGCTGTTTGGCCACCTCTGCTGGAGCCAAAACGTGGACTGCTGTAAAACAATACGAAAGCCACTAATGACAATAATGTTATCGCTGCGCAACAGATGCATCTAATCATCTTATCGCGATAACCAACTTTTGTACGCTAGCATTAGCTCACATGCTAAGTGACAGTGTTACTGCTCGGCTGCTTACCCTCTGTCACGGCCACGGTCTCTGTCTCTGTCTCCGTATGAACCTCTCATTCTCTTTCCGTATGTTAGAGCAGATGTTAGATTAATTGACCTTTCAACGTGAGGGAGTTACCAGGCTTTGGATTTTCGTTGCCGCGCTAGGCCTTGCTTGAAAACTATCGCAGCTATGACCCAACGCGTCCTCTCTTCAAATGTTAACTCTAAAAATTGTGAGAAGGAAGAAGTTGTCGCTTCCTCGTATGTTTTATTAAAGTCAAATATCACACCAAGACTTTATTTACATGAGACGAAGGTCCACTAACAAGCCACAGGCGCTACTGTCCGCAGTGCTATGTTGTTGTTGTTGTTGTTAGCTTAGAGCTCAGTCGGCGAGCTAAGCAGCTGTGATTGGTCTAGAACTGGAAATGTACCGCCCACAAGTGTGATTGACATCTTTTTGTGTCAATGGGCTTCAGTGTTAAACATTGTACATTTTACACAAAGAAACAGCTTTACAAATTTAATATTGAACATGTTTTTCCTGCTCAAACTTGTTAGAAAAATAATTACCAGTACCCCATGAGCCGTCACAATGCTTCACTGCATTTTCTGGTTGTATGACAATGTTTTGGCATTGTAATAAATCAATGACCTTATTATTATCAACAAAATGCATGTGAAGTACAGGCAAACGACCCTTGTTATATATCGCTGGATTATGAGATATATGTAATGCTGTTTCAAATATAATTATGCTACGTAAATCAGTGGTGAAAATAACACTTCAGTGTGCAATATATAGCTAAGTACTTGAACCAATTGACTTTTTATAATTAAAGTTGTAATAGCCGCCCCTCTTGTTTCCATTTGTCTTTATTTCTTTTTCAACAACAGAACCAAAAATACCTTTAAAACATGAGAAACTTTACCAATATACAAAGTAAAATTTATACAAAAGAAATAAAAGTTAAGAATTTATGAAAATTAAAGTATTAAAACACAGAAAATTATTAAAACAAAGCACTATACCAGGCAATGTCATTTCGGCCACCATCATGTATGTTTTCTTCAGTGCTTAGTTTAACTATATTTAAAACTTTCTTTTCTGGAATAAAACTCCGGTATTAATATATTCAGCTTTGTACATCCAGCTTCAAACTCACATCGTATCAAAACTATCATCTCATTGTGTTTTGAGTTTGACATACCTTGCCTCTAGGTAACAGCAATATGCAGTGAATATCACTTTATCAATAACATTAAGTTCATAATAAATTAATGGAATTCACCCAACCATTGGCTTTAACTGAATGACTGCATGCTCATCAGAAAGACTGATACACAAGTAAAGGTGTGATTTTAGTATATGTGTTTGGAAGGGAAACATTTTCATACTGACTACATTCATTACTCAGGAGGATTGTACTGTACTGTATGTTTACCTGAGGTCAATAATCTTAAGTCAACGTGTTTGGATTCCGCTTTCAACATGAAAAAAACAGTTAACACACATTTAGAGACAGCATTAGACCTTAAAGTATATATCAGCTTTTACAATGCTGTGACCACCAGCAAATAGATTAAATCACAACCATACACCACCTTAACAAATTAAACTTCAGTTGATTACAGTGTCTCCCGTTAACATGTTTTCTAACTTTACCTGAACATTCTCTCATTTCATTTTAATGCCCATGTATTTTTATAGAAAATCTGAGTCCATTTAAATTTAATGCTTGTCCTTATTTGTATGGAAAGTCCTTATCTGTCTGTACTGACCCATGTTCTGACTCATTTCTATTACAGTGATGTCATGGGCAATGCCACCAGAGGCAGGCTTGACCTGTGCTGCCTGGAACTGCCCTTAATTAAGGAATATAATCCACAGCACATCACAGTTGAGCCAGCTGTGCAGGAAGTGTTGCTTCTCCAGTAATCTGTAATCTTTGTGGGCATTGTCCTTCTGTCAGTCTCAAAGCCCACACTGCAATCTCTAACCCATAGCTGTTCTCTCTGTGCTCCACAAACAATAACATCATGCAAGGCCCCCAAGTCAGACCAACAACAGAAGTCATACCAAAACACTTTTGATTCACTTGTATGTATGAATCCACAATAAAGTCAAAACATTAATATATTTATAAGATTTCTGCAATAACAGTTTCCACCCCACTAAATGAGTTACACCTTCATGGCCATACAACATTTAAATAAAAAATGTAATTCAATTATATATTAATATCAAGCACTGCAATTCAAATGCTCCTTAGTTTTGTGTAACTAACTTCTAAATTGTAAGACAGTGTTTCACAAACGTAAGTGCAGGTTACTGCTCCCTCTATTTGGCAATGTTTCAGTAAGGACAGAGATAGCAGATGGCTAATGAGGCATATGAAATATAGAAACTTAAGTAAGTAAGAGGCCATGTGTTTCAGATGCGGATGGCACTTATTTTCTCTTGCATACACCTTCTATCTACATGTTTTTTGCCACATAGTCTAAAGAGAAGCATAATGCTGCTCTGTGCAGGCCTGGTTATTTGTACTGATTCATATTCAGTGCATGGAATAGGCATTTACTTTCTGTCAGTAAAGGTCTGTATGGTGTCAACACAAATACTCCCCACCTCATCCTCCAACTTTATTTTTAATGACATGCTTCCTGTTTTTACCTATTTATTTTCATTTGTTGTCAAAAAAACTTTTTCTTTCTCCCGTCTGCTAACCACAGTTTCCTAAGACTGACAGAAATCTGATCTTTCTTTGCTTAGTAAATAAGGAAAACTGAAAAACTGAATCTGATCCTCCATGTCCAGGTGGCAACAAGAAATCTGATTCAATCACATACCTCCTAAAAATTCAACATGGACTCTGGGGGTAAAGTGACCCTCAGTGTGTGTGTGTGTGTGTGTGAGAGAGAGAGTCTTAGAACTCATCATCTGAGCTGAGCAGCAGGGTTTTTTCAGTATCTCCGCGGGTGCTGAGGTTACTATGGCTGCGGGAGAGAGGTGGCCCTCCACTTCGCTCCAGTGTGGACTGCTGGGTGTACTGCTGATATGCCGGGGAGAAATTGTGAATGGCATCCTGGACCATGTCACCTGGATTCATGGTCTCCTTAAGGCTGCTAGAGATGCTCTTCATTGGGGCACAGCGACCTGGAAGTGGAGAGGGAGGGTGAAATATTAACAAAGAGACAAAGAGCGACCACACTGAACATGAGGGAGCGATAAAATGACAGAAATGGTTTCCATCCAGTTGTCAAGTTAATATTTGAAATGTTAATTTAAAGTCAATGTTTAATGTAATGACTTCTGCAATACATTATACTGGCGTTCATATAATAGAGCAAAAGGGAGTATTAAGATAGCTCTAAAGGTAAAGATGGATGTATATTCTACATTTTAAAGTCACTTGCCAAACAACAAAATAATAATTTGACATACTTTTCTGCCCAGTTACCTCAGTGCTCAACTGTCACACATACATACTTTTGGCCACAATTTTCTTTCTGCTATTGGCAAGCTGAGGCATGTTTGGCTTTATCCGATTAAACAAAATTACACTGGAGGAAACAAATAAGCAAAAAATAATAAATAAATAAAAAATCATAGTTTGGTTTTACTGACAGTGAAATGAAAGAGCAAAATAATCATAATTTTAATGATATGAGTTGTATTCATGCTAAAAAAGAACGAAAACAACAATCATATTTTTATGTGGCTGAACCACAAAGAAAACACAAAAAGCAATGAGCACAAATAACATGAGCACCATAACATACTGAACAGCAGATACTGAAGAGATACTGAAGATACTGAAGAAAGACAGCTAACGTCAGACCTACCGTACTGTCCATAGATAGGGAATGAGCCTTTCAGTGCAGTAAAGAAAAGAGGGAACAGGAGACAAAGAAGACAAGAAAGTCAAGATGAAAATACAGGAACAGAGAAACAGAGCTGATGAAGAGAAGACTGAGAATATTTGTATAGGAATCAAAATAAAAAGTGTGGGGACAGGTCTGTTATTTCAACACACCAACAAGCAACTGTTGTCATTATTTACAGTATACAGTATATTAGCTTACTTAAGCTATTTTTCCAATCGCAAGAAGGCTTATATCAGGCTTATATCAGCTATAACCATACAAACACACACACAAATTCTTGTTCAGCAAACTCAGTGAGGACACTCATTAACATCATACATTCTCTTGCCGCTTCACCCTAACCTTAAGTATCACAAATAAATGATGAACCCTAACCCTTAACCTAACCCTAACAAATAAAGTCAAGCTCTAACAATCAAAAGGACTTTTAAAGTTGTCAGGGCCAATGAAAATGTCCTAACAAGGTCAAAATGTCCTGACAAAGATAGATTTGAATCAATATTTGCTCTCATAACCGACTACGGACATGAATACACAAAATGTCTTTTACCATATGAGTCCAGTCTTTTATCCATGTAGACTTTGTAGGTAAAGGCATGGCGCAAAGCAACAGCAGCAAAGAACATCTCAATGCAGATGATGAAGTTTTGGTAACCAGCAGCAACTGTTCCCTCGCCCACCGAGAAGTCAGCAGACTTGATCTTTGGGATGGCTCCGCACTTCTCCAGGATGGCCAGCAGCATTCCTAAATCAAATAGAGTGAAAAAACTGTAATCGTGGCCAAAGAGAAACTACACAGCATGTTTTTAGCCAAACTTTATATGTGACATGGGAAAGCCCATCTGAAGGTTCAAACATTTGAACAAGCACAGGAAAAATGTAAAAGGTTATATACAGTATGATGTACATTGTCCACAAAAGGAAGTGGATTTGAATACGTTTTTCAATTAAACTGTAATGTGGTAATGTAATGTCATCTATTACGCCACTTCTCTTGCAACATAGAATAAAATCTTGAAAGACATGCTTAAAGAGGCATATGGTCAAACGTTTCTACCTCTGCATGTATGTGTGTCTGCTGTTGTGTTGTGTTGTGTGTGTTTTGTGTTTTTTACCTTGCCAAAAGGAGAGAAAGATGACTGACTTGACCATGAAGAACTTCAGCACGGGGCTGTACGGGACAAGCAATTCACGTGTGGCAAAGTAGAAGAGGAAGAGTGCATAGAGCGACAGACTGACAGAGAAGTTGTAGATAATGGTCACGTACAGGTAGCCACTAGCCACACTGGAAAAGAGGGATATCAGTGTATTGACAAAAGAACTGCCTTCACAGAATTTACTGAGTAGATTTCTTGAGAATTAACAGTAGTGGAGTTTTTGGGGCCAATGCCAGTCATACTTTGGGCCATAAAAACAATATATCAATATATGGACCAATTTTAGGGGAGTCATGAATACTATTCATGAGACTTTGAACCACTGATAGTAAAATATGCAGAGCACAATAATTTAAGTCAACCATTCAGGTACCAATGGCAGTGGCTATGGCTTCAGAACTTCCAGATTGGCCCTAGTAAATACATTCTTAATTGTAAAAGAATATGTAAATGAGAGAACAATTGTGCTATAGTCTGAACATGCTTCTGACTGAATTTGGTCATTGTTTACCAAAGTGTGACACATCACAGCAAATTAGAAAGAGGTCACTACTGAAGTTGCTGCCCGTGATATTAATAGCTACATGTCTGTGGAAACATACTTGAAGTCTCCATCTCTGTATTTTCCAAAGGCCTGAAGAATGACAGTGATCACTGCCATCAGGGGTTTCACCACACAGAACTGAAGTGTTGCCTGAAATAGATGTAACAGGTAAAAAGGGGAAAAAAATCAAACATGGTGGAAATAAAAAATGGCACTGGGAGAAATACACATTTGATGAATACTTGCCAATACTTACACCCAACACTACAGTTCATGTTAACATTTTGCATTTTCATTTTATGTAAAGGGTATCATTACAGCTTCAATTCTCTACAAGTGCAGTGTCTTATTACACAGAAATGATCTGTTGTATGTTGTATTTGTAGTGAACAAAACATTACAGTGGCTTGCTTTTCTGTTTAATGTGCTACAAGAACAAGGTTACAGTATATCAGCAGCCTCTAGGTGTTTCTACACTATGAGATTATGAGCTATCAGATTATGAGCCAGGATGATGTTTGGTACCTGTTTGCAAAACCTGAGGAAACCAATGGAGTAGGTCTTCCCCCACAGGCAACAGGTCCCATACATACAACTTGACCTGGAGAGAAGCACAGAGCCATGCGGGTCAAAATAATTGTAAGGATAAGAGTATTTAAAAAAATTAAACTTAAGAAACTTTTCAATCAAGAAAAAGAAAAAGAAAAAGAAAAAGAAAAAGAAAAAAGACTTACTCAATAGGTTTCCCTCTGATCTCAGCCATGATGGCACTCTCTCCTCCCAGATACTCATAACACAGACTCAGGAAGTTGTAGATGACAAAGGCTGCAGGTTCACACATTAAACATTTTAATGGCTTTTACTAGCAGCTAGGACTGGGCAGTACACAAAGTTTTTGATACAGTACATCTAATAGAGTATATTATCAAATGCAGTACAGAATTGCAACATTGTGTGCATCTCTTCAGAAGAGAGGGGAGCAGAGCTGCACACTGACAGCCACAAGTGGAAGTGGCATCTTTAGTATGCTGTCATTTTACACTTAGCACCCAATCTTTCATTTATGTGTCATCAACACCACAATATTAACACTGATGAATTCTGATGTTAATGTGATGTTTTTTCTAATTGTCTCTCTCTCTCTCCCCCCCCCCCATCACTCACAAGAAACATACACACAAAAAGATATATAAGGTATATTGTTTTCAGACAAAATAGAATGGGATATGGTTTTTTTTTTGGCCATTTTGTCCAGCCCTACTAGCACCTATAAAATTATTCTTCTTCAAATAAAAACATTGATGAACTTGGTGTATAATTATTGATGCGTTTCTTATTCAAACCTTCTGAAAGTTTAAAAGGGGAATCAGGCTCATCAGACGACTTAGTAATGACGGGGCAATGGTTGCTAGTAAAGCATAAGCACCTGCTTAGTGCAGAAGTGGGGCAGCATAAGCTTGGGAGTGATCATTGGAAGTAAATCCCAAGCTCATGGTCATGTCAAGCAGTTGCAATGCAACAGTGTCACATAAGAGAAACATGTTCAATTAATGATCTGACACAAGTGAAGTGTACATTTACAGTGGGGCTTAAAATGTTCACTCACGTAATGTGCAAGATAAGAACTGCTCATGAGGATCATAGTCATAAATTAAACATGTGAGGCTTTGTGTTTTTCTTCCTCAGCAACATGGGCCAACATGTGAAGCTATACCAGGTGTGTCCCTAATTTCTTTCTTTTCTATCCACTGATCGGATCTGAAATGTAGTAAGTCCAATCAATGGAGCCAGCAACAGGCTTTGCACTAACCTGACATGGTATAGTGCTGACTTTGCTGATCTAGCATGATCACAAACAGATAATTTTCCACTCTAGTACAAGTAAATGTCTTCATATTGACTGTAAAGACAGTATCATCCACATTAAATTGTGCTTTGATGAAGGTAAAATGTGATGATATATTAATAAAAGCCAATAACATTGTAACATCACCATTGCAGGATTTGGCCTACTATGCACAGTATTAATCTTAACTTCTAAATGAACACTGGATGAATATTCTGCAATAGTATTTGCATTACAGCCTGGTTGCATAAGGAAAAAAGGTTGCGGTTTATCTGTTCACAAGCAAAACGCTTTACAAAAGTCTTTTTCAAGGATTTGCTCGTTTTCATGCAGTTGCTAGGAAACAGGATTCCCCTCCCCTGCCATCCCAACAGGCCGCAGAGACATGAGAACAAAGATGGCAACCATTGCAAATGAAAACAATGTAAAGTCCATCAGCCACTGGGGTCTAACAACACATAAATTCTCACACCCTTATTTCTACTGGGAATCCATCTGATGTGAATATTGGCTTGTGATATGCATTAATTTTGCTGTCCACTCACCTTCATAGCAGTCTCTGACAGTATCAAAGTACACATAATACTCCTCATTGGTGAAAAACAGAAGGCTGAGCCAAGAATCAAAGGCATAGATGGGGACGATGAAGAGTATCCTCACGATGTGCCTTTGCTCATTGGGAGAGCTGTAGTAACGAAGGTGCATGTAAATCTAAAAATGAAAGACAGAGTAAACAAAATATTACACGAGAACCCTCGTATACTTTGTGGAGTTCTCCCACAAAAGAAAGATAATTGATAGAAATCCCATCATCTTTCAATTAGTGTGTCACAGATTTGTTGCAAAAATACATCAGTCATTGAGAGTGTGACAGATGTGACACCTGGGACATCACACACTGTCCCAGTTGATCACCATGTGGAAGGTGGCTGAATACAGCATGTTTGTTAATATATTCTTTATTATACAAGGACCACAATGCTGTTTTGTGATTCCGAAACAGCACTTGAGTCAGTTTGACTGTAGTCATTCTGGCTTTGCAATAGACCTGCTCATGCTAGAAAAAATGCTTAAGCAATATGTGAATTAAATAACTGAAAGGACAGAGAGAAAGATAAGAGGATGTACTTTAACACAGCATATCATGCACATCTACAAACTTACATAGACAAAAAACATGTTCTTAATTTTCTGGGATATTAATTAATGCAGTAAAACAGAAACTGTCATAAAGCAATCAAATGATTTTGTCACGGAGGACCAGCTCTGATGCAGACCCTTGGATTGTTCTGCCAGTTCACATGGAACACTGCAGAAAATGTATTTGTGTCTTGAGAATGTATCAAATATACATTTATATTCATTGTGTGAAATATGTAGAATATTTTAAATGAAGGTCTGCTTATTTAAAACTGTGAATTAGTTTTTCTGCAATAGCAACATACAATTTGGTCTTAAAATACTGGGAAAATAGAATATAATTAATGAACATCCACATCGTGCCACTGAAACCACAACTTAATGTAATGGATACATCATCGAAGTGAAAGTAGTTTTTAAAATCTCTATGTGTATTCTCATTAGATTGTAATCTGTCAGTATAGGTCAGACCAGTGTAGATTTGCCTGAATTGGATATTGGAGAAGTTTGTGTGTTGTGTGAGTGCCTGACATTGGGGTTGTTTTGGGTAAGTGATACTGGGCTTTTGTCACTCCTATTCAGAGTAGCAGACGGCAGGAAGAACAGGGTGGACCTTGTCAGCGCCATCTCTGTCTACACCATGCAGCTCTGTTCCACTTATACAATGCAACACCTATCACCTTTCCTGGCCTGTAAACAGACGCACACCTTGGGTAAAATAACAAACAGTGGGTGACAACAAACCAAGCGAGATGGTGCACTTTGTGCACAGGGTTTGTTGCTAGGTGACGCTCATCCCTCCCTTGCACGGACATATAAACACACACATTCTCTCCAAAACACACACACACACACACACACACTCTCTCTCTCTCTCTTTCGCACATACACACCCATTCCCTTGTCTTTGATGATGTCCTAGTCAAGTGAGGAGCACCTGTTGCCAGAGTGACAGTAGGCTCTTCTTTAAGCCAGTATGAAAAGAGGAGCTGCAAACAATGGAAGACAAATCACAACAAAAGCCTCAAAAATTATACAGTTAGCTAAAGATAATAGACTGACTAAAAAAGCACCTATCCTTTGTATAGCAACAATATCCTTATTAACATCTCTCCAGAGATTTTCAGCACCACTGGTAATATGACACAGGGGGCTAAAACATGAAATTAAGGAATCACTTAATGAGGTCTTGCTAAAGTTCCCCTATAGCTAGAACATATGAGGTGTCTGTCCAATCCTAGGTATGCATTAACATCTTCAGTTAATCATTGGTAGTCATGGGGCACCCACCATGGAGTGCTTGAGAACATTTACTGCATGTACAGAAAGTAAATTTGATGATATGTCTAATGTTTATAGTTTAGCTGAGAAGCCATATTAACTATGCTGATTAATCAGACATATCCAATTTGGCTTTGTCCAGCAGAAGTAAAGGGAGGCACTGAGTGATTGATGTAACAGCAACAATTTAACCAAAATGTTGCAAATTTTAAAATGGATAATATGTGGATGGATGCATGGTCATATATTCAGTCTGGCCATTTATTTTATTTGTGATGACTTCAATATATGTATATACATATATACACATACACGTATATACACACTTTTTGTAAGTGTACCCAAACTTTTGACCGGTAGTGTACTTGATGGGGGCTCAAAACAATAAGTTAATTAACAATGTAATTATCTAATTTCTGAATAACAGTTTTAATGACTGATCCATTTCAGACAGAATTCACGAACAGA
Organism: Brachirus orientalis; assembly: GCA_016785285.1. Classification (NCBI taxonomy): domain Eukaryota; kingdom Metazoa; phylum Chordata; class Actinopteri; order Pleuronectiformes; family Soleidae; genus Brachirus; species Brachirus orientalis. Next base: position 2,168,606 of record JAFBJR010000367.1, on the reverse strand, counting down.
CAGCTAAGGCCCTATCTAACGCCTAGTGCAAACCACAGAGAAAGTGTCATTGATAGTTTCCAACTGGCGTAGTTTTCATTTTCATGTCCAGCGCCCATGTCAGGTAGGTAGCATATGCACTTGTGCTCATCAGTCCACCCATGGCTGTGGGTGTGTTATTCTTAAAATTGAGGTGCGGTCAGACGCAAAGGTTGGCACATTGCTATCTTGAGGCAACAGAAAGCCACTGTACCATTGACCAACAAAAACCTGTCCTAAAGTTAACCGTACAGTATTTTCATGTACAGTGTATTTGAGTAGCATTAGATGCCTCAACGTAGGTGGGTTCACATTCCACATACAAGTTGCATGTGTCACACACACACACACACACACACAGGATATGCTTTTGTGCTTCTCCTCGTCATCATAGGTTAAATGCATTTTGAATGTTGGTGCATTTCTTTATCCTGTGCAGTCTGATGGAGTTGTTCATGGGACAGATAGTCAGTAGACGGTTGAGTTTGAGGGTCCACCAGCCAAGGACCACGTACTCATTAGGAGCTGGTTGCTGGAATTACAGCCTACCTTTTTGCATGGAAGTGCACAGAAAAACAGGTGAATCTTTCAGATCTGAGGTTACACATCGGTGCCAACAATATATGTCATCTTAAATGTAAAACAACAGTTGTTCGTTAGTTGTTGCAGCGGTACATCATGTGGAACCCTGTGCTCCTGTCTCATCACCATCAACTTCTGGCACTTGTTCTTGAATTCAAACCAGTCTTTAGCGCATTTCTCTAAGCTCTTCTTCAGCTCAGATTTTTTGAAATTTGTTTTGCATTTATCTACCTCCTCAGCACAGAACTGTTCAATTCTCCAGTTTCCTGCATTTGCCCTTTAAATAGCAATGCACCGGGCACAAGCACATCTGGCTTGAAAAGGAAATGACAAAACTCTGACTGACTTAATTGATGTTACACCCAAAAGACACCTATAAATATTTAAGACACTGAATACAATCCCTTTGCACTGTGATGACACGCCATGTGAATAACATAATTTGAGTTGTCCAATATCATTACCGGCACTGTTAATATCAGTCCTTGATGCTACAATAATTCAAAATGTATCCCCAGGCTCGTTTAATATAGGATTTCGGTGCCAATTCCTGGCATTTTTGAAGTTTGCAACTGGAAGTTCACAGAACCCACCCCTCAACCAGTTGCATATTGGACGATGGTTTCCTCTCATATTTTTTTGTCCCTCTAAATGGGAACATAATTTACAAAACTTATATAATGTTCTACAGAAGACCTGAAACTAGCAATTGAGACATTAACTCCTTAGAAAAAATGTTTAATGACATTTTAAATTAAGTGAGAAGTAGATACATTTTTTATAGACTTCCATTCAAACTGAGTTCTTTTTGCAGCCTATCATTCCTTGATAGGTTTTCAAGACATTTTTACTTCCAGGTTGTCTTCATCTGGCAAACCAAAAGACGATGTCCTCAAAGAAAACTTTAATATATGAAAGTTAAAGGACAGCAAACAGTAGGTAGACCATGAGCAAGATTTTTGCACTTTTGTTCATAAGACTGGGTTCAGAGTTTTACTTGTGTAGTATAATTAAAACACCTTGTTCATTTCTAGGAGGACCACATCCTTCTAGCCCAACCTCCAACACCATAGTGCTTGGGATATATTACTTTAATATATTTGTTGTTGGACAGTAAAAGTTTAGTTTCAACCCTTTAAGCACTGGACCATCTACATCCACTAAGTGCCAGGGTCTCCTTACCTGGTGACACGTGATTAGCAGAGCAGTCCAAACAAAAACCCCTGATATGGTTTGGGCAGTGGAGGTCATGAGGAAAAATGGCTCCTCTGTTGTGACCAGTGGTGCTTCTGGTACTAAGGAGGAGTTGGATCCTTTTGGGGCCACAGTGGCTGGAGAGCCCGGGACAATGCCAACTGGAGAGTCATTTCCGAACCTCTCTGACAGTGGTATGTCTCGCTGCCACAGTTGATGCATCTGTATAAAACAGATTAACAGAGGAGAGTCTGTCAACAATACTTCAACAACAACCATCTGCAAATACTAGAGCAACAAAATCTAAATCTGACATCAGCTGTCAGTGATTTTTTTGATAAGCACAAAAGACAAAGAGCAAAGTAGGGCAGTTCACAGATCTACAGTGCAAATGAGATTTTGCAGACAGATAGGGTGAGATCAAAACAGAGGGAGTGAAAAGAGGAGGCATAAGGTAGGTAGGTGACAAGAGGCTTAGAAAGAGTGTAGAAATCACACACACCAGCACATGGTGGGGTTGAATCACTCAAACACAGAAAATCAAGAATGACAAATGCAAGCTGAGGGTTGCTAACCCAATTTCTCCTCATCTTTTTCTCTATGTTTTACTGAAAGCTGGAAGATGTATTGCTCGATATGGCACTCAACACAAACATGCTGTATAGCATGTTAAACACTGCCACGGTAACCAAACCCCAATAATTGGAAATGTTCTTGTCAAATTGCAGTTATATAAAAACAGGTATATATTGTATAGATGGTAGACACTGAGTGGTTTCAAGCATGATATTCTCAACACATTCAGGAGTAAAATAAAGCAAGTGACACAGTACTGAATAGTCTTTTCTTTACATTTGTGCCATGCCAGCAGAAGGGGAAGGTATGACACTAGTGGAAAATCTAATACTTCAACACATCAACACTGGTCAACACTCACAAGAGAAAAGTAAATAAGACAAAGGTGGCATAAAACATAAGTATAAAGCAGAGATAAAACCATGAATCAAAAACAAGATGGGCCAAACCTGGTTTTCATAACACCAAAAGCATTAACAAATATACTCTCATCTGCTGTCAACCTTCATGTGAAATCATTGCAGATTGCATTATCACCAAATATATTACTGTCTTGGTGATGGATTACAGGAAGACTAAAATCTAATCATTAACAGTTCAGAAAATTAATTTCATAAGCACTTTCAAACTCCCCTGTGCATCCCTGTATAGGCTGGCACTAAGTGTGATCAAGCATGTCTGACACTGTTTGCCAAGGCCTCAACAAACTTGTTATAATACAGGTACTATAGGATCAGCATGTCTTCATTATTTCTCAAACAGTCAGTTCCAGATTCATTTATAAGAATTAATTTGTATGTAACCAATATCAAGAAGAGTATTAATTATTATTAATTAATTTCTGTTTTTTTGTTTTTTTTTTTATTTTGCTAAAACAAACATAAAATATGTAACTAGTAGTATGAACCTGTACTCTTACCTGTACTTTTACCAACCATTAATGGGTGCATGTAAATCATCTATTAAAATTACAGCTTCTTACAGTACACATAACAATAATCTATGTTTAATCTGAGGAGAAATAATACTTGATGAATTGATGTGGTCATACAAGAGCAAAAACCAGCTTGCACCAAACAGACTGCGGGCTTCCATGTGGGTCACAGACAAGAGAAGGACAACTCATCAATCCTGTTCACTGCACTCATGGGTAGTTTTCACAACATGCTTTGTACTTTGACCTCAATCGAATGATGACTATCATAAAGCAAGTCCTCAGGCTAGAAGAGCAGCCTTTAACATACTGTAGAGCATCAGGCTACGAAGGTTGTGTTCAATCAGAGGCAGTAAAGAAACCAGGGCTACTTAATGACCACAACTCATTTTTATTGTTTTAAGTGAAACCATTACAAATCCCTAAATGAGATGGGGTTTCCTGGCTTTCAACTTTTAATATAGTGCTACAGAGAAAGAAAGGGTGATGTCATGTAAAAGATAAATTCAGCAGAGCAATATTCACCAAGCCGATTATAGGGCTGGGTGATTATTAAGATAATGAATGAGTCGATAACAATACTCAGCATCAGTAGAGGTCCGATACCGATCAAAATCACTGATCACATATTGGAAAAAGAAAAATGTAAAAATCTGATATGGCCCAAAAACCCTAAATATCACATTTACTTGGGACAGACTGTAAAATTAGAGGTGGGGTGAGATTGATAAAGTGAAACATCCCAATATTTTGAGTGGCAATATTATATTGCTTTTTGCAAAGTATATATATTTTTTATATATATTTTCCTTTTGATACAAATAAACAAAGTCTTTGTGGATTAAAATAAACAATTCTACTGACCTAGTAAACTAGTCGATCTTATTTGACTAGGGCCAAGTGTTCACCCTCATTAGAGCTGTTGTGCGAGTATATTGCAATACATGATTTCACGCTTTCACAAATATTAGTATTTCACAGTAATAATAACGTATTGTCACTTAAATATCGTATCGTGGTGTCTCTGGGGTTTCCACCTGTTGTAAAAATAAAATAAAAATAAAATGCAGCAACCGCAATTTAAGTCAAGTTGGGCTGTTGATTTCTTTTTCATGGGAGCAAAATGTAGTAATATTAGACTGAAGGCTTCTAAGTGAAAGTTGTGGTTTTATACTTTATTTATACTTTATTTATGGGACAATAAACCCGTGTTAATGGTGTATTAAAAATATTAAATTAGCAGTTAAATGTCAAGTGCATAAACATATCAATGTGCCCATAGAAAACATTTTTATTGTAATAATCATTTCTTAATTATTGTCCTAATATATTTAGATTTTTTTTTAAAGACTTGTGTGTTAAAAGAAAACCAGACAAAGCAGAAATGAAGGCTCCATCCTACTGCTTCACTCACCTCTGCAGTTGTTAGATTTGCGCTGCTTTGAATCCAAGCATCAATTTAGCTCATCATCCACAGTCGACTTCAGAGCTTTAAGGCTTAGGTGCGAGTTTCGGACACGCTCAGACCTTCAGACAACAACCGGACACTTAATCTAATTCACGCATCGTTGTGTGAACTGCACAACACCGACTCTTGGATGAAGCAGAGTAGTGTTCCTCCACAGCCTGTAACAGGACGCAACTAGCTAATGTTAGCTGCTAGCCTTTGTAGCCCGTCGCTCCCTTTCGTTTTTTTCCTCTAAGTAAACTCAGTGTATATTACGTCATAAATTGAAGACTGACTAACTACGTCCAATAGATTTAAATATATATATTTTAAATAACACGTATCATAATGCCATGTCCTGTCCGACGCTGATAAAACTGGTCACCGTTACCTCCTCCACATCACCAGCGGTAGTCCACGGTAGCAACAGCGGCAGCTGCCAGCAGCAACACTGGCGCATGCGCCGACACGCTGCTTTGATTTCCAGGGTCTTGACCATGATGTAATTCTTCAGACAACACCCGCTATTGTAAACAAACAATTAGACCCACGATGACCAAAGAAAAGAACAGCAAAAACATTGTGAGCAACGTTATTAAGTTTTATTACCTCGTAAAATATACACAAATACTGTTGTAAAGTGTGTTAAAGAACTGTACAAGCTATCAGTACACAATGCATAAAGTGAAAGTCCCATCACCTCAGTCTCTTCTATATTAACAGTTACACTACCACTGGGTCATGGTGGCCTGTACAAAGTAATTACACACAGTACAATGCTATTTACACATCCCTGCAATTGTATCTACTAGGTTTTCATCTGAATGACATCATCAGGTGGCTGGAGGTTGAAATCCAAAAGTGACAAACTATGAGTTTAATTATTACTACTACTACTACTACTATTTTTTGCAGAAGGAATATTGAAAGTGTTATATGTTACATGAGTTTCACAGACAACCTTCAAAGATAACAGAAACAAGGTCATTCTAATAAGTTACAGGAGTATGAAATTAAACATGAATAAAAACAAGTTATCTGACAAATAAAATAGTTTAATATAAATAGCTGAAAGACAAAAGATTAAAAAAAAATATATCTGCATATATAAATACAATGTATATGGTTTTCTAGCAGGGATTCTCTGTTCAAGTCGATCACACTTCTCACTCACTCACACACAAACAAGATGACCCAGCTGGCAAAGCAACAGTAGCCTATCCCACAATTGAGAACTTTAAATACATAGTCTTCTGAACCCAGCCCCTATTTTGTTAACAGTATACATTTTTCTACTTTACATCTTAAAACAATCCACGTTTCGCTTTACATCAAAATAAAAAATATTTACAGTAAACATTTAAAATATATATTGGATGCCCCATTCCCCCAGCTTTAAACCCCCATCAGAACCTGCCCACATCCCTATGACCTCCAATAACAAAAGAATTAAAAAAAAAAGGTAACATTAAGAACTGTCATAAAAATTGCAGCCACTATTTGCTAGCCAAAATGGGCAGCTATGGTCTCTGATCAAATATACATAATTTTCCTGAGGAGCTTCCCTCAAGACTTGGGAGTGTCTTTGCAATATCTATGGTCATTCTTCACCTTACCCACTCACAATAAAACCAACAAAAACACTCTTAGAAACAGGTATCAGAAAGAGTAGAGGTGGTTTTGGTGGCTGAGGTTTAAGGGACAGAACATAATCACCACACGGATGGATGACGGGCAAGCATAGAACCAATTGCTACTTCAGAGACTTGACTCTACTGCAGCTAAAAACATCATTTACTTGTCCTTCAAAGTTACCTTTTCAAAGTTTTGCTTTCTAACCTTGAATCTATTTCTTCCTACCTACTGTATCCCTTCATCTTTAAGCTGATTACAAACATACAAATAACGTAAACTCACATTTGATTTAAGATGTCATCATAAAAAGTTAAGAGACAACATTCATTTAAAAGCTGTATTTGCTGATAAAAAGAGAAACCTTTACTAAATGTAGATAATAACTTGCATGTGTCCTTGATTCCATTTTGCTTCTTTGATAAACAGCTCCTTCACATTTGTCAGACAGAGGACATTGAGGGAATGATTTGAGGATGATGGGAAGGGGTGAAAGCAACCATGAATTAACTGTTGTACCACTGTCATATTAGTGTTGTGATCCAAGGATCAGCAAAGGGGCTAATGAAAGAGTTCATGCTGGATGCTGTCACATACTTCTATGGATCCTTCAAAATGTTTACTCTCCTTTTCCAGAGACCTGTGTGTCTGTTGGCAATCAAAATAGGACAAAGTAAAATAAAAAGAGGAAAATAAAACAGAGGAATGGTCCAATCTTGCAGCCCTGCAACAACAAGTAGATTGTTATCAGAGAAGGTACTGGTTCAATGTATTGGCGAGAAACGGGTTCTACAGTCGACATGTGAATAAGTGAGCAAAACTGGACCTCACCTGTCAGTTTCTTGTGCATTGCGAGCCAAACATTTCTACTTTCCCATGTGCTCAAATGGCACACTGACCTGCAGAAGAAACAGAATTTAACCACCAATATGTTGCACATGCCACCAAATCAGTAAACAGTAACAAATAAGCTAATGATGTCCAATTATATTGCAGATACTAGCAGTTATTTCAGTGAATAATTATTTTTCATACTCTTATCTTTGTCCCTTCACCTACATCTGTTAATAAAAGGAGTGATGAACCACAATTGTCTCACTATTGAAGAGTGTTTCATTTTAAGTTCTGGAGTTGATTCTTGTTTCAAGCTCATCCAATCCAATCTAAATCCAACTTTATTTATAAAGCACTTTAAATCTCTCTCTCTCTCTCTCTCTCTCTCTCACACACACTCACTCACTCACTCACACACTACCAGTCAAAAGTTTGGGTACACTTTCTAGTGTATACACAAACAAACATAAAAACAATAAAATGTAGGAGAATGTGTGCGGCATTCAACAAATACTATAACATTTGTGACAATAACACAGATGAAATTACTACATTTTTGGGGAATGGTTTAGTTAGCTCCTGTTATTTGACACCAGTTTTACCTATTAAGAAATTTTGGGTAAAGAAATGAATAAGTCATATTTCACAATTACATCTAGTTGTACACCCATTTTCCCAACACCGTTAACTGAACACCACATTTAGTCTGCCATAAGTTTTAATACTCCATCAAGATGAAAAAGACCATGATGCAAAAATATTACTCAAAAAGCAAATAAATAATAAAAGCAAATCCTGAACTGTGGGTTTGAGTTGTTTTTTAATGTTGTGCTGTGGGTAAAAGGTGACAAGCATCTCCAGGTTGCCCAAAGAAGAAGCAAAGGTTTTCTCACCTGTGATGTGGAAATTCTGGACTGGTCGTGACGGGCTGTTAGGTCAGATGATGATATGTTGGCAGGAGCCCCACGGTGGAGTCGCATACTCACTTTCCTCTCTCTCTCTGCACGGGAAATTGCGCGTGGTGACGTGTTCCCTGAAGGGATGCACAAAGTTGAGTATTGACATCCAATGCAAATATTTAAGAAAATGTGAATGCAGCCATGAATATTTGACAACTAAAAAGACAGACAAGAGTTTGAGACCTGAGCAACTTAGGAGGAAACTCACCAGACTGCTGGACTCTGGAGGCAGGGTTAGAGATGGCCTGCTCTGGCCCATTCCTGACTCTGTTGGGAGCTCCAGGGTTGGGACCTGGAGGAAGGCCACGTGATGCAGAACCCCTGGGTGCTCCTCCGATCCTCTCATCCCTCTCATCACCTGCCCTTCTTTCTCGGTCTCCATCCTCAGCAGTCCGACTGGCACCCTGTAGAAGGTAAACAGCTTCATTATAGCTTTTCCAATTACTAAGGCAGACTGAACTTCTCTATATCACAGCATCAGCTGTTTGCGAGACTTTATTCAACAAAAAAAATATCAGTTTATAACACTCATCATAAACTTACAAATTTGAGCATGTTCCAGTCAAAGACGTAATCATAGGAAAAGCCCTGTCGGTGGAAAAGATTTCTGAAGAGCTGTCGTAGGTAGGAATAGTCTGGCTTGTCATCAAAACGAAGTGAACGACAAAAGTTCAGGTATGTGGAGAACTCAGCTGTGGGAGGACAAATAAGAGAACAATGATGAAGAGAAACTGAGGCAATGACAATGAATGGTTGCAAACCTTTGAATTTTACTGCAGCTGGTTTTGAAATCTTAGGTATGTTGCTGCCCCAACACACAGAGGCAACAGGAAAAGTCACTTACAAGGGTAACCTTTGCAGAGAACCTCAATGGGAGTGGACATTTTCTTCTCGCTGATTCGTTCATACTTCTGTCTCTTGGTCGCAGCTTTGAGGCCCTGCCAGGGGAGAGAACCCAGGTTGAAGTACATGAGGACATAGCCGAGAGACTCCAGGTCATCACGCCTGGACTGTTCTGTAGACAGAGAGCATAAGAGCACAGAGTAGTTAACAAAAAACTGATGCACATCTGCTGCTATGGCAAAAGGCTATTTATGTCATTTATTAGGGCTGCAACTAATGATTCATCTGTTGATTATTTTCCTCGATTAATCGAATAGTTGTTTCGTCCATAAAATGTTGGAAAATGTTGCAGAAAGTCTTGTTTTGTCCACACACAAAAATGATTCAAATGTTCATGATTTTTGTTATATGGAGCAAAGAAACCAGAAATTTTACACTTTTTGAGAGGCAGGAAAAAAACGATGATTAAATCAAAATAATGATTAAATCAAAATAATTGATGATTATTTAAGTAATCGATTATTTTGCTCTACTATAGATGGAAAACTGACAAAAATATGGGGGCAACTGAGGTCATGTCCCAAGATGCTCTGCCAACCATCCTTCACACTCACATTTGTCCTTCCAGTTCACATGTAAATCAGGTCAATATCATTTAAGTAAAATACACCAATTATGATCTTCTCTCACTCCCACATTTTCTCCTTCCATTGGCTGCCTGTAACATTTCACCAAACAGGGTAATAACAGGACTGCTAAATGTCAGCATGTGAATAACAGGTTTAAGTAGCCACAAAATACTGTTTGTCAGTATGATCAAAGGGTAACCTTACCAATGCCAAGATGCGTGTTGATGGAGGCATAGCGTGCCGTGCCAGTCAGGTTCTTGTTCTCCCTGTAAGGGATGTGCTGGTGTGTGCGGGCATCGCGGTACTTTTTGGCTAAGCCAAAGTCAATGATGTACACCAGGTTACCCTTCTTGCCGAGTCCCATGAGGAAGTTGTCAGGCTTCACATCACGGTGGATGAAGTTCTTGGAGTGGATGTACTCAATGCGACTTATCTGTAACACACAGGCGAGACAGAGAGACCCAAGCGTCACACTGGAGAGCATCATGGTGACACAAACACATGGCCACAGGGTGATATCACATTTCACATGCTGACAGATCAGCACTTTCAACAGGTACAGTTAGAGCATCAATACCTTGAACAAACTAAAGCACATAGCACAACAGGATATATAAAAATGGATGCAAGGAGGTGATGATCCTGGGCTAAAAGTGGAGAGTCAAACACCTAAATAATGATCTGACACAGCAACTTGGCTGCAGTTAGAACAAAAGGTGAGATGTGCTTTACAGAGCTATCCAGGAAACGAAATATCTGGGCCAGCACCGTTGAAGCACAGGTCAGAATTCTTCAGTACACTGGCTGCACAAGAGTAGTGGAGACTGAATCATCTACAATTTTAAACAAGCCTTAGAATTCCCTAAGGCTTGTTTAAAATTGTGCAAATTGTGCAATGCTTATATATGAGCATACAAGACAAAAAAAGATTTAGGTCATGCACATGGCGTAGATCATAAATATTAAGTTGCTGTTACCTGCTGTTGAAAAAAACAGCCTCATATAGTCAGATCTTAAGGGATGCACAGTGAAATTGTTAATGTTAATTTTATAACACAACAGAACATACCATCTGGTCTGCCAAAAGCAGGACGGTCTTCAGGCTGAACTTCCGAGAGCAGAAGTTGAACAGGTCCTCCAGACTGGGGCCGAGCAACTCCATTACCATCACGTTATAGTCTCCCTCTGCACCGCACCACTTAATGGACGGAATACCCACTAGAATAAAAAAAAAATACACACATGCACACAAAAATCAACCATAAATTTTATATTCATTATTCTTGGCACAACTACCCTTGATATCATTTGCCTTGGATCAAACAACAGGAAAAACTATTCCTTGTATATACTGTTTTCCTGCAGGCATAGTAAATCTTGCCAAACATTGTGTAGATACATTTGGGTCTTACCTCCTCCTTGCATCATCTTATAGAACTTGCTTTCAATGTGCAACTGTGGGTGTTTAGTCTTCACACATTCAAGCTTGATGGCTACCTCCTCGCCGGTGGCTATGTTGGCACCTGTGAAGAGACACAAATAACACCAACAGATGTCAGAGCCATGGCAGTTTAACCCCAGTTGTACCAGTGATTGATTCATATGAAGAAAAATGTGTTCAGTGTGCAGACAACTTTATGTATAAAGTATTTAAAAAAAAGACTGTCCAACAATGAATGAGGAAAATATATAAGACAAACATCGAGTAAAAAAAAAAAAGTCGAAAAGAAAAATGCAAAAATAATAATAATTTTCTACTTACCAAGATAAATGTCTCCAAAGGAACCACTTCCTATTTTTCGCCCGAGCCGATATTTGTTCCCCACTCTGAGCTCCATGGTTGCAAGTCCACTCTGTCACCAGACAACAACGTTATGGTTATTAGAAGAATGCAAATTACACATGACATCATGCTAGAACAACTTTTCTCTCGCCACTCATTCACTTTGCATGATGACATACCACAAACTGAAGATAATAAATGGAGCATTTCTTCTACTTTCTGGGATGGTTGCTAGAGCGAGGGATTCTGATGACAGTCAGCTGCTCACATGCTGAAATGACCACGTGTTTGTGTGAGAATGTAACCTAAGCTTGCTGACCAGAAAACAGCTGTCTGGTCTCCAGAAACACATGACTAGATTTGTATCTGGGCGGTGGGAAGGCTAAACTGCCTTACACTGAAACATCGATCATCACTTGGAAAAGGAGTGGGTCAGAATCATCATAAGGACATGGCCCATACGAGGAAATGAAGACTGTCTTCTGACAAGAACTGCACATCATCATTTATTTAGCACTCACTCTATCACACCACATTGTGTAGCCTAAGACTAAGCTCACTACTGTTGTGTGAAGGCACTGCTAAGGGAGGGAAGACATGAGTGCCCATGGAGCCCTGACTGGCTTTATCAGTGTCAAGGCCCCAAGACAACTGAACAATGAATGTCGGAACGTAAAGTGCTGCGACGGAACGCATCAATGCTTTTATCAAAGGACTTTGCTTCACAACCAGTCATTTTGGAACACTGTGTAAACAAACTGTGCCCTTTATAGTAACAGCAAACCCTCGTTCCAAATGCAGCACTGTGGCGTCTTCAAATAACACTTGTGGTCAGGCCCTGAGCTATTGAGCGAGGTCATATCACCTGCCCTTTTGACAATCCAACACGACAGTATCTGACACAGATTAAATCATCTTTATGGGGCACGGTGCTCCACTTAGAGTGGCCTCAATCTGCATCCTGTATAGAAACCTTGAACGAGTCCCGTGACAACTCGGCAACTGCAAAACAAAACATTCTCAGACGACCTCAGTTTTATGGCCAACTCAAGCAAACAGAGCAGTCCTCAGAAGAACTAGCCTTCTGCATTCAGACTATCCAAACACCCTTTACCTCATCATTAATCATCTCAGAAGTTGCTTTGCTTAAAAACAAAAACAGCATTGCTGAGTCTAACTATGCTCCGAAATGACAAACAGAACTCCGACCATCAGCTCTTGTGGAGGAGAGGAGAGCCTGCCATGCTAAATGTGATGGAGGCAGATGGACTCGGGTTAATCAAGGGTTAGGTTACAGGGAGCACCACACGGGTTCAAAAACAGTCACAGCCTTTTTAAAAACGTGGTTTTTTTTTAGACGTATACACCTAGAAAACAAACTTTTCTTTATATGGCAGATTTTTGAGGCCAGATTTCTGTTTATCCTTTATCTCAGCGATTCTCAGCTTGAGAAAATGTAAGGCTCGAAAAGCAACACCATTATGGCCAAGGTTAAAATACATTGGTGTAAATGGGCCAAGCAACGTCAGCTATGGACTTTTCAAATTTATTTCCAATAAGATAATTTGCTCTCTTTCTCTATCATTCTATCATTCTCCTCTTCCGCACATATACTTCAGACACTGGCATAGTGAAATGACGGAGCAAAAGATAAAGGGACTCTAATTATCATTATTTAGTTCTTTATAATTTAATGGTTGTTTGTTTTATTGTCCACTCTCTCCAGTCGAAATTCCTCAGTTCCACTCCGTTCAAAAAATCTGGTATATACAGTCGAACAGTGATTTTCATCCAAGTATCACCAGAGGAAGCTGGTACACGTACCAGTTTGAAAACCATGGCTCCATCTAATAACATTTAAAATTTAAATGATAACAAAGCAAAGGCAGTTGATTAAAAAGGTCCAGTGTGTAACAATTAGTCACATCTAATATTGAGACTGCAGACTGTAGCAAAATGAAGACTCCTCCAATCACCCCTACCCTTCCCAACCATGTCAGGGAACTACAGTGTTCCCTACATTTTCCGCTACAAAATGAAAAATGCACCCAACGGCCGACTTTCTCCATTCAAGCTGCTGCAGAAACAAGGTGGCACTAGATGGCTGCCACCATAAAGGACACCCTTGCTTAGAAAAGGCTACAAAAACAAACTTTTCTTAACTGGCCATTTATTGAAAACTTATGGTTTGTGTCTCAAATCAGCTTTTCTCTCTGCACTGCAACATGCTTATATATCCCAAACAGAAATAATGTATGAACTAAATATTAATACAGGCAACAAGTAATCGTTGGATGACATAATTAAGTTTAGTGCAGTTTGCAGCATTTATCATGTTCCTAAAAACAAACATGTGTTAACACACATAATCAAGTATTGTTGTTAGGCAGAATAATTTAAAATAATCACGCCAGTTAACCCTGAAATGCTAAAATACCAGCCAGAATGCAAAGATGTGTATGATAAGTCTTAGCAGCAATGTGATGAATAATGCACTTAAAACAATGGCTTGCGTGGAGTGGGCCAAGTGGAATAATAACCCTGTCACACTCCAACTACAGAAACACCACGTGCCACTGTGGTAGTAATCGCCCACAGCACTGTGGATTGGTTACAGCGGATGCTTCAGCACAAGGCTGCTGGTTCACCATGGACACAGGATGTCCCAAGTGTGAAAATAGCATTGTACTAGAACCACCATGTAAAAAAAAAATGTGTCCTACAATAACTTAAGTGACAAAAATCTGCCAGAAGTAAGAGAACAGAGGGAAAAGAAACACAAATGTCCAAGACTCAAAGCCAAAATATTTCACAATCACATAAAACTGAGAAGAACTGCGCCTCTCACACTGGACCAGCTGTTATTCCACAATCGTCCCCTGCGTTACAGGCTTTTACGTTAAATCCATGCATTTATATGACAGCAACTGTCCAAACGATGGACAGTTAGTTTTCCCACTGTTAGTTTTTCACGGTGTAGGCAAATGTCAAGCTGTATTTTTCGTTACTGGTTGCAACTCGACGAGAGCGGAAAATGTCCTTTACCGTCACGTTTTATTAAAAACACTGACAGTTACGTTGTGCAGACGGCGCTCGTCTGTAACCTCACGAGGACAGAGGCGGTTGCAAACATAAGCAGACGCTAAGTGTCAACGTTCGTTAAGTGCTAGACGTCAACGGAACCGTGGTTCCTGCTTCCACCGCTGCGAATAATGTTAAAAACGAAAAACAAGCTGAAATTGAGTGGTTACAGCACTCTGTTCACACTCACAGCCGCACCCATGTATGTAGCACACGAGCCTTGTGTGGATACAGCCATCCTTACGACTCGCCCCCTCCCCCCTCTCTCCAGTAAGCCGTGAATGCGAGACTTTATTTCGGCCGAATCAGGCCCCTTTTCCCCGCTGCTTTCTCCGGTTCCCGAGCCCGCAACTCACCCGATACTGGGTTCGTCCGAGAGCTGCTTCGGTGTAGATAATGAACCGATGGTTGTCAGTGGGATGGGGGCCTGGGCAGAGGAGGATGGGAGCGGATTCTGACGGCTCTCATTCCCACAGCTCGCAGTCCTGTTGTCGTCCTCACTCCCTGACGATAGTCCCTGAGAAGCTCCGGTAGCACCAGCGCAGCGGCCGCTCTCCACTCGGGTTTGTCTCCTCCTCCCGTTACTTAACCGCGTGTCTGCTCAAAACGTCGACGATGTCGTCATCCTCTGGGTGTCAAGGCAACGTCAAACCTCACTCAGCTCAAGTGTCTATTTGGCACCTTTTGAGTCAAAATGTTGTGTTTGCGAAGTTAAATTGGCTGTTTATTATTACACGTTATGTAATGTAATAGTAACAATAACATGAAGTAGACCTACAGGCAGGTGTGATGGAGCTCCAAGCCTTTTCCTTTTATGTGATGTTGCCCTTTGATATACCTTCAAAAAGAGTTTTACGATTTGAATTTTACAATAAAAACGATTTGCGTTTTTATTGTACCAACAGAATGTATTTGAAAACAAACCAAAAAAAATATTTGCAAACAAAATTTTTTTTTACAAACAATTTGTTTTCAAATCCATTCTATTTGATTGTACGTTGAGATAAATTTCTTCTCCACATTTTTTACTGAATATAAAGAATAACAATCTAAACATGGTTCTTGGGAATGGGTTACACAGTATAAGATAGATGCATTTTACTGAAGTATGAATTTTTGTTACAGCAGCAAACTATACAAAAGAATGAGAGAGAAGAATGAAATGAAAAAATATAATTGAGAATATTAAAGAGCATACTTAAATCTCAATACAAATAATATATATATTCTGTTTACTTCATTATTAAATATATATATTAATATATAAATGCACATGCAAAATTCAATATTGCAATTTTCCTCAATGTCAATGTTTATATACCATGCAAAAGCATTTTGAGTCACAACAGATAATTTCTGTTTGACCTCAGATTTTGATGTTTTGCAAGTGATTGCTTCTTTTCTGTCCATAAAGAACTTTAAAACCATAATTAACACAATTTCCTTCATGAGCAAAACTCAAAATTTACACATATGACATTTTATTGTGAGAATTATCATGTCTGACTGATTTGAACCTTGTTGCACTTTTCAACCATATTGCCCAGCCTTTCTCCACAGTTACAGAAATAATCCAAACAACGCAAAATTATAATCTTTGCCTTACTTTCCCACCACTAGGGGTCTAATACTTTTGGGCCCAAGTGCTGCTGACTTCCCACAATGACAGCTCACAGTTACATCAGAGAATGTAAATAATTTCATACAGTAAGCAGGTGCTTACTGCAGGATGACGTGCGTGTTAAATAGGATTGGACTGTGGATGCTAACAACAGGGTGACAGATGGATTGTGCTGGCTTGTTTCTCTGTGGCCCAGGTGACCAACTGCAATTCCACATTCATGTGAATGTAACGTGCAAAAAACACAGGCCTTTCATCAACAGCCTTCTGTAGAGCACGTTTGACATTTATACTGAGGCAGGTGCAGTCACATTGTGCCTTATTACCAGACATCTTCAGAAGAGGCGGAGCAGTTGCAAATTACTGTAGACTTAGTTTTACAAACAAGGGACTTAAATGTACATTTTTAAATACATGTTTTTAGTATGATATGGAATGACCACGGGGACAAATGTAGAAGCCAATACTTTCATCTTTATTAATCTTGTTCTCATTTGTTTAAATAAATTTTTCATTTGTAAAATCTCAAAACGAAAACACTGAACAGGAGTGTTAAAGCCTGTCTTAATTTAAAACGAATACACAACAACAGAACATTAAAAACGTACGGTAACTCTTAATCTGTATCTGTAAACAACCCGTCCCACCCATCCCTCCCACTGCACACAGTTTGATAAGATTTGGCATGTCCATTTATTTTAACGCATATGCCTTCAGCTCTTTGTGTCATTAAAATGTTCTTTTTTTTTTTTATTATTGCAGGTTGGACAATAAAAAAGACATGTCTGCTAAAAAAAAAAAACAACTTCAAATGAGAAAAAAAGCATTAGTGCCAATATTTCTTAACACAGTCAGCAGTATACCAAATGCACTCAAACACATTTTTGTATAGACCTTCTGTATAGTAAGCAGCCTTGCCCACATAATGACAGGCATTAACATGCACGCACGCACACACACGCATTATTCTCACACTCGGACACACAAACTGTGGTGGTTTAACCCACTTGGTCTCAGTCTCACTCATACACATGTATGTATGATACTGTGCACAGTATCGACACATGGAGAAATCCAACATAGCCCCAAACTGCCAACAATTTAACATTTATCACTGCAACAGCAACAAACATGTTCAAGAGAGTATAACAGAGAGAGAGAGAGAGAGAGAGAGAGTGCGTGAGATACAACAGTAGGAGGTCAGCATTTTGAAAACAGAACAATGACATTTTTCAATATTTTCACTGTTCAAAAATTAAAACCATACACACAAACAAAAAAATTTAACATACACAGTAAGATACAGTTCTGTTGTCAATCAGAGCTGTTTGCATTTGTTTGGATTCAGTCTCCATTGTTAAGGGGACATGAATACAAACTGTGCACTTTAACCTCACATCATGTAGTAGTTTTAAGTTCTCTTATACGATGAAGGTAATGCTGTTTACAGTGCCCAACTGTCTGAAGGCTTGTCTGTATTTGGTGTGTGCATGTGTATGTCAATCTGTTTAAAAGTCCCCTATTTACTAAGCACATAGCAATCCAGTCAAGTCTTTCAGACCAACTGACGTTCCATTCTTTTTCAGGTTTCAAGTCTAAGCAGTTGAAATCTTCATCTGTGGAAAAAGGCTGTATACACATCTAACAGTCCCTGCATTTGTTTATATAATAGCTTAAGTCTGGCCACAAGAATGTGTGTAAGCATGTCTCACATTTCTGCTTTACGTGTGCACATCAATATGCATACAATGCATATGTATGCATATGTGGTATATGTGTAGTACATTTATATGCATACCATGTAAATGTGTTTGTGTGTGCTATAGTAAGTACATGTGTAACCCAGTGTATGTCGAATCAGTGTGTCCAAACCTACACGTACAAATGGAAGGGCCTCTTCAGATGGAATCAGCTCCTCCTCCCAGCAGGTCACCAGGCAGCAAAGCAGCGGGGCTGTCCATTTGGTGCCTCTCCTCCATTTGCGGTGCCCCCCACAGGCTGCTGCTTGGGTATCCAGCAGTCATGCCCCCCCAGAGCCCAGACCTTCCAGCCTCAACTCCTCCTCCTCCTCCCTCCCCTGACCCGTTCGCGCTCCACTGAGAAAATATCCCCAGTCCAGGACCTTGAGCTGATGAGGTGTCCGAAGAACTACATGTACCATCGAGACTTTGCCAGCCAGAGGACCTCACACTGCCTAGAACCGCTCCTCCACTTTCACCTCCGCCTCCTCCACCTCCACCAGTTCCATTTCCACTTGAAGTTGTGCCCGCTGCTGTCCGCTCAATCCCTGGGGAACTTCCACCACTGCTGGCCACAGCAGTGCCTGTACCAGACGAGCCCTGCGTTCCACCAGTTGTAGCCCCTCCTGGGCTAGCCCCCTCTGCCCCTCCGGCCTGGGAATGTGCAAAATAGCGAGCGACTTCCTCCTCACTCACAAACTCCGCCAGGATTGTGGTGTTGCCCAGAACACACCTGAGAAAAAAGTTACAAGTCAAGGATCTTTAGATCAACAGCAACACAAATATGCAATTAGTCATTGTCTGATTGACTTATTTTTACATTCTAATTTCTTATCAAAGTGATTTTATAATTTGCACACGTAAACACAAAATTTGAGGATGTTCTTTTACAGGTTAACCTACATGTGGAGTGCACCCTGGGCCTTGGCTGCTTCCTGTCGGCTGCTGTAGCGAATAAGAGCGCTACCCTGGGTCAGGCCAAGGTGGAAGGTCAGCAGGGGGCCATGCTGCATGCAGATGGTCCTCAGTGTGGAGCCATCAATCTGCAGGGAACGAAGAATAATGGTTAACTGTCAACCAGACGAGTAATGAGCGACATTTTATAGTCCTCAGTCATCAATTATAAAGAAAAAGAAAGGTTTGTGTATCTACCAGGTTCTGCTACTTGTAGACAGAATCCTGAATAAATTATTTGTTGAGACTTTAGTCTGCCACAATTACAGTAAGATACACAAGTTCTGCAAAAGATTACTAAAGCAGGAATAGATATTGTAATATATATACACACACAACCAGTGAAAAGTTTGGACACACCTTCTCATTTAATTGTTTTTCTTTATTTTCATGACTATTTACGTTGTAGATTCTCACTGAAGGCATCAAAACTATGAATGAACTCATATGGAATTATGCAGTAAACAAAGTGTGAAATAACTCTAATATGTTTTAGTTATTATATTTTAGATTCCTCAAAGTGACCACCCTTTGCTTTGTTGACAGCACTGCAAACCCTTGGCCTTCTCTCGATGAGCTTCATGATGTCATGACCTGAAAAGGTTTCCACTTTCACAGGTGTGCCTTGTCAGGGTTCATTTGTGGAATTTCTTGCCTTCTTAATGGGGTTGGGACCAGTTGTGTTGTGCAGAAGTCATGTTGTTAAACAGCTGACAGCACTATTTGACAACTGTTAGAATTCATATTATGGCAAGAACCAATCAGCTAAGTAAAGAGAAATGACAGTCCATCATTACTTTAAGACATGAAGGTCAGTCAGTCTGGAAAATTGCAAAACCTTTAAATGTGTCCACAAGTGCAGTCGCAAAAATCATCAAGTGCTACAACAAAACTGGCTCACATGAGGACCGCCCCAGGAAAGGAAGACCAAGAGTCACCTCTGCTGCTGAGGATAAGTTCATCCGAGTCACCAGCCTCAGAAATCACAAGTTTTAACCTCAGATTAGAGCCCAGATAAATGCCACACAGAGTTCTAGTAGCAGACACATGTCTACATCAAATGCTCAGGAGACTGTGGGAATCAGGCCTTTATGGTCAAATAGCTGCTAAGAAACCACTACTGAGGAAAAGCAACAAGTAGGAGAGATTTGTTTGGGCCAAGAAACACAAGGAATGGACTTTAGACCAGTGGAAATCTGTGCTTTGGTCTGATGAGTCCAAATTTGAGATATTTGGTTCCACTCGCCATGTCTTTTCTGCGATGCAGAAAAGGTGAACTCTGCCAGATGCCCTGGTCTCCACAGTCACCTGACCTAAACCCATTTGAGATGGTTTGGGATGAGATGGACCGCAGAGTGAAGGCAAAGGGCCAACAAGTGCTCAGCATCTTTGGGAACTCCTTCAAGACTGGTGGAAAACCATTTCAGGTGACTACCTCATGAAGCTCATCGAAAGAATGCCAAGAGTGTGCAAAGCAGAGTACTGGGAAGAGCAAGTGCCATTTGTGCAGACACTAATTGATCAAATGGCTCATCCAACTTCACAATCCAATTATAGATGGGTCACGCATTAGCCTCTCTAATTTGCATGAGACAGATGAAAGGGGAATACAGATGAATGAGTACGAAGGTTTAATGTGCCTGGATACAAACTATGACCAGTCTGTCTGAGCACCTACTTAACCTAACAGACATGATGAATTCTACTGTGACAATGGGCTTTTAAAAGCTTTTTCATTCTAAGTTGCTTCCACATTAAGCTCACACTCCAGCTCGACATCACTTAATTTTTTTCATGGTGACACAGTAGACATTATACATTCTCTGTTGTAGCAAACTCCTTGAGAAATGACATTCCAATATACCTGTCCCACATTTTACCACTCCTTACCTGAGGAGTCAAGTTGCTCAGCAGCAACCAGCAGCTGCCTCTGGAAGCCACACCATCACTCCAAGCTGAGCCTATATGGACAAAAGAAGGAAACAATTTGCAAAAGGTTGATAACAAACATAAATATTGCACTTGAGATTATCATATTTACATGAAAGCAACTTTAATACTGGGACTTTTCTCTGTACACTCAACAGTTCTGTAAAGTACAAGACAAAACTGTTATGAAATGATCAAATCGTCCTCTGTAAACAGTACCTGATCCAAATCTCGACTCTTGATTAATTCCACCTCCTCCCCAGCTCCGGGCCAACCGTGGTCCTCCAGTACTCCATGGGGAGGGTGAGGCCTGTTTTTGATTAGTTAAGCCAGGAGGAGGGCGTGGCAGCTGAGAGCTGTTGCGATTGGTCTTCCAAAACTTGTTTTGTCCGATGGGCTCTGGGGGCCAGCTGGGTTTGTACTCCGAGTACTTTCCTGAAGAGGAAATGGAGAGGGTGGGAGAAATGGAGAAAATGAGATTTGACAAACACACCACAGAAATGTGGGTGAAGGGGACACAGTACAGCCAACTGCTTAGGCATCTGCAGAAAAAGGATAACTTGTACACCAGTAAGATACAGTGCAATGTCAAATATGGTGACAGAAACATGAATGTTAAAAAAATGAGGCAATAAGATGGAGATTCAAATGCTTAAAGCTGTGGACTGTACCATATGCTGATTTTTGTTATGTCCATGTTTCTTATTTGGTTTTCATGAACAGAAATGATGTAACATTATTTGTTTGCTGCATAATTCATCTGAAAACAGACTCTGTCAAACAATACCATCAGACCTGACTAAAGGGGTGTCTGTATTTATACAGCAGCAGCCCAGGGGTGGCTGGGAATAAGAGTGTGACTGTAACTGTTGAACCACAGATATTGGAGCAGTAGAATTCACTTAAGAAACTTTATATAGGCAACTGTGTTTGCAGCCCTATCACTCTTTTAGCTCAATGTTCCAGTTGCTTGTCTGTCTCAACATAAAACAAATCACTCCTGTGTGAGGGGCAGGAATGTCGTCAGGTGACACGAGACTTAATGAGCATTGTATGAATGTAACAGAGATTTGTCAGTATTTAAAAGCTACTTACTCCAGATTTGAAGAACTAAAAGAAAATATAAAACATACCTGTGCTGTGCGCATTGCTGAGCTGGCTGTCTGAGGCACTGTAGGGCCAGGCACCAGGTGAAGGCAGCGAGGTGTTGAGAGAGGGGTTTGGCCCTGAAAACATAACAAGCTTATTTACACATCTTGTGATGGATAAGACAAGACGACCAAGGTACAGCTGGACTGCTGACAGTGAGAAATGTCAAACCTTTGAACAATCATTTCCTCTGAATAAATGGCACTGGAGTGTGTTTTCACATATTTCCAAAAGTAATGTTAAATGATTAAAAAATTACATTTTAATAATTACTGTCTTATGTATATTGTGAATTTCAAAAAAAAGCTATGCTTTAAATAATATTTTCAGCTTGGTATTCCAAATATTTGTGAGTGATGTATAGCTAATTTATTCAACCACTTCAAAAAGAAACAATCAGAAGGATCATAGCTGCTGTTGTACTCAGGTCAGTGCAAACTTAACTCACTCATTAGCATCACTAACAGATTCCCATTCTAATTAGCAATGGAAGTGGTGCAAAATGGTACATTTGTGGGCTAAATGAAGCTTGGATATGGTTAATAGAACATTTAAATTTGGGGGGGGGGGAGGAATAAATCAAACTACATTGTGAATTACAAAGTTTACTAAATTCTGACTAAAAACCTTTGGTGACATAAATAAATACAATTGAATCCCATGTAAGGAGAATATTTTCATATAAATACCTATGTTGTCTCGAAGTAACTGGTGGTCAGAGTCATTGAGGCTTGGGGGTCCTGGGGACCCAAGAACACTGCCAGGGGTCATGTAGGGGTCAGACTCAGGATCTCCACTACTTTGGATTCCCTTCCAGGGAACACCAGGCTGGAACTCTGTCATCACACAACACAAAACATAGGGAATGACTGAAATGATGAGCTTTTAAAGATAGTGGCTGTGTTTTCATGCTACTACAATTAGGAACAAAATTATGTAATTTGTTTTATCTTCTATTATTGACAATTGTGCAGTCAGTTAAAATTTTAACTCGCCGTAAATTTCATAGCTTTGCTCATGCTATTTACATAGCTATGGAAGAAACATAGATAGTGTAACATTATACTAGTGTGACAGAGTGTGGCTTGCCAATACATTCCACAAAGAAGATCACAACATGGTAAACAAAGAGCAACAATGGGGGACATCCAGCTTTTCGTTTCGTCTCTTCTTGGCATGAGGATTTTTAACAAGAGGGAGATGAGCTTCTTTTGAGAGAAGGCTGCATGGAAAACACTGGCTTTTCTATAGTTGCAAGTACAGTAAGAAATGATTCTCTACCAACAAATCAATGGACTGCAGTGTGTCTACCTCCACTGTGTGAGAGGTAGACTATTGTTTTTAGCCAAAAAACTGGGATGGTACAGATCAGTTTGAGTACCCCTTCTCAACATTTGACAATGGAAATGGAAATAATTGCATAATGTCCAGAACTGAAACAAAATGGCTTATATATATTATGTTCAAACTGTGATAGCAGTGAACCCTTTGAATGCTAAATGTCATTGTTGTACATATTTAACATATAGCCTCCCTTAAACGTGACTTTAAAAAAAGAACAGTTCCTTTTTTTTCCTCTTGGATGCTGACTAGTTGCCCTGTGGTAGCAGATACCAAGTCATCCCCACCTGGAGGCCAGCTGGATGTTGCAGGCTTGTTTCCCATTTTACTACCAGGAGTCCGGTGCCAGTTATCTGTAGAGCCCTGTGGTGGAATCCCTAAACCATCGCTGCCCAGCATTTCATATTGGGAGTATGGGGATCCTCCTCTCATCTTTATAGCACTGGGTAAAGGGCCTACAGAAATAGCACACAAGAGATAAATAAGGTCAAACAGATTGACATGAATGTTTCTAATCACTTTGGCTAAGAGTGATTAATTCACCAGATTGACAGCGGCTTGTGGAAATGAGTTAATATCCTGTTATGTACCATCTGTTAACCTACCATTCTTGTAAAGCGTGTCAGGGGGCGAGGGAGCTGGGGAGTGTCCCTCCATCATCCATTTGAAGCGGGACTGCTGTCCTCCTGTGTCCTTCATTCCCGCCATCATGGGACCAAGCTCCAGTCCTGAAAGGTTACCCCCAGGGGCAAGCCCTGCGAAGAGGCCAGGTTTTACACCAACTATACTCATTTGCCTTGTAGTGGGTATAGCTGTAAACCTTAACCCTTGAGCACATTACATTTAATGATTTGCTGAGTCCACAGTCTAAATTTTACAGCCCAACAAACACCACAAAAAGTAATCAAAATATTTCTAACCTTACACACCCATTTTATTCATAATTTCTTCTCCAGATGAGTGCACCTATCTAAGCCGAGATGATTTTGTCAATTGGACTCACCAGAGTACATCCCCTGCGTTTTGGTATGAAGGTCTGATAGAGGCCCTCCCATTCCAGGATGTGAGAGGGGGTCTACCATGGGCTGTTTGGAGAGGCTTCCCAGGTGAGAGGGGGACAGTTTGGAGCTCCCCACTCCTGCTGCAGCTCCTCCAACACCACCTTGTTGATGCTGTCTCTGCTGCTGTAGGATAGCCATAATCCTTGCCAGCTGAGGAAGATGTGATAAAAGAAAATCATATAATAAAAAAAGAGTCAAGAAGACCAGCGGCTTAAATAAGTTGTTATCAATACTAAGGCATAAAAATAAATAAACCAACAACTTTTGAAAATATATGTAGCATGGTGTAGATAACAATATGGTGCTAACCTGCTGTGGGTCAGGCTGCTGCCTGAGAGGCTGAGGCTGAGGGAACTTCCTCTGGTTCTGCAGAAGCTGCTGCTGCTGCTGCTGTTGTAGCAGGAGCTGGCAAGCCTGTTAGGTAGTGGGCAGAAGAGGTAAAGACAGGGACTTACACAGAGCTTACATAAGACAATGTTCACGTACAGACACCATGTGTATGCTAGTATGACAGTAGGGATTGCAGTTTATCATATATGAGATATTACAATACAGTGATTAACAATGCCAGCTAAGCTATTTCTATTGCCAAGTGCAAAAGGTTTATACAGGAAGCTGGTGTAGTCGAAGTCAGTGGCTCTTTTTTTGAAAGCCAGGGTGAAAGGAAGTGATGATGGATAAGAAAAGTGAAGTTAATGGCATATGTGTGTGTGTGTGAACTACAAAGCTCAGATAATGTTCAAGCACGTGTCTTTATTTTTTAGCTGCACAGAAGATGCTCATAACTGCTCAGTTACAGTATTAGTACTTTAATGTTTTGTATAATAAAGGATGTTGCAACAGCTGAGGTATGTGTTTCACGAATGCAGCCTCTGCTGCAGCACATATGTGTTACCCAGTTCATAAAGGAGGAGCAATAGTGCGTTCATATTCACAACCCGTTTTATCTTTCACTCTTCTCCGTTTGTTTGTGTCAGTGCTCACACACGAGATACAGAAATGGGTAGGAAGAAAGTGGAGGAGAAAATGACGGAAAAAACACGCTAAAAACACATACTGACCTGAAATAAAACAAGCATTGGTTTAAATGAAAAATGGAGGAAAGAACGGAGCACATTGATATTAATGATTGCGTGAAAGTTAAGAAGCGAGGCGCTGCACACTGTTCGCTGCAGAGGGAGCATGGCCTGGCACTCACAACTGGAGGGCACTGAAGTTTAATGAATGTGGAGGAAACATTTATCACAGTTCAAGCAGCCGTTTGCGTTGATGACAAGATTTACCATATATCGCGTGCCCCTAATTTAGACACATACCAGATGGAATTGTTGAACGTGAGGGTAAATGTTGCTGAGCATTGCTAGCTGCTGTGGGGAAATCTGAGGTGGGAACACTCCTCCACCAACACCACCGACTCCTCCAACACTTCCAACGCTGCCGACACCTCCTACTCCTCCAACCACTCCACCCACACTTCCACCAGGGGAGGGCATCTGCTTCAGCATAGGGCCTGGCACCTGAACATCACAGGAATTTATTTATGTATATGTGGCTGATGATAGAGGGCACTTTATGGAGTAATAGGGACACTCCAATAATTGAGCTTTGTTTATTACAATGTATTAATGAGATACACACATTAAGTGCATAGGATTTAAAAAACCCCAAAAACTATTCACTCCTACACATCATCCAGTCCTTATTAAAGGTGAGGGCTATTTTTTGTTGTACTTTGGTTGATATATACAGGTGTACATCTTTTACATTTTTAAACATGTTTTGCTTTAAAAGCCTTTTATTAGTGGAGGGCAGTATACCGGTTCATACAGAAAACAGGTATAACAATTTTTCGTATACCGGTCAAAAACAGAACGTGGCACAGCAAAAACAATATTTGACAGGGGACCCTTTTCACTGCTGCACCACACACACAGCTGAAGTGACTGTGGTAAACTGCAGGAATGAAAAAATTACCCCCCCCAGCAGTAAACACATCTGCGAGTGACAAGAATGATTACAGTTACATTTACAGACACATACTCAGATGCGCCGCTAAGCCTGGTACCCCTCTCTCGCTCGACCACTCACAGGAGCACACACACACACTCAGTTGCATCGCTGGAGCACACGCACATATTCAGATGTGCTCATACCTCTCTAATGCTTGACCATAAGCACAATATGAGAGCGCGCACACTCTCAACTGCACCTCCATCGCTGGAGAATTCATTCATGCTCATGCATAAAAAAATTTGTATATCGTGAAATGCTTAAAAATTTGAAAAACACTGATATACATTTTGGTCATACCGCCCAGCACTACTTTCTATGATACTGGCAAATGTCCATGTTATTACTCAAAATCATTTTTTTTTGTACGTGAACATCTCAGTAACCTTAATTTATAACAGAAACATGACGACAGGGATTAGTATGGTTAAAATGTGTCGACATTGGCAGGTGTTCAGCTCTCACTGATACAATGTTCATCCTGACTAAAAATATCAGAGTGGGATGACAACAGACCTGAGGAGACAGGAACTGATGAGGCACTTGAGCACGTAACCCCTGGGAGTTCAGTGGATGCATGCCAGATTGGTGCATCCCTCGAGGCTGAGCCATCCCTCCACCACTGCCAACAAACACTCCATGGCCACCCATCTGAAGTTCATAATAAACCATACAATAATATAGTTGTATGTGTCATGAATATTTGTAATTGCACTGTAGTTACTTTCAGGTTTTCCAATAACAAAGCCATCTTTCCACCAAGCAGTACACTTTGGTTTAGTTTGGTATACTATGCAATTATGTGTGTTTGCATTGTCAAATATTGTGAAGGGTACCAAAATAATCACTCCACACTATCCCACTTTTTCTGATGGCATATATAGCACTGGGGCCCAGCACCTTAAAGGTTGGAGCTTGACACATTGCAGTTATCTGATTGGGCAACAGAGAATCATCACTTCCATGGAGGAATGGAATGATGAAAAGACAAAATGTGCCAAATATAATCATGTATTATGTCAAAAAGAGGATTTAATGCAGCTTATGTTTGTTATCTAACAAATAATTTCAGTGAGCATTTACGGGCTTACCTTTGTCAGTAAGCCCGTAAATGCAAGTATGATTTTTTTATACTATTTACATACAGTTGCTGATGCACCTTTTGCTGTCTGGGCTACAGAACATGCAGTTGAAATGCAAGCCGGATCAGGGTTTACCATTCAGAACCGTACCAAGGAGAGATGAACGGCACTTTGTACTGCTTGACGAAATCACAACTTAACCAACTTTAAAAATATAAAATAGTTACTTCAAACTAAATAAATTCCTACCTTTTCCCCATACAGCCCTATGTCACCTTGACCCATGTCTTTAGAGTTAGACAGGCGGTAACCTCCGCCACCTCTTCCTCCTCTGCGCATCTCTCCATTGTAGTCAGTTATTCCTCTTTTGTCTTCCATCTTTTTATCATCACTTGGATCATCACCCTGAGAAACAAAAAATGTTGTTTAGTGGCTTTACAGTCATTCACTGGACAGTTACAGAGGCATCACTTATGATCCATCCTACATGATGACATTATCAGTATGAGCCATTACAGCTAAAGAGCTTTTTTGAGGATCATCTTACCAGAAGGCCCATGTTTGAAAACTGGCGTGAAACTGGGTTCATCCAACTGTCCCCACCTCCACTCTTTAGAAAAGAAAATCAGATATAATGGTCAATGAAAATATCCAATAAAAATCACAAATAATAGTCTACAGAATTACTGAAAATAAAATGTAGAAAGAAAGAGGTCAAATAAACTCTTCCTGTTCCCCACCTTGATATTGCCCCTCTTGGCCCCATGAGTCTGGCCCCAGCCTCCAGAGTTGAACGAGGAACTACTTCCTTGGGAGCCAGTGCTGTTCCAGACACCTCCACCACCATCATCTTCCTCATCCCAACTTGGGTGGCGGGAGGCTGCAACAGAGCCCTCTCCCTTCCCACCCCAGCTTTCCACTGACTTGGTGCCTGTAGCAATAACAAAGCAGTTGAGTGAGGATTATCTCAGCAGTAATCTCTCTAGATTTCCTTTTTGAAAAAAACAAAAAACAAAAACAGAAGCTCCATTTATACTGAGATGTGTAATGTTTGAGTATCAACATCTAATATCTAAGATTCTGTAATATTTTACATGATGCACTTATCATTTGTTCAATTCTTACCAGGTTTACCAGTGTTGGGTGCGGGGTTCCCCCAGCCAGAAACTTTGCTGGGTTCCTCTGGATCCCCCCAACCTGTTGCTGCATCTGAAGCCTGACCCCACGCAGATGTTCCATTATCCACAGACTGTGCACTTCCTCCCCACATACCAGCACCTGGAGATTGATTACAGTGAATACTCATCTTTAGAATGTGCCAAAGAACATAAAGTTAAAATAGAAGCAGTGATGACATGAGTCAATACCACTAATGAGGCTGATATTAGCAAATCTTGTGCTCTGCTGCAGCTGACATGTACTATCAAGGACAAAAAAAATGCTACAACTAACATAAAAGCTAACATTTAAAGATAAAGCTAACATTTGCAGTCAAATACTGAAAACTATTCTACTTTGGGTGTGGCTTGCCAAATACACTGTTTTTTCATGGGATATAGTGGCTGTCCATGGTTGTCATAGTATAAACTCTGCTTACCCACTGGAGCATTGCGAGTGTTTGTGTCTCTGCTGTGCTGCAGCCCCTGCTGCCTTCTAGGTGGTTGTTGCTGCATGCCTGGTGGTGGGGCCTGTTGACCATGGCTTTGGCCGGGCCCAGCACTGTTCTTGTCCCATAAGTTCACGTTCTTGCTGTTGTAACAGGTTGGGTCTCCCCATGCCGAGGTACCATCATCGATTTCCATTTTGCGGCTAATAGATTGAGGGGAGGGTTCTTCCCAACCGCTAGGCTCCAGGGTATCTCCACCACCTCCAGAGATTTGGGGGATTGGGCCAGAGGTCCAGCCTGAACTTTGGTTGTTATTTTTAGATGGTGGACCTCCGCCTCCAACACTGGACCGACTGCTCCACCCACTTTGCATGGGACCTCCTGGTGGCTGCTGGCCTGGTAATTGGTGCTGCTGTTGATTTGGAGCTTTCAGTGGTGCCACTTGGCTGTTTGGTATCTTTGCTGCTGTTGGATGAGGCTTGGCACTGCCCCAGTCCTGGTGGGACTTGCCTCCAACCACATCTCCCCCTTCCCAACCTCCTCGCTGAGGTCCTCCTCCATCCAAATTACCCCAGGTGGATCCATCATCAGAGTTGTTTCGTCCATCTCCCCACCCACCTCCGGGTATAGAGTCTCTCTTTCCCCAGTCTCCACCCCAACCACCTGCCTCCCCTCTTCCAGTCCCCTTCCACCCCCCTGTCCCTTTATTCTCTGGACCATCAGCCCATTCACTACCATGTTCTTCCATGTCTCTCCTGTTCCCTCCTCTGTGATCCCTCCATTGTTGTTCTTCGCCCCCCCACGCTTTGCCCTTGTTTTCAGGTGGGAGATCACCCCAGCCTCCAGCTGCCCTGCCTGGATTGCCCTTGACATCTTCTTCTGGCAGATTTGGCTTTCTTATAGTGCTTCCAGGCAGGTGACTACCACTCGTGGACTGCATAGAACCATCATCCCAGCCATCTTTCTTCACTGTAGCAGAGTTTAAACTAGATGTGTGACTGCCAGAAGATGGATCACTAGTTAGTGAACTGGTGTTAGGTAGATACCCCGGACCACGACTACTGGTAGTGTTCATGGTTGCTGATGAAAATGCAGAGGAAGATGAAGTACTCCTTTCAATTCTGTTTCCTGCTCCTGCTGTGGTGTCCAGGTCCCAGGCCACATTCTGTCTAATCTGAGTCTGACCCCAGCCCATGTTAGACAGAACTCTGGGGTCCAGGTCTGATCGATTGAGCATGCTAAGTAAGGCCACTTCAGCATTGGAGGTCGGCTTGGAACGGTGGCTTACAGGAGATGATTGATCATGTTTTTGACTGCTACCACTCCCTCCTCCGCCGCTTCCAGCTGTGGAGCCTCCTCCACTAGAGGATGAAAGTACTCCACCTCCAGTGCCTCCACCCTGCCCTCCTCCTTCTCCACCCCACTCCCAAACTGCCCCGTCCCCACTTTCCATCCCTGTCTGATTGTCCCAAGCTTTTGTCATAGTTTCAAGCTTTGGTGAAGCAGATTCCTGTAAAGTGCTGCCACCAATACTGCCTCCACTACTGCTGCTGTTGCTACTCCCATCTCCTCCTCTTCCACTTCCTATTGCCAAGTTACTTGAACTTACAACTGCCGGTGTGCCACCCCACTCTGACTCTGAACTGCCTCCTTCCCATGCTCCCTGAGATACCACTGGGGTATTTGAACCATCATCAGTTGCCATGCCCCACCCTGCTTTCTCACTCCGATTACCAAAGGCCCACGCATTCCCATCCTGACCCTGAGCCTGAGCCTCAGTCCCTCCTCCACCCCACCCCTCTGCCAGTGATACACCTGCACTGAAGTCAGAGGACAATGGTGGCATGGATCTCCAAGAAGAACTGGCGACTAAGGAGGAAGACGAAGAGCCACGAAGGTTACCACTCCCTTCTTTTTCAACACTAGCAACCCCACAGTCCCCGTCATTATCACTTTCTTGATTTGGTCCTGCTCCCCGTGCTCCCCCACCTGAACCCAGCTCCAAACCTGGGTTTCCCAACAGCTGTTGCTGAGGTTCTTCACTCCTGGCCACAGCAGCTATTTCAGTGTGCTGCTGTTGAAGACCACTTTGATTCACAGATGAAGAATGAGAATGAGTGGTGATGAGAGTGGTGCTGGCAGAGAATGAGGAAGCTGAAGTAATGGATGAGAGAAGTGGAAGGCTATCATTAGCTGAAGTTGGTGTCCCACCTGGCACCAGGGCAGGCCAGGCAGAGGGGTTCATGTTGGGGTTAAAATTGGCACCAGTGACACTGCTGCTGCTGCCACCCACAGGACTCTCCTGAGGCCCAGGTAGAAGATGGGAGACTTTGGAATTGTAAAATGCTGCAGATCCTAACCCTGCCTCCACCTGAGAGGTGGTGGATGAGCCCCACACATCACTCGACTGAACACATTCATTAAGCGGAGAAGAGGAGGAAAGAGGAGAAGAATGAGGTGGGGAAGGATTGTCCATGTTTCCTGCTCCTCCTCCTCCTACTGTTCCTCCTTTCTGCTGGATGTTTCTCTCACTCCATGAGGCACTACTGTTGTTTCCAGGGCAGTCTGGCTCCTGCACCCCTCCTACAGCCACATCAGAATTTAATTTGGCCCCACTTTGGATGCTTGGCCAATCCTCCAGGTCAGTCCCATCCACAATCACTGTCCCGCAGCCCTGAGAAGAGGACTGACTGCCAGAGCCTGCCCCCCATGTGGAATTTGCATAAGTTGTAGTAGTAGAAGACGACAGAGCAGCGACACATAATGAAGATGAGGAGTTGGGGGGTGAAGGGGAGGATGAAGCCTGGTTGTAATCTACAAAGAAAATTGAGATTATTGATTAAATTCATAATTTAAGCATAGAAATGGCAAGTAATGACATGTGGAATGTACTGACAGAAGTACCAACTGTAACTTATTGGACACAGCAATTAATAATTCTTTGGCTAATCAATGATTAAATTAATCTTCAACTGCATTCAACAAGTTCTCAGCCTCTTTATGTGAATGTTTTCTAGTTTCTTTGTACTATATATAAAATAATTCATCAAAAATGGTTTGGGAAAAGCCAATAAACATTTTTCAACATTGTAAGAACCAAACAACTAATCACAGACAACAATGAATGCCTGACAACATCCATTGCTACTGTCAACAATGAATGTCAATCATAGCACAGTATTGGGCTTTATCCATATTACTAGGTCTTAATTGAAAAACAGCATGTTAAAATAAAAACAGTCTGTGTTCAAATTAGCATTAAGTTTCAGAAGCAGTAGGCATCCATACTAACAATCCTAAAATTGCATATCCTGTGACCATTTAGGTACACTGGGCATATGCATGCCAGTGTAAACAGGAAGCTGATTCTCTCCTCAGCAAATTTTTTCTTGGTTTTAAAGAGTATTAGTGTGGGGAAACAACAGGGGTGAAAGGTGAATTGAGCTTTTCATTCATGGCTGACAGTCCCGTCAGCTGAGAAGAATCAGTTAGACGATGAAAGCAGGTAACCGCAACGTTGTTTCATAATTTCTCCAATTTTAGCCCGATGTACCGAAAAGCACCCCTGGATTTTTCAAACTAAAAAGAAAGCCAGCAACTTTCTTTATATGTCTTCCCTTTTGAGGCTCTAAAACACCAAGGTAGTGTTTTGTTTAAATGTATCCATGGTGTCTCTTATGCTATAATGTCAACAAATTGATTGCTAAATGTTTGTTACTTTAAGAAAGAAGATGACATAATCACATTTTTTACTAGATAGTGACCCACCTGTGCCTCCACCTGTGCTTGCATTGGGGTTATCTGCACTCAGTGAGGAAACAGGTGGCGTGGCTGCCCAGCCACTACCTCCTCCACCTGTACCACCTTCTGCTCCTCCTCCCCCCAGCAGCATGGAGGACAACGGTGGCTGGCCCCTCTTCAGTAACACTTTGTGGTCCTGCTGACAGCGAAACCTGGGTGGAACTTCTCGGGACATGTATCGCTGCTGCTGGGAGGTCTGGCTTCCAGAGGGGGAGGAGGAGGACTGTCCGTTGGCCACAGCAGTCCGCTGCTTTGCATTGTTCCCGCCACCTGTAGGAACTTGTGCAGAAACCACAGCTGCACCAGGACTGGGGGATGAGGGGGCAATGGGGCCAGGGCTGGGGGACACTGAGCCTGGGCTGGTGAGGGGCTGAGAACAGGAGGGCTTGGCTGATTCTGGCACTAAATTTTAAAAAACAATTAATGAGGGTGTTAATTATTAGGGAATTTAGTTTTGATAAAAACAGAACCATGTATGTTACAGAAGAAAGGTAACTACTCTGTAGTTAACAGAGTTAGAAAAGTTTGAGGAAATTTGGTTGAAGTTTGAGGAAATGTGGTTCGTCATCACATGATATTAAAGTTCTTAGGGGTACTGCTGATTTAACTTTAACAACTGGACATACAATTCAGCCATTCACGTGTGTGAGTGAGTGAGTGAAAAAAAGAATACCTTTGACTCTCTGTTCTGGCACCTAAAAAAGGAAGAATAATGAAGTCAGGTATAAGGAAGAAGATAATTTTCTACCAGTGGTAGACTAATGCAAAAAAAACAATTTACTTGTATTACTTTGTGTAACAATGAAAGTTGCTAATTTATATTGAACTTTATCAGCTCCAATTCAAGTGGTAATGATATAGAAAAAAGACTAACCTACAAATTACAAAAACATAGCCAAAATCAGCGGTAAATACTACACTGTTTACCTTCTGTGAGGTTTCCCTTTTCTTTTTATCCTCTTTCTTCTTTTTCTTGTCTTCCATGAACTACTGTTCCCTTTCCTGATTCTCCTGTCTGTTAAAAAAAAAAAAAAAACACTTATCATCAAGACAAGCAATACAGAAAGTGATATAATGCGCACACATACACATTTTAGAATCAACATTTATAATATGTACTTGATCAGATCACAGCTATGTTGTCTCACACAGTGTTGCAAGGGCTGTAATGTTAACCAGGAGCAGACAGCTTGACAACAGCCTGTGGTATCCTTGCCTCTCACTGCATAATTCATTCACCAGCAAACGAATGCAATTCCAACCAGCATACAAGACAGGCTGAAAACAAACAAGTGACTTCAAACTGTACATTTATGCTGTACTGGACTGCAGGTCAGCACTCTTGCCTTTGCAGCAAGAGGTCCCGGGTTCACAACCCGGTTGGAACAAGGGGCCTTCTGCAAGGAGTCTGCATGTTCTCCCCGTGGTGCGTGGGTTCTCACCGGGTACTCCGGCTTCCTCCCACAGTCCAAAAACATGCAGATTTGGGGACTAGGTTACTTGGACACTCTAAATTGCCCGTAGGTATGAATGTGAGAGTGAATGGTTGTCTGTCTCTATGTGGCCCTGTGATGGACTGGCGACCTGTCCAGGGTGTACCCTGCCTCTCGCCCCATGCTAGCTGGAGATAGGCACCAGCACCCCCCGCGACCCCTAGTGGATAAAGCGGCAGAAAATGAGTGAGTGAGTGGACTGCAGGTCAGGGGTTTCCAACCTTTGGTTCAGGGACAAGTACCAGGCCTTGCGATGGGCCAGACTAGGTTGCAAAAACACATAGGAAGCAAGCCTACTGCACACTGTTTTGAACGTTTTTCTTGGAAGCATCCAACCTTTTTATCATGTAACAATTCAAATGAACACATCCCATTGATGGTATTTGAGACACTGCTGATCTATTCGGATTTTTAAGCACATTTCTAGAATGTACATTGTCAGTGACCATCGATGAAATTAGAATGCCTTGTTAATGTCAGAGGTCACGACACAACCAAGCCACGCCAGGTCGTTCTAGATGAAAACAAAACACGCTACACAGGATGCTGAGACAAACCGGATTTTGCTGCAAGTGGGAAATGATGTCAAATACCACAGAGCTGTAAATACCACTGGGCCCAGTGACTGTGTGTGAGCTAAGCTACACGCAATGAGCGTCATTTCACACAACGCTAATGTAAACTAAGCACTTACTATTCCCTACTTAAACACACAGGCTGACATAACAGCTGACCATTAGTGTAAGTGTGAAATTTTAAGGGCAGATTTTGGCAGCCGCATGAAGAGTACACGACCAGGGTTTTTGTCAATAACACGACAGTTGGGAATAACTGTTAGCTTACAATGTCACTCTGGTAAACAACTAGCTCATAACGCTAGCCGACTGTGCAGCGACCGCTGACCACGATGCCCTGACCCCGACGATCCGGGGGAAATCGCGGGGCAGGCTGACCAGGAGCAGCGGAACCAACCTTACCTGTGCGCAGTTAACTGCGGTTACCAGACACGACACATAGACCCCTGGTTTCCAAACAAATTCCTACGTACACTTTAAGTTTAAATTTACAAAGAAGCACTACTGACGGGACCGCGAACAGACTGAAACACCAGGCGGTTTATCAGGACAAACAATCGACAGGGCCAAATACAACGACGAACTTTGGTGGCGTTTCTTCGGCGCTGCACCGCACAACAAACGAGGCTCCTTTAAAACGTCAATGTTGGCGACTGCGTAGCAATGGGATTATACTAACGTTTCTAATCAGCGGATAAATGACGAGAGTCGTCGTTTGTGATAAATACTCACCTCAGGAATCACGCAGGACATAAAGTGCTTCTGTGCAAAAATTCTTGCAGACCTACCGCTAGCAGGCTAGCACGGTAGCTAGCCTAGCGAGCGAGTTCTTCGAGGTTTTCAAGGCTAAATTGAATAAGAAATGACATCACCGAAGGGCGAAATGTTCGTCGTAGAAAAAAACGGGAAAAGGCAAGTACTGTTTTCTGCGCGAATGCAGACCTCAATCTGTAAACAAAACATGCAGAACCTCTAGATGACTGTCAAACGCTGTGTGATCGGTTAGTTTACTGTCAGCCATTTTGCTTCTGTGCTGTGAAGCTTTAGCCAGCAGCATATGACATCACTGGGCTGGTTGTTGATCGGAGAGGGGAGGAGGAGCACAGCATGTACCGACACTGTCCACCAGAGGGCGTCCAGTCACAGGAATCCAGACGTCAGCCACACAACGCTAATAAGTAAACAATGAGTAACGTAATCTACATGGTTTTTGTCGATACTGACCTTAAACACCTGATTAATTTTTTTTATTATTGTTGATGTAAAATTTACTTGATGTACTGTATCCCTTTATGCATATTTTTCTACTTCATTCTATTTTCTTTCAATATCTTAGATAACTGTGATTATTTATACCATGAACTTTGTTCTGCTTATTTGCCTGTTCATTGTGTGCTGCTATTGTGACACCTACTATGGTGTAAATAGTTCAGTAATGTTCTTTTCTGTCCACTTTCTTTTTTATGTTTCATTTGCTTATTTTGTTGGGGTTGCAAAAACTGGTTCGGTATTTTCACCAATAAACTAATGAATGAATATATTAGCATGGGTGTAAGTGGCCAAATTGGTTTTCCTGGCTGAAATATTACAGCCAAGACTAAAGGATAAATGCAATACATTCCGCGAATAACATTGAAAAGTCATCACAATTAATACTTTAGAGCAACGCTTAATGATTTAAATGTTTTTGTGTGTTTCAACAACAAACTCAACCTTCTTGTGAATGCTAACAATTTTTTTAAGGTATTTTGGGGCATAGAAAACTGAAAACAAATGAAAAATAATTAGTTTTTATTTGCCATCATTTTTGCCTTTAGGTAGTATTTAGTTTTCAGGTATTTGGTATTGTTTTTCCATTTAATCAAATAAGTGCAATACTTTCTAAATGTATGATTTTTAGATTAGAATAAAACAAAGTCAATTGCTTTTGTGCACATTCATTTATTTTTTTAAACAAAGGAAAATAATTAAAAACAATTTGCTCATAGTGAACTAAAGCTTTTTTGTACAAGGTAGTGTAAAATATAAAAATGCAGCACAAGCAGACCTTCAGTCATACAAAAAATTCCATCTAAACATCCAAAAGATTTTTCATATGAAAAAAGTGTGCATGTAATAACAGTTTCATTTCATTTAAATAGTATCTGTTATATTGACTGATGTCTTAAATATATCTTTTGTCCAGTGACACAAATATCTTAAACATGGGCACATTGTATGAGTCTAACTTTGAAAGTGCGTGTAGACTATATGTAAGAAATTAATATGAACTAAACACAGACTGTGTATAAAGATATTTGCCTGGATTTGAAAAGAAATCTGTTTGCCATGTTGATTAAAAACTAACTGCACTTCACTATTTGAATATTAGATATAGACAGTCCAGGTTGGCTACATAGATGAAAATTCTGTATGCATGCGCATTGGTTGGTCTAATCCTGCTTTCTTTCAGATTCCATGTCAGTCCATATTTGATCTCACTTCACCCACTAAAACATTTCTACAAAAGTTAACCCTCTGCAGATACTTGACTAATAATTTATTCAAAGCCCAACTAATCTAGTAATGCACTTTGAATATACAGTTTATTCTTCACTCCTCTATTGCAACCTATCCAGTTCAACCCATGCTACTGCCCTCTGCTGACTATAGATGGCACTGCATATGGCTTCCAGCAGCTCATCAGTGCAGCCCCAGGTGTTGGGCTCCAGTGTGTAGTAGAGCAGAGGCAGTGTCTCCAGCTGCAACTCCTCGGCCTGGCACATTTTCATGACGTTGTCGTCTCCACACCGTGGAAAAAACTTCCTATTACACATTGGGGTAAAAAATGCTTATTTGTAATGTATGAAAATCCTACTGTGTCTGAACATAAAGTGTTCATTAAGTATTTACTTTACATACAGTATAAATGTAATGTAATATAATATATATAAATATGTTTAAAAATATATATAAATATGTATTAAATAGGTTAAAAAAAAAAAAAATGAAGTTATGGGTCGTTCTGCATTCTTCATATAGTTCAGAATGTATTCTACTTCTTGAGCAAACAAATGAGCGCTTACCTCAGCTTCTTGTGTTTTTTGTTCTTAGGTCGGACATGAATGACAATAGGGTAAATCCCCTGTCTTATTAAGCCCTCAACACTGGTCAGCCCCAGCTCCAGCAGACAGTGCTTGTCCTAAGAAAGAGACAAATATGCATTCTTAGGCAGTTCAGACAGCCTACTTATGCTTCCCTGAAGAAGAGTAGTTTTTTGATATGGGGTTGTTTTTTGGAGATTAATTCAATTTTCAATTTTCAATTTTGAAAATTGAAATTGAAAATTCAAAAAGGCTGGTCAAAATTGGGTGGGATTAAGTAATAAAAAAGATGTAACGATGTGTTTTTTGTTTCCTTACCTGGCTGATGACTTCCTGTATTGACTTCAGCCGAATGCCCAGATTTTGCTCTGGACTGCTGGAATCCAATAAGAACACGCTCTTGTCACGTCTCTCTGAAACCTGAACAGGCTCTGCAAACCCCCAGGAGACACAGGAAAGAGTAGACTGTAGCGTATCAAGTGATGGTCAACTGAAGAATAATGAACTGTGAGATTGTCAGTGTTTTTGAACTTCATGTGTGCAAGTAAGTGTGTGTATACCTGGTGCACAGGTGTTGAAGCTCAAACCAGACTCTGCTGGCTGCAGCAGTCTCTCTATGAGTCCACGGGAGAGAAGAGAGGGGGAGAAGATGACTGGCCGCTTAGTCTTAACCTGCACTGGCTGTACCAAACTGTAAGGGATCAGGTGCTCCTCATGACCTGGGAGGGGGAGGGGGGACATGCAGATATGCACACATTTGTGCACAAATATATATAGATTGGTATTTTATTCAAAATAAAAGGGTTTAACTTATATTTGGTGTTGCATTTCAGGGAAACTAGCTGAATCTTACGTTTACTGAGAGTATAGAAGACCTGCTGAGTGGAGCCAATCCCTCGACAGCTGGGGTCCACTGCTTTGACTAATCGTACACGACCAGGTGCTTTTCTCAAGAACTACAGAACATACATGGGAAAACTGCAGTTATCAGTGCTGTCAAAATATGGCTGCATGAACACTTGGTCTTAAAGTAATTTCAGTGAGTATATTACTACCTTCTTCTTGAAATCCTTTTGCTCCAGCGCCATTTTTCGTAGCCTTACAAGTAACAGCTGCTGTGCCCTAAAATGTAAAAAATAGTGTAATCCACTCCTAATTCTATACAACTATATGTTTCTTAGGGCTGACATATTGCATTCTATTCTTGAAACCAAGCTAGATTTTGGCCTTTAGTGTGAACAATTCTCAATGACAAGGATTAGAATATAGTCTAAAATAATGCAGTGGTCAAATATAATTCTGATTGGCCCCTTTTAGACCTGATATTAAAATCTGTCTTGAGTGATTCCAAGTGGACAGCAGTTAGTGCACCTGGTATTAAATTGCGTTCTTGATTCATGTCCTGTGATGAGATCTGGTGACAGGAAGTGAGAGAGAAAAAAAGAGCTGGGAGGAGCTGAGCGAAATAAAAGCAAAGACTTAACCCGCTGTAATATGAAATAAGATTTCTTTGGAAAAATAAAATGATGGGACAATACATTTTGTTATTGTGATGGTGGCTACAAATGAATCCATGTATGCATCATGAAAAGCATAAAAACGTTTAGTTTACAGTAAAACTGCAGTGGGACAGAAGAGTTCAGGTGGCAGCCTTTAGTTTGTCCTGAGGACAGCTGACACTAGATTGCACATGCTCAAGAATGCAAGCATGCATCTTAAAACTCTATCTCTAGGAGGACACGTCCATTACACACTGGGAATGTGCAAACCTGTACTTGTTACTGTCTACATGTGACCGCACAGTCAGGATGGATGTTAATACCAGGTCTGAATGGGGTGACTGACATACCTGTTATAGTTGGGCATGTTTCCTGCTTGGAGGGGCTTGGCTGTGTGTGAGTCCACAAGTGAACAGCGCCAGTGGTACTTCCCATTGTACCTTGTGTCCGTAACATGGATAATGTCATCACAGGACACACTCAGAGACAGGGGGTCACCGTGTGGCTCAATGTTAAGATTGACACGCACATAGAAAGAGTCAGCGCCCATAAACTGAGGCGACACAAGCTCGGAGCACAGCTTGGAGAATGCTGATGTCAGAAGGCAAAAAAAGAGACCATATTAACATAAGTATGTTTGTCACAAATAGTGTAACTGTTTTTTCTTATCTAAGAGATATGACTCACCCTCTGGGTTGCTCCTGTGCTTTAGTGTTTGAGGTTCTGTCCACCATTGCAGAGAAAAGTGAGCTACCTCTGCAGTGCACTGACCCAGCAGGACACTGCCCCCACCAAACAGAACCCTCTCCAGCTGGGCACCAATTAAATAAGCGTTTTACTACAATATGCTCAGCTGCTGCATGTATTCACAAATACAATCCACACACATGACTTATTTATGACACTGACACACACCTCCAGTAGTTCACTGCCCTCTTTCAGTCCACACTGTTCAGCTGGGGAACCTGATCTCACATGGCTCACAAAGATTCCTGTTCGGTTTCCTCCAACTATTGTGATATCATCAGCTAGACTGGCTCTTCCATGCTTGGGTGAGGTGGGGGGACTTGAAGATGGGGACTGGGAGAGTATTCTGTAAGATAACAGACATAACAAGATAATAATGAGACACATATAGCAAATCTTGCAGATGTACCTTTTTTCAGTTTAGAATTAAAAGTCAAATTAGCTCCAATAATTTTCCAAAGGTCCAGAGTGTAAACAAATGTGACACTGAATAGTGAGACTGCAGACTACTGTATGTCAGGGAACTACTGTGACCTTTGCAAACCAGAAGGGATGTAAACCTTCCTTTGTATCATACACTTCTGCTTCAAAATGCAAAATGGTTGGTTGGTCAGTTTGAGCTGAAACATAGTGGTGCAAAATGGCAGCCTCCTTGAAGCAAGGCCCTTGCCTTAAAAACACATTAAATGCCAAACCTAAGGCTACAACAACCAAACACCATTTATCTTAAGGCCATTATAGATGGTGGCTGTACCTAGGAGCAGTGGGCTGGTGTGAAGAGACAGAGGGCAGGTTGACCAGGTCAGGGGGGAAGAGATGAGAGTGTAGGGAGTTCCAGGAATCCCACAAACACGTTTCAGTCTGCACACCTACAAACACCACAGAGCGTCATAAATCACAGTGAATATGTTACGTAAAAAGAAAAAAAGTAGCACCTCCTCGACTAATAGTAAAACACTCAAATGTGTGTGTAAAAACCCCTGTGTGTGTCCTGATTTTAACTGGTTCTTGTGTTACTAGCACAGAAGAGAACACACTTATGAATTCTCATCCAGAGCAGGTCAGAAACAAATGTACCTGTAATGTTATCATTCTCATCACTGCCCCAGGAGTCCAAGTCAAACCTTGGCAGATCAGAAACAAAATACAGTATATCAATCAAATGAAATGCAAAGTGGGTGACAACACTGGTCGAAAGAGGCTGAGATTATGAATTAAAAATATTACATGGGGCTAACACACTCACTCTCTGTTGACCCGCCTGTTGATGGAATTCATACAAGGAGGGAAGGGGAATGTGGAAAGTCGATTTATTTCTTTTTCATTGTCTTCTGTCTGAGGGAAGGAGCGTTAAATGAAGACTGATTATGACTTTCTTTCCTTCTTTCTTTCTTTTTTTCTCAATGAACAGAATACAGCTGTATTACTCACTGATGACAGAAGATTCTCTTCTGAATTGGAATCTGTAGGGTTGTAAAAAATATAGAGGAAACTTTCCAGTGCAAAAACGTCAAAATCATTTTGCATCTGTCAGTGGACACAACTTACCATCAGAGTTTTCATGGTTTTGTCCTCTAGATGGCACCTGTTGCACAGAAAAGATACCTGTTAATACAGTATGACTTAACAGGTGGTGAGAAGTAGGTCGTGTGCAGGTACTAACTCGCTGAGAGTTGCATAACAATGTATTGCAACATCTTGTAATCTCCAAAACTATAATGAGACCCAACTCCAGATGAGGAAAACATCTTTGCAGTCCTAAAGCAACATTCCTTGCATAGTATAATAACAAGAGAAAAAAGCCCTGTCCCATAAATATGATCCCTTACACTAAACAATAGAAGTACGTATACTACATAAACAGCAGCTACTCCTATAATTAACAGCCACTCTTTATCTCTACAAAGAAACCTTGTTTTTTATTCAAAGCTGCAATGCATATTTAGGGTGAATTTTGCTTTGTTGACATTATTCTTCCTCTGTTTATTTCTTTGAGAGATTATGTCTTAGAGATTATGTTATTTGCATGCTGCATCCTTCATCTGAAAACAGCCTTTGTCAAGCAATACTATCAGACATTACTGTGGGAGCATTTGTGTATATAAACCAGCAGCACAGGGGCAGCAAGAACATTTATCCTGTTACAACTGCTGAATGATCTTGTTTTTGAATCGAACTGAAATGGCTTGATTTGTTTGTCAATTTGTTTATTTGTTATATTTTTAAAAGTTACGCACCACATCTGTAAATAAGAATGTTTATAATACTATTATAATATTATATAGATGAAAGCCAGCCCTGACCTTTCTCAACAGCTGACGGGTGCCATTGGCTTTGGGGCTCAGGTCCAGGCCAAGGGAACAGCAGGGGCCATAGCACTGGTCCTCACTGCATAGAGACAGGTGGGACTGGGACACAGACAAAGAGAAGTGCATATGTATGACATTTTTTTGGAGAAAGATAGTTCTGCAACCTTAAATTGCCACCCTTGAATGATAGCTCACACAGTGCAGACAATGGTTGTTCTGTTCCCTTTCCTCCTGATTCCTTGCTCTCTCTCTCTCCAGCTCCCCCTGCTGCTGCTCCAGGTAGGCCTGCAGCTCTGCAATGCGTTTACGTAGACGGTTCTTATCCAGCAGACAGTCTGTGTACTCCAGCTGCAGGCTGTCTCGACTACGCAAAGCCTGGGTGACAAAAAGGCACAGCAAGGAACTCAGCAAAAAACAATTAACTCTAACGACACAGTCAAGTGGGCAAGGCCACACATGTGGGCCATGAGTCCTGGTTCGAGTCAGACTCTGCATACACTGACCTGGTCTCTCTCCTTTTCCAATTCCATGATCTGGTTGAAATAGGACACACCCCTCTTCTGCTCTGTCTCCCAGTCCAGGTGGAGAGTCCTTAACTTCAGCTGTAGCTGCTCGCACTGCGACTCCAGCTACAAACATAATTCATCATCAAAGGTAGAAAAAACACCTGCAAAAAATTACAATGAAACCAAACTTTTGCATTTATATTTTTTGTATTTACATTTGCATTTATAGCTCTAGTGTTTACAGACAATTGTTTGAAAAAAAGAAGATATCCAGTGAGCAGCAGTTCTCTGGTCCAGAGAGCTTTGCCGAACCCACAGGTCAAAGGAGAATGACCAGAATGGTTCAAAATGATAGAAAGGCAACAGTAACTCAAACCACTACTTTATACTGTTTATACTGTGGTAGGCTGAAGGCCATCTCTGAACTTACAACACATCAGACTTTGAAAAAGATGGGCTACAGCAGTACTGAGCACTTTATTAGGTACACATACTACCTGAAGATGTGTAGGTTGATGATGAGAGATAACAGCTCACCTTGACCCTGTGCTCCTCAGAGCTCTGTAGCTCTCCCTGCAGTCTGGAAATGATATCACAGAGCTCCTGTCTCTGCTCTGAAGCCTCCCTGCGGTCCTGCTGCAGGATATCCATTAAAGCCTAAGACAAAAAAAAAACAAAAAAACAAAAACAAGGAGAGACAACAGTGTCTGATTTGACTCAAAAGGAGACACGGAATAATAAGCTCTAAGGGGACAACAACTGAGGAATTGAAAACATACAATGACTCCAGGGGCAGAAACTGATTCCCTCATCTGAGTTTCTGTACTCCCAGTTTTCTGAGACTCAGGCTGGTGCAGTGGCTTCTCTGTCAAAACAGGTGGAGAGCCATTTATTTCATTAGAGAACAAACTGTTTCTTTTGACTGGTGTAGTGTTTTCCAGAATGCCAACAGTTTGTTTCTCTGCCTCCATCATCCTGGACTTTAGCTCCTCCACCTGGACGAGAGTAAAGGAGACATAAAGACGTCACAATGACATTACATTACGCTGCCATAATGGGACAACAACATGGTATCAAATACCTCCATGTCCTAGTTTTATTCCAGAGAAAACATAATACAGTAATGTTCAAAAAAAATGCCAGGTTATCATTAGTTTTGTTGTTTTAACAATGCCAAAATAAATAAATATTACATACACTTGTTTAACTCATTGACAGCT
Organism: Brachirus orientalis; assembly: GCA_016785285.1. Taxonomy (NCBI): domain Eukaryota; kingdom Metazoa; phylum Chordata; class Actinopteri; order Pleuronectiformes; family Soleidae; genus Brachirus; species Brachirus orientalis. Next base: position 2,124,369 of record JAFBJR010000367.1, on the reverse strand, counting down.
TGCTAATGTACAAGACCAACTTCTAATCACATTATTCAATAACAAATGCCAAAAATCACAACCTATTGATTTACAAAGGTCACACAAACTAAATGCTCAAAATGTTGCATTCAACCTGCTAAAGCCATTCCATCTGGAGAGCGCCTGATTAGGAAAAGAGGTCACACTAAATACTGACTTTTGCCAGTAGAAGCTGTTTTTTATTGCACATACTTCCTGTATTTTTTGGCTGTATCTTAAATAAGAAACCAAAAAATCAATATGGATGGTCATTAAAACTTTAATAAATTAGCAAAGCCAGTGGTGGCCTAAGACTTTTGAACAGGACTTTATTTAATATTATTATACAATAACAAAATCTACTACACTTCTATACTGTATTAGCAAACACACGGTAGATAAAGGACCTGTAAAAGATAATACAGCTGGTGTTCAACATCAGCATCTAAAAGTAACCACAAATATTTCTAGGTTCATTCCTCAGTGATATGGTGGACATGTTGTTACAGCACACAAACCATAAAAATATGAGGATGATATCATCATCACCGCTGGTATGAACTGCTTGTTTTGAGTTATGATGTTGCAGATGCCTGTCTGATAAAGTTTCACTTCACCGGCTTTGGGACAGTGTTCCTTTAATTGCTGCCCCAGCTTGCACACCTTCAGTCTACCAAACTAAACACATCTGTGCCTGACTCTGCACATGACATGAGTTGTGCAGCAAACTGTTTGTTGCACAATCCGCTCAGAACAAGGGCCTTTCTGCATGGTGCATGGGTTTTCTCCGGGTTCTCCAGCTTCCTCCCACAGTCCAAAAACATGCAGATTTGGGGATTAGGCCAATTGGATACTCTAAAATGCCCCTAGGTGTGAATGTGAGCGTGGTGGTTGTTTGTCTCTATGTGGCCCTGCGATGGACTGGCGACCTGTCCAGGGTGTACCCTGCCTCGCCCCCCGCGACCCTCATGTGGAGGATAAAGCAGTAAGATAAGATGAGTGAGTGAGAGTGGACCACAACTACCCATTACTGTTTGCCCGATTATGCTCCAAACCAATGTACCTGCTTCAGCAGCTCTCTCTCTCGGGTGGAGGCCTTGCCTTGCTCCTCTAAGGCCCTGGAATATTTCACAGCCTGCTCTAGGTGTCTGTCCTTCAGCTTTCCCAGCTCCCGACTGGCCGACTCCCAGTCCTGACGCAGCCTTAAGATGGTAAATAATCCAGTGACCACATTTTTCAAGGAAGTGGATTTTTTGGTCTTACACACTGTAAATATTTGTTTAAAAAAAGACAGTAGAAAAAACAAATGAGATCTTGCACAGATGCTCGGTCACATTTTGCACAAACCTCTCAAGCTGTAGTCTATCATGACGTAACTCCTGCGTTTTACGTTCAGCGCGGCTGCGCTCCTCCTCTGCCACCCGGCATCGCTGAGACAGGCGCCGCTCACACATGCGACTGTTTCGAAGCTGCTCTCTCAGTTTGCGTACCTCCAGAAGCAAAAACTGGGTCAAACCCTCTGGACCTTCTTCATCTGTGGAGAGAGACAGGAGGAGGTCACAAAGTCCAAGGGTCCCATTAGTTACTGTGGTAAAATAACAAACAAGTCAGAGACTTGCTTTAATTTGGGCTGTCTTAATCCATCTCAATTGCATGCAATTGTCACTTTGGGTGTGGAAAGATGCTGCAGACAAGAGAAATGTCTGTTTTTGTCACATGCAGGCAGCAGAAGTTTAGAGAAACAAAAACTAACACGATGCACCACAGTCATTTACTCATTTCCTCTTGAGCATAATAATAACTTTCTTGAGAACTGTGTTTTTTGCAGTCAGTATTGATCCAGTCAGGTACTCTTTCAGTGTCTGTCTCTTACATCTGTTTGTTCAGTATGTCATGTTTAAATATAAAAGTGAAAGTGTTTTTTTCATGTGTATATATTATGAGCCACTAATGAACCATTTATAAAATCAAGTCAACCAAGTCATTTTTGCAGATGTCTGCTGTGTCAACAAGTTCCAGATCACACATTTAACGTCCTTTCTCTTGATAATCAACACAGAGAAACTGCAGGCATTAGTGACACTGTAGGGCTTAAGTTTAGATTTGAGCTCTCTATAGGTACATCATACTGTATATAATCATTATCATAGCAGATATTTTGCCTGACATGTCATCTTCTTTTTGGCTAAACCTGAACAGAGCCTTAAAAATGCATATTCTAATGTCTGGGGTTTGTCATGTCTTTGCTGTCCACTCAACTCTCTTATCTTCCTCTTACCCAGGATGAGGGAGCAGCGCTGTGTGGGCTGCTCTCCAGTCAGCTGTGTGTATTGCTCTGGGTGGTAAAACTCCAGTGATTCCATGAAGGCCTGAAGACCTCGCGGGCCCTGACCACGAAGAATGTCCAGCAAACGGCCTGTCCAACAAAGACAAAATAAAAACACACACAGATAAATGGTAATGATGCTCTCTCTGACACGGGTCAGTTTAATTCAGAGCTTTGTTGTCCCTCAGGGGGAAATGTGTCTAGCAGTTGGCAGTATAAAAAAAAAATAAATAAAAAAATTAAATAAAAATTAAAAAAAACACAACATTAAAGAAACAAGACATTATAAACAAAGACACACAGTAGGACACACAGAAACCTCACAACCAAGCATGATATAAAACAACCTGTTAGAGCCATAAATAAGATTTCATATTTGTTTTATTTTGTATGAATATGTTTGTGATTTCTGTATAATTTCATGAAGAAAAGAATTGTCTCAGTTTAAATTAAGAGTATTTGAAAATTGGGACTCTTATTTTAAGCATTAGAAAATTGGGACTCTTATTTTGATAGCCCGCGTGAAGGATGCAGTTTTTTTTTTTGACTTGCGGAAGCAAGTGAGAGATGGAAGGATCTAGAGGACGGTAGCACACAGTGTTTGACCGTGCTTGCCTTGTTTAACAATTATCAGGAAATTGTAATGGAAGGAAACATTTCATTTGTTTTGTAAACTAAATCATATTTTCCGAGATAAAGATTTCTTCTTTTTTGAAACCTGGTTTGCACGCGTCCATTTCTTCCCTAAGTGCTTCTAGTTCCTGAATGGCATTGATATTAGATCTGCTGCCATAACACAACCCGAGTCACATTTCAAGTTCATAGGAACTGCCAATAAAGTGCACCAGTAAAAATAATAGAAAACAGCACAAACAGAAAAAAAAACTATGTCATCAAGGAATGAACAAAGAAAAACCGTTATTTAAAAACCTTTTGTTTTGACTCTGGGGGGCCAGAGTCCAGACACAGACGGCCTTCAAAAGAGGCAATGATCAAAAAATGAAGGCAATAACCTGACACATGCTCATATCAGTACCTTGCTACTGTAAACAACCACAAGTCAAAGAGCGAAAGCACAAAAATGCTACCTCTTTGATGTGACTGTCATTTGCTGCTGTATTTATGTAGGTATTTGAAAAATGAACACGATATGAATGAAAGCAAAGTCACTGGCAATGAGACAGTTACAATGTAAACCAGACCAGGTGCTTTTCTTCAAACTGTCTTCACTTGTAACATCTCTCCTTCATCTTTATCTTCTCTCACTCTCTGTCTATCTATACACTCCCCTTTACTAAGCATTGCCTTTCATCTCGCCCTCTTCTCGGTTTCTGGCTGCATCATTTATCTTTTCATTTATGATTTCCCTCTCTGACAACACAACCGTCCACACATTTGTTCCTCTGTGAGGGTTTTCACAAAAGCAGCACACAGAGCATATTGTAAGATGACAGATTAGTTTTCAGTGAGTAAAGAATCACATCTCACTTTATGTCTCCAAACTTTCCTTTCACTTGTCTCAAAAAGAGCCAAAGTACAGAAAACAAACCTGCACAGTAAAAAAAATCACACTCAGTCACTTAAGTCTGACTATTTGAAGCTGCAGAGTGTAACGTTTGGTGATTTTTCGTCTTGGTCTTTGTGAACAGAATCAGTGTAGCATTATTTCTATACTGTGTACTATACTTTGGGCTTTGTCCTGACGGAGTGTTTGTGTGTTTACAGCAGCAGAGCAGGGACAAGAACTGTTTATCCCATCAAACTGCTGAACAAAGGGGTTTTCTGAGCAGTTAAGTTAAATTCTAAACCTTTCTCGGACATTTCTCAAGTGCAAAAATTGTTTGCAGTTGTCTCAAATTATTAGCACAATGTTGCTGATGTTACAACTGCATCTTTAAAGTATGCCTATAATTAGTTATACATATAATTAAACTAAGATTAGTCCTGATTGCAGCGTAGGCATGGATGGATGGACAGATGTCAGTGGATTACTTTGACACTGATAAATTCTAGAACAAATCACAAACAGCTTTATTTATTTATTTCTAAGCTTTATGAATGAATGTTGATTGTTTGAGTTAATGGTGTTCTAAGAGAGTCATCTGGAATCTAAAAATATGTGTATTATGTCTGTGTCCTCGCATAGTTTTAAAAAAGGTATGGACCATAACTGCATGTATGAGATGGTTGTTACAGCCAATGCTTCTGCTGCAAATATAAGCCCTGATGATGCTACAAAGAACACTCTAAGTTTGACCTAACACAGTGCCTTTACCTCAGTAAACCAGTTTTTGTGGCTGGATGATTGTTGTTATTAACGAATTATTCACATTTTATCCACATTTTAAGATCAATTCCTTGTCCTCTCACCAGCCTTGCTGATGCGCAGTGGGTACTGTGTGGAGTTGAGCACCTCGTCTTCATCCTGTTCATCTATGACCTTGCACTGCCGCAGATATGGTGTGAGTTTGGCCGGGTTTAGGATGCGGGTGAGCTTGTGTCGTACTCCTTCCACACGATCCCACAGCTCCTCACAGCGTTCCTCTGTCCAGGCGGCCGAAGACAGCACCTCCTCTGGAGCCATGTCTCCATCATCCACCCAGTCTGTGACTCCTGCAAGAATAAAAATAAAGCGATGTCATGGAGAAGGATTCGGGTCACACATGAAAACCAGACTTAATTGTATCAAGGGGTTGTAAATATTTTTCCCTAATCGAGGCCAAAATTGGAATTTGTTTTGGTCTGACTACACTTATCTTTGTCTTCAACAGTCAGTCATCAAATAATGGATAATTTTAGCACAGTTACATCTATGGTTTGGTAAACAACCACAACAACGGACACATTAGTAATCAGAACTACACATAAGCAACTTGTATTAACTACTTTCCCAAATGAAATGATTGACTGAAGGAATGAGAAGGTGCTCCTGACTGGAAATCATCCAAAGTCTGACAGATGAACTGATTTTAACATGAAGACAGCAGATATGGCAAGGCAGTTTTATAATAGTACATTTCATACACAAAGACAGAATCAAGGTGCTCTACACAAAAACAACAGAGAGAGAATTGTAAGAAGTCCGATTTACAGTTGTAGAATTAGAAATACTTTATTAATACGTGGGGGAAGGAAATCAATACAAATTTAAAATTTAGAAAAGGTTAAATGGAATATTTACATACGCTACCGTTCAAAAGTTTGGGGTCACCCAGACAATTTTGTGTTTTCCATGAAAACTCACACTTTTATTTATCAAATGAGTTGCAAAAAGAATAGAAAATATAGTCAAGACATTGAAAAGGTTAGATCGACCCCACAAATGTGATGCTCCAGATACTCAACTAGCTCAAAGGAAGGTCAGTTTTATAGCTTCTCTAACCAGCTATACTGCCTTCTAACGCAATTAGCAAACACAATGTACCATTAGAACACTGGAGTGATGGTTGCTGGAAATGGGCCTCTATACACCTAAGTAGATATTGCATTAAAAACCAGACATTTGCAGCTAGAATAGTCATTTACCACATTAACAATGTATTCAGTGTATTTCTGATATGATCTTTAATGTTATCTTCATTGAAAAACAGTGCTTTTCTTTCAAAAATAAGGAAATTTCTGTGACCCCAAACTTTTGAACTTTTGAAATAGGATTAGGTTTAAAAATGAAAATGAGTTGAATAAAAAATAGAAGGATGCAATGTAAAGGAATGAAAATACTGCCGTGACTCATGTGGGGCACCTAAAAACACAGCAGAGGGCCACAGACAAAGGCTTTCTCAGCCCCACTCACTCACGCCAGGGGTGACACGGGGGGAAAGTGAACAACCGGCCACTGCAGCAGGTACAGCTCTACCAAACAAAACTCATGACACCACAGTGGACGGTGATGCAGGGGAAGGAAAAGCTTGACCAGATTTCCAGATCCAGGGAAAAATATATGAATACAACTATAAACAACACAAATCCTCAAGCAGCTGCGTGCTGATCTTGCAGTTTCGTTGTTTAACCCAACAAAATCACAGGAGGGTTCCGGCCCCAACCTCACTGATCCATCTCACTGCAGCTGTTATTAACTGCATGTATCATTTAATTTATTTCATTTTTACACTGTATTTTACACTGCTCTGGCCTTTTAACTTTTATACTGAAAAAAATGACATTTGCCACAAGTGTTTGCCTTTCTTTTTCTTCATTTATTCACAGAGACGCGAGTGTCAGAGCCATCTCAGCTACCAGGCGGGTTCAGGCAGGTTTGGACGCTCTGGAATCCCTGTCATTATTGAGACATCACACTGATGTGATTGCCACTTAACTCCTCCGGCTTACACTTAAGAGTAGAAAACACATGTAAATTCGAATACTGTCTTATCTGGCGTCACCTACAGTATATTTAAAACAGGTTCATCTACACCACAACACCCACTTTTCATTTAGAGGCTATAATTAAACAACAAGTGACGCCGTAAAGTGCATATGCGGTGTTAAGATTTAGATACACATTTAGATTTAGTCCAACAAGATAAACCTTATAAGAGCTGATGATCAGAGGATTAGATAAAGACAAAAGTGGTTTGGAAATACAGCATTATTGTTTGTAATTTCTCACAGATATACAGCGTGTGGTATGTGTCACATCTTTATCTCTGGGGCTGTATTTAAAATGTTTTATGTGTTAGTAAATATGAATGACAATTATATTTGAAATGACTTAACATCTACAGTTTGGCAAATGTATCAGGTGTTTTGATAAAAGGGACTTAATTTTCATGATATAATATATATATATATATATATATATATATATAACATCACTGGACACTTAATATGTTCCATTATGCTACATGCCTACACTTATGACTGAGGACAAATATATTCATTGTATATAATAAGTGGCTGGTTATGCGCCTGGAATGTATTTACCTTTAAACATTTACACATTTGTATATTTTAAACATTTATACAGAATTCAAGAATTTAACTCGTGTTTGACTTACTAAACTCACTTTTAGACACTTTTTAAATGAAGTTGCGTCTTTGGAAAATGAGCAAAGACAATAAAGCTCTGCCACAACTATAAAATACATTTGACATTTCAGTCATTTTAACAAGAATAACGATAAAATACAGTGAAACCAGGGCACGACGATATGCCATGACAGGGTTAGGGCATATATAACCCTAACCCTAACCCTGATGAATGATTGACAAACGTAAAAATGTTGACTTACCACTCATGTCTCCAACGTCATTCACCTCCACGGACCTGAGTGAGACTAAGAAGAAGCTGAGAAGGGACGCGCACGTGTTCTTTTTTTCGGCTCATCTGCGCGCGCACGCTACTTCTCCACCTTCAGCCAACAACCAACCAATCTGTAGCCGAAACACACACACAAACATGTTTGCGCTTCTATCAGAGTGAGGACCCTCGTAGACATAATACATTCCCTAACCCTAAAACCAAGTCTTAACCCTAAAAAAGGCCATTTTAAGGGGTGAAACAAAGTGAGGACCAGCCAAAATGTCCTCGCTTTGTAGGTGTTTAGACGATTTTTGGTCCTCACAAGAACACACACACACAGTCCTTGAACACCAGGTGGCGCTTTTAATCAACAATTGACTCCACAGCAGTCGCTTGAAAACCCCGGGATTAAAGCCGCCATACGGTTGTAAACAGATCCACAGACCTGCGTGAAAAACTGCCTTGTGACTAAGATTCCTAATGATCATCACAGAAAAGTGACTCATTAAGACAGTGACTCACTTTTCAGTTTCACCACAGTTAAGTTAAAATAAAATAAAAAAAATAAAAAGGTCTCTTACCTTGTAAAGAAGCAGGTTAGTCACCAGGGAAACCTGACTGATCTGAGTGACACATCATGACGTAGTGACACACTGTCCCATCATGCTTCCCTTTTAATGCGGCAGACGTGTAATTGTCCCTTTAACCTCCCACACAATACTGCAGCTGAATAATGTTGGCCAGAGCCACATCTGGATGTTTCCCGTCCTTAAGTTATATCCCACCTTGTTGGTTTCCTGACCTTTGACCTCATATATAATTTAACTTCCATACTGACTCTGTGTTAACAGACCAGTTAATTCATCACTGCCATGTGAATTAATTTTAGAAATGAAACCAGAAAATGAAGGTAAAAAACAAACAAGCAAAAAAACAAGTAGTGACAAGACTCATGTAATCCTGCAGCAGATGGACAGAAACAAAGAGCTAAAATCAAAACTGTAATTCATTACTTTTGTTAACATTTGTTAACATTTATTAACTAAAGTTAACAAATGTCCATTACATTCAAACACATTCACACACTGCTGATTAAGTCACAATTTAGCAGCGTTTAGATATTCTGTTGCCTGGCAACAACCCTGCACTGCACACAGGAAGTGATTTGTGCTCTGTCAAGACAGATGGAGGCAACAGCAGATTTATGTGAGAGAGGCACGAAGATGTCTGCAAACAGTTTTGAGTATGACTGATAATACAAAAATGCGTCCATGAAATGTTTCAAAAAAGAATTCTACTCCTCAAACAGTGCAAACAGTAAAAATGTCTTGCTCCAACCTGTCTCTGAACACACAAGTGCTCCCTCGGGTGTGATAGTATTGCTTGACAGAGGCCAATTTCAATTTGAGGATGCAAATGATGCTACAATGTTCAAAGTTCCTGTTCTATCACTTTACTATATTCTGTAACAAGTAATTCGCAATGTTTAATTGTATGCATGTATAATAAGACTTGCCAGTTTATTAGGAACACCTCTTTGACTGCTATGGCAAATATTTAATCAGATAATCACATTACAGCAACTCATTGCATGTGGACATGTATAAACATGGTCGACACGATGTACTGAAGTTCAAAACAAAAGGTCCAAACTGCTGATGTACTAAGATTTTCACAAATGACCATCCCTAGAGTTTAACAACAATGATCCAAAAAAGAGGAAAGTACCCAGTGAGTGGCAGTTCTCCTGGCTCTGTATAAGGTACTTTCTTATTCCTTCAGTCTGCAATCCTGTGTACCTAATTGTTACGACCAAGCCTAGGGGGAAAACCTGATCGCAACAAGAGTGTGGAGACTCTGTCTTCCAACTCCTAAGAAACTAGTATCACTATTATAAAGGTTTATTAAAAACAAGAACAAAATGCCTGCTGGCAGTTCAAAGGAAGTCCACAGCAGCTGGCATGATCAGGCTTCTTATACTGGAACCTCCTGTGCAGGCCCAATCAGCTCCCAGGATCCACCTAGACACTCAAACACATGTCAGTCATTCAAACATGTGCACCTGCAACCCATCTCACTCTCACATGCAGACTCATGCACACAAGCAAAGGAAGCCACGACCGTGGATCAGTGAGAGTATGTGGGCAGATATGACTGTGGGAAGTCCTCCTCCCCCAGTTTTGAGTGTGGGACTGGACTGTCTTTCAGTACAGTAAGGAGGCAGACAGGAAACATGGGGAGCCCGACAGAAGAATGTCTTCTTCTTGGCTTGTGGACAGGAAATGTCAGGCTGCTCTCTGTCTCTGCACTGCTTCCATGCTGCTGCTGTGAAAGGAAGTTAGGAGGTTATGCTTGTTTCTAGTGACTGTTCATCAGTCTGTGACCACACTTTATGTGAAATAATAATATCAATGACATCATTTCATTTTACCAACTTAGGGATGGTTGTTAGTTAGGTGATCCATGTGGATATAATCACTTTTTTTTATTTATCTGCTTGATTTTGAAAGAATCGGCAGGCAGTAGATCATATAAACAGAGTAGGTCATGTAAATAATGAATTCATCTTCTTACATGTGCTCTGTTTTCATTTATGACTCATAAATCCAATATCATTAACTTCTTCTGTGTGTCTGCTCCTCCTCCATTTCCCAGTCTTCCCCACCTTTTTCTTCTCTCTGCTCCCCTCCTACTTTATTTTCTCCTTTTCTTTCTCCCCCTCTCTGCCTGTTTGTTATTTACTTTCTGCCACTTCTTCAGACAGAACAATTCTGCCTGAGTCCATCCAGGACTTTGGTCTGCAGAGGGAGGGAGAGCAGCAGCGATGAACATTCCTGTTGTCTCTGAGGTGACTGCGACACAGAGGAGCCAGTGAAAGCCGCAGTTTACTCACGCTGGCGTGTGTGATAGAGTGACAGCTCGGTCCAACAGAAATAGTCATGATATTGTGAGAAAATGTATACGCAAGGTGATATAGTGCGATTGTCTGTTTTGAAAAAAACATTTACGTTTTTCTTTGTCTAGTGAGAGGAGAGGCTGAAGGGGGAGAGAACACATTAACAATACAGAGTGAACTGTTTGAAAGCCTCCAGCCCTTTAAAGCACTGTTACAGTAGTATGACATATCACAATATTTTCAGAGGTTCGATATTTTCTTACACTGCTAAAATAGACTGTGCAAAATTACTCGTATGAATCATATAGTTTATTTTGTAAAATCCCTTTTGGCTCTTGTTTTTTTTTAAACAAGTGAACACTTCTGAGGCTGTAGATGAACATTTATATTTTGGTATGATGGGATAGGCAGTCACATAAAATGAGCTACCCTGATGAAGGTCTGACTGAAGGATTATTCTGGAAAAGCTGTTTAGAGCAGAGGACAGGTGCTTACTTTGACCTGTTGCTTCAAGGCTGTGATATTAGCTCTATATAGAGTGGAGATCAGTTTAGAGAGCTTCAACGCACACAAATGAACAGATTGCTGCGTCAATTTAAATATGTTTTCATGCATAAATGTATAACTTAAACAGCACCAGTGTCTGTGGGTGTTTTCATCTCTACATTTGTTCCACTCTGTCCCTGCCCTGCACACAACAAGCCTGGTTCTTCAGACCGCAGCTGACCCCCCATGGCTCTGATCATCTATGACTCAAGTCTGGTGGCTGCACAGAATCGCCTCTTTGTGTCCACAAAGAATGCGTCTTTTCTGATTTTTTTTTGGGGGGGGAACAGAGGCAGAGAAACCGAGGGGTGAGGACATCAGTAATTGAAGCAGATTTACATCTCAACATGTCATTTATGTTTCCTTTGTAGGCGGGATACTGCAACAACATCCTTCTCTATCAGTCAGGCTGAGGTTCCTCATGATAACCTGCATGCCCTATTAGGTTTTTAATTAAATTAACTGAAGATATGGTAATTTCAAAGGGTGCTGTGCTGTGCTGCTAAATTGACCTTGACAAAGAAAGCGATTTGTCGTCCATTCAGTTAATAACGTATAATGTCCTCTCATTCCCTGCTCTGTAACTCTGTCTTATATTGCAGTGAAGCTTCATGAGATCCTTTAACTAACCCAGAGTATTGCAATGCAATTTCCTGTATAACATGGAATCAGCATCAATAACAGCAGAGGATCAGAGTAATAAAATCTGAAGAAGCAAACAACGAACTTGGAAAAATGATGCGTAGGACAGAAAAATAAATTAGAGGCCACTCAAGGGAGTGAAGGAAATTTCTTTTAACAACACAGCAATGTGAAATATGCAGATTATTTTGCAAATATTTATTTGTTTTGTTGTCAATATTATTATTCTGCCTCTGTTTGCTCTACATGAACAGCAATGATGTCACATTCTTTGTGTGATGTGTCCTTTATCTGAAAACAGGCTCTGGCGAGCAATACTGTCAAGATCTAACAGAGGAGGCGCTTGCGTGTATACGCTGGCACCACAGGGATGGCTGGGGATAAGAGGCATTTTTCCTGTCTGACCGCTGAACTGCTGAGAAAAATTCACTTTTACAGAACTTTTCATGTGTGTTTCCTTGCGTTTTCAGTCATACTCCAACCTGTTTGTAAAACAGTTCCTGTGTGCAGCACTAGAATGACACCAGAGAGAGTTGTGTGGAGCATTTTGAACAACAATATAAATATACGTACATTCGTTGGAGAAAGACAAGTCCGCTCATTTTGGTCAGAAATAGCAACTGTCCCTCGCACTGTGGCGCCGAGTGTATAACACATGAACAACCTGTTGGTTGAATCAATATAAAGTCTGTGTTTTTACGTATACATAGTACACATTTACACATAAAGCTGCACCTACACAGGGAAATGTGCTTACATACACAACTTTGTGGTGCCAGTAAAAACTGCTCCTGCTTCCATGCTCTGTCCAGAAAGAGCCGTGAGGTTTGAGTTGATGTTTCGAATTACAGGGTGTAGCATAGCTGTCTAAATCTGACCTCCACCACACATTTGAACTGCAGACATAGACAGCTTTACCAACCACTGCACATCAATTCCCAGATACATAAACAGTTTTAAGAATGCATCCATTGCTTACCACATACTAAAAGTTGCCCAGAAACAGAAACAGGGTTACATATAGTAATAGAGAAGTCACGACAAACAAAACACTTCTGGCCTCAACAGTCCACATTACTGTGAGTGTTTTATTTCAGCTCATATTTCAGCGCATGCTCTGCACTATGGGAGGATGTTTGCAATTATACTGTATATTGCACATAGTTACGTAAGCATATATGGATACACAAACTTGGAGATGACCTCCACATTTCTTTAGGCAATGGTCTCATTTGCCTCATCCGTCACCTACTGCTGGTACATTACCTGGGTTTTAGCGGATTCCATTTTTAATTGGGACCAGCTAAACAAACAAAACCAGGGGAAACATAACAAGAAAGTAGAGTGTGGGTGTGATAATATACATGAATTATTTTTCAAGCTTTATATATGAATGTACATGTCTGTACCCACAAGCAAAATGAACGTCAAGGTCATCCAACAGTCAGAGTTTATCAGGGTTTATATTACAATAATCTGTAGACATGATTTATTGGTTGAGATTACAGGAAGACATTCATTTTCCTAATAAACCCCTGACAACATTTGGTCTCTGTTTCCATGTGCAGCATTATCAGCATCTGTGTGTCTGCTCTGACCATGAATAAAGTATGTCTGGAAGCACAAAGGCTGGTTTCAGTGTTCAACAGTTCTTCCAGACATCATCAGGCAAACATGCAAGATTAAGGGTTTAACTCTTGCTGAGTCCGTGTGACTCATTCAAAACAACTGAGACGACACTCACTGCCTCATGTTCTTTGTGGCTCACGGTCACTGCACAGGCCTCTGCTGTCAATGAACAATATTAGATGATTTGCACATCACTTTGATCATCTGTGGTGTTTCTCTGTGTTTATAGTTACATTTCTCACAGCCCCAGTCAGATACACTGTTCTCAACAACTTCACACACAATGTTTTTTTCCTTAGCTTTGTTTTCAAATATAGGTCTAAAGTCTGGTGGAGAACAAGAACTAATCCTTGTTGTCATTGGAAGAGAGGCAGGGTAAACTCTGGACAGGTTACCAGCCAATAAACAGAGGGAAACAACCGTACAAAGTCACTTTCAAACCTACAGTCAGTTCAGAGTCTTTACTTAACCGTACCCAATAGTGCAGCTCTTCAGGAGGAAGCTAGAGTACACGGAGAGAACCTACAGCCACATGCACAATCTCCACACAGACAGGCCCACAGTCAAAACCGAGATGACAGTGATGATGATGGCAGCAGCCAACACCATTGTGTGGTCCCATCACTCATCACTCCCACTTCCCGACTTAGTTTTGGTTAAATGCTCGTCTCTCTTCGTCTCATGTGACAAATCCTAACCGGATCTGTCCAAACTAGATGTCCACCATGAGGAGCGAAGGTCTATAAGAGAAGTGGAATCGAGTTTACACAGTTTCAGATATGGCTTTTTCAAAAATGTTCTACACGACGATTGTTGTTTTGGGTGACAGTGATGATGATGTTAAGATCACCAAAACTCATTGTTTCGTCCTTTGGTTTTCCTGTGAAGAAGACCATTTATGTTTGTCCTTGTGTGTAAAACCTGTTTCACATTCCACTTGAATGTATAATAATATAGTTTCCCACCAAATATAAGTTTTCCCACCATTCTCAACAGCAACAACATTTTGAACATGATATAGTTATGGTGTCTGATTTCCTGTTATTACTCTCTCCCATTTATCGACCCCTTTGTCTGCTGGTTTTCTTTGCCTCGCCCTCACATTCTCTGCTCATCAGCGAGTGTTTGCAGCTGTTGTCAGCAGAAGCTGCTCGAGCTCTGAGATTCACAGCCCAGATCCCCGAGTTTCCCATGTCTCTTCTCCACACGTCCACTCCTCCTCCCAGAGTGGGCTCTTAAGCCTTTTCTCCTGTTTCCACCTTTTTCTCTCATCTCTTTTATCTCCCAGTCTCTTCCACCATTCTCTTCTGTTTTCAGTCTATTTCACATCTGGCACAGGAAATTCACATTTGGCTTACACAATAAAAGATTTCTCTTCATCAACCCTGTATACTAGAAGCAGCCCTTTACTCTTTTTACACTTCCCACAGGTCGAGTATAAGTGAAACCACAGACAAACTGTGATCAGTGGATTACTCCAGATAGGAATGCTCTAATTTTCAAAAACAGAAAATAAACAGTTTGAAAAAAACCCCAAACATTTGTTTTCATATTACACTAGACAATTTATTGCATGTTCTAAAAGTTCTAAGTGCACAGGTGTTTTGAGGTGGTGGTTGTTGTTGTTGTTCAGATTCAGTTTGGTTTTTTATGAAATGTACATGATTGGCATGCTATGTCCTTCATCTAGAAACAGGCTTTGTCAAGCAAAACTATCAGACCAAACTGAGGGAGTGGTTGTGTGTATAAAAGAAAAGAAGCTGATGCTAAACAACCAGGTTTTTTGAGCAACAGAATTCACTTTTCGTTGGCGCTTGTGTGGGTTTTCAGTATTATGCCAGCCTATTTCCAGCCGTCTCAATTTACCAGCCATAGTGTTGTTCTTGCCTCCGTCCGTCTTGACATAAAATGAACCTCTTCCTGTGTGCAGTGGGGGGAACATCGCTGCGCAACACAAGATCTAAACACCAGTAAACTGAGAAATACAGAGAGAGATGTGTGGAGCTGAGAGACCGCACAGTTGTGTGAACTCAGTTGACAGTGGTTTGAATCTACATATTTCATTCAAAGCTCTTGTCTTACCATTAATGTCTTATCCATTACACTGTATACATACACGCACAGTCACACATGATGCCTCAGTGAAAGCTGGTGAGGAGAGTATTTTTGTCAGGAGTGAGGCCAAAAGGGGTCACAGACAGAAGAAAGGTAGATGAGACCCATGGGAGCTGTTCAGAGATCATGTTTAACAGAGTAATCTTTAACAGAGTAAAGGTCAGTGTGTGTTTGTGGGGAGGGGGGGGGGATTTATAAATTGATACCATAAATTACATTAACAAACAAAATAATTCTAAAAATCCCGTATGTGCTTTTCAGCAGCTTTTGAGTCCCCCACCCTCAGCTTGGGGGGCCCAGACTATTGCCTGCACTGTTACAACGCCCTTGCAAACAAGCAGTTTTATTCAGCTGGACGGTCTACATGACCTTCTATCAACGACTGTCGGGCACTGCTTGTATAGCTCGAAGTTGATGTTGGTTTCAGCTTCATCTTTTATTATTTAGTCATTCACACTTGTGGAGTCCAGCCTCCTTTTTTCTCCTCCTTCTCTTTTTTCCATCTCCACTCAGTCTACCGCTTGTTTGCAGCAGCAGCAGCAGCAGCAGCAGCAGAAACTACAGTGGGACCACAAAGGAAAATGACAGAGAAACGAGGCGGTGAAGAGGTCAGTCTGCAGAGGGATCCAATTCTGTGTTTGTTTTAAGGTGAGATTATTTAGAAAATAGTTAATGAATCGATGTCTGTGATGTTGTTTTTTGTGACATGCTTTCTTTTTTAAAAGCATATTTTTTTAATATATATTAGTGCATCTCTAAAAGATCTATAAGAACACAAACCCCGGGTCTCTTCTTTGCATGCTCACACACACATGCCTCAGTCACTTATTTTCTGAGCTGTTATTAATTATTATGTAGAATATACTATATGCTGCACATGTCCAAATTTATGTTTGTCACAAGTCTGCGCATGTAATGAGTTAAAAGGTCATTATTTCTAAATTTTGCACATTTGGTTAAGTTGTCAGATTATCTCATAACTTCTTCACAGTTAGTCCGAAACACCCAGCCCACATGCAAATAAGCCTTTGGGATTTTTAAGCTTTAAACTATATTTCGCATATATGTGTGAGAAAGCCGTTAGTGTCATACAAACTGTGCATCAATGAAAAGGTGATTATAATTTAAAAAGCATAAATAAGTACAACAGCAAACTTGAGCATTTCAAACAAATCACCCTTACGTTGAGTTGATGCACATACATTTTTATTTTTTTTAATAAACATTGAACCTATATGGTTAATTTTTTTTGTGCCAGCAAAAATAGAGACTGAAAGGGAAAGTGTGTCTGTTGCAAGCAGACACACTGGGGTTACAGTATATTGTCGTCCTTCCTTGTGCAATATAAATATCAATATTTAATGAATAAATTAAGGCCTCTTAAGTAAACAGTCCCTGCCAGTTTTCACTGGGCGTCACTACTTGATGTCTCCTGCTCAGACGAATGAGGGAAACTTGGGTGGAGGGAGTTTAGAGCGGGATAATGGCGGAGAAAACTAAGTTAAGAGATGCCCACGTCCACGTTCAAAGCACAGACTTTATGCACTTTGTTCTCTATTTTGTGAATAAATCAAAACAAAGCTGCCAAATAAATAGAGAAATCCCGCACTTTTAACTTTCCATTGGACATTGTTTTCTTCAGCTGGACAGATATCAGGATGTATCGCTATGTGATTGTCTTGCAATATATTGACTGTCACAGAAATGTATCCTGATATTAATGGTATCATTGATCACGTATCGCGTATCGGTGCGTGTTGCGAGGTGCCCTGTGATTCTCACCCCTACTGCAGACACATTATGAGAGGAGTCAACAAGGTGACAATAATAGTTATGAGTGTGTGTGTGCGTGTGTGTGTGTGTGTTTGCTAACCTTGGCTTATGATCTCTGTTTGCCTCTCTTACTTGGAGGAAGTTATCCACACCAATATGACTGTATCGAACGTCAACTTCCTCTCTGACTTCAGACATCTGTATCTTAACACATTTCCACTTCAGACCTTCATCTTCTTTTAACCTCTGGGCAAGATGTTTTTGAGAGAGGCAGTGAGACTTTTTAGGTTTGGTAACTTTTGCTTTTCTGATCCATTCTGTTGCTCACTGTGTTGTTGACAACCTGTTTGTTGAAGTGCTACAAACTGTGATATTGGATGTCTGTGAAGGTTCTCATTCATCCAGGTCATGGTAGTCTGTAAGTGCCAAAACACGAAGGCAACGTCTTCTGTTAGGGTCTAAAACTGTTGTACATGAAAATTAATATTTTCCAGTATTTCATTCCTTAATCTCTGGTGACAGCCCCTTAAATAAAATAGGAGCAGACTCAAAAATCTGTCCAATAAGTAGAAAACAGGCTACGTAATTATAAAAGGAAAGCTTTCTAAAACACTGGAATGTGGAACCAGTCTGTTATAATCAATTGGTCACTGTGCTTTTCTAGTGAAACCTCAGAGCAACTGTTGAAAGTCTGTGCCAGATATCAGATCAGTGGGTTGGCCTGATGTCAGCGAGGTGATGTCATGGTGAGGAAATGTCGTTTGCCCGTTCCACCATCTGGCCAACTGTGGTGTCCCTCAGAAAGACACTGTGTCTCTGTCTGTGGCACCGTGGCCCTTAAGTCAAGACTGATGTCCATGCTACACTGACAAACAGAAGAAGAACTGTTAGGATTTACTTTTATCGAGGTTCAAATGCTTTTGAGTTTATGGATATCAGAAGTTTCCTTGCAGACATTTTTATGGACTTTCTGGAGCCGATAACGTTTGGAACTAAATTTCTGTCATGGTTCAAACAAAATGAGGAACCAAACACAGAATGCAAAAAGAGATTCCAAAAGATAAATAAAAAAGGCAGGTTATCAAAAAAAAAAAAAAAAAAAGCATGAAGGAAAACAAGAGGCATAGTCTAACATGAAGGAAAAAAACCAAACAAACTGGCACAGGACAAAAAGAAAGCACGAAGACTGAATGCACTCAAGGTGTGGAAGCTAACAAGAGAAAGACAAAACTAATAAGGTTATAATAAAATACTCAATAACAACAGAAATTAAATTCCAATATTACAAGAAAGTTTCCAAAACGTCAACAAGGAAACTCAAATGTCCATAAATCTTCAAGTATAAGTCTAAACAAAAAGCAAATTGTGATGATTTCAGAGAAATCAAAAAAGAGGGAAAAAAGGACGGGGCGAAAACGGAGCTGTAGAGCAGGGGTAACAGGATTTATTTACAAAACTACAACGAAAAAACACCAGTCAAGGGGAAAAAACTCAAAGGGCTGAGGCTGGCCGACCGGCAAGGCGGAGCTCAGGAAGATCTGGGAAAAAGAACAAAAAGCGAGCATTAACTTATGCTGAAAACTCATGGAAAAAACGCTAATCAGAGCTACGGGCTAATCGACATGACACGGGTTACCAGTAGAACTGGAGAAGACGCGCTGACACCAGGAGGCAGGAAATCACAGTTTAAGTAGCCGGTGTTTGATGAGGAGATGGGAAACAGCTGTGCAGATTGAAGGCTCCGCCCCACCTGTCAGCCAACCTCCTGCAGGTAAGGAGCAGAGTAATACTCCCAGAAGTGGGGTGAACGCACACACAAATAAAAGCAGAAATCACAATAGGGGCAAGGAGGAAACCCAGACCAGACATGACACCATGACACAAATATCGATTAAAATGTACATTGAAGAATCATTATGTTTTTAAAGACGTGATAAAGATGAAGATGTCATTGGAAATGTCTCAAAGTGGAAATCATTACACTTTTCTGTAAACCTTATTGGTCACAGAGGCTTTAAACTGCCACCTGTATGTGCCATTACCTGCACCTCCCAGCTTTTTTTTGCTTGGCGGAAGTTTAAATGTTAAAACATTTCTTATGCTTTTTGTTCATTGGTGCTTTTGAATGAAATTAGATTTGTTTGCACTTACCTTGTTGCTTGGCCCTGTTTCCCATTTGTTCTGTGGACAGACATCCAATACTTGAATGAGGAGTAAAACCTGACCTTTAAGATTAATGTGTTTATTTAGCCGGCTGATAGTTTGTCATGATTCCTTTTTGTGTTGTAAAAGAGGTCATTGAATCGTTGAAGAGGAGTGAATGTGCACTGAATTCTCATCTCCGAAGTTTGCTTTGAGTTATTTTGTTGACTTGAGAGTTAAAACTGAGGTGTGTAACTTTTAAATATAAATAAATGTATCTTACATTGAAATCATAGTCACCCAATGCTGATTATAGACCTATCTGCTCAACACAATACAACCTTTTTGTGTTTCACAGTTAAGCCATGTTTGGATTTTGTGACTCCTGCTGACATTTCCATTCCCAACAGGTTGGAGTATGACAAACACAAGGAAGTGCCAACTAAAAGTTTCAAAAGAGAATAATACTGCTGA
This sequence comes from Brachirus orientalis, assembly GCA_016785285.1. NCBI lineage: Eukaryota > Metazoa > Chordata > Actinopteri > Pleuronectiformes > Soleidae > Brachirus > Brachirus orientalis. The sequence goes on along the minus strand of JAFBJR010000367.1, from coordinate 2,104,584 downwards.
CAAAACACAGTCGTTCATCTGTCTGACGGGATTAAGACTTGCCTCTGCCTCTGTACTGCTGCTGTACATACACAAACGCTCCCTCAGTCAGGTATGACACTGCAGCTTTAAGTGGAAGTCACAGCTGAATGTCATGTCACACGCACACATACATACACAACAAATCACATACACACATCCTCACCATAAAGACAGGCCTGGGTCAAAGTGTACTGCCACGTTGCAGCAGTCAGCCCTTTAAAACTGAGTGCAAGTTGTGTTTTGGATTTGTTTTTTTTTTGCGTAATGGTCAGGGTGTTCCGACCTCAACCACATTTTGCTGGTGCCGCACTGTAAAAGGACCACGTGCCTCCGGGCCAGCAAAGTAAATGACCACACTGCTGCGACATAGCCTTGAATGTGTTATGTATTTGTGCATATTTTTCTCTTTTCTGAGCAACTGTCATAGACCGCCAACAAAAGTCTGATTGTACCATCCATGGCACCCGATCACCTTACGCTGAATATCATCTGTCAGCAGAGAGAGTGAAAGAGAGAAAATATAAATTGGCAGATAGAAGTAAAATAGGGCAATAAAAAACCATAAAGACCGGAGGTAGGAATGTGCTTCTCAACAGTGTCCGCAGATCCTTTATTTGATGACCATAATAGATGGCGTCCGGTCTGCTCTTCCCACTGTATGTTGTTCCAACTGCACTTTCCAGCCTGCGTGTCTCTGCCTCTGCAATCAGTCTGCCAGCTCGGACAAAGCACACTTGTTTATGGACATCTGCATGTGCAATTTACAGATAAATAACATCTTTAGCCATTTTAAATGTCCTTTCTTTGTTTCTAATCAGTCCAATTTTATGAGTTCACTTTCCAAAGGGAGTTTTTTTGCTTTACTGTACATGAAGCCATGACGAAGGAGGAACAACATTTGAAATGATTGATATTGGGGTAAAAGAGATTAGCAGCTATAAAAGCAGAAAACATATAAATTACACCATGCGCACAGAGACATCAGATGACTGGAATGCTACATCAAAAAGAACAGATGAAATGATGCTGGTTAGGGATTAAGGTATTCATCAGTCTGGAAACTGACGTTAAACTTCAGCAAGAAGGAGGTTCTCATATGATCTGAGTTAACAAGGATTTTCTGTTTTCACAGACAGTGGATTTTTGTCTCCCTTGCTAATGTTTATCTATAGCTCTCACCTACTTATGCCCCACAGGCCCTAAATGTTCTGTTGAGCTTAGTGTTATAAATCGAGGGACCAGGCAACACTTAAAATCCATTAATTTCTTCCTCCCTTCCCTCTCTTTACTAATGTCCACCTTTAAGTTGATTAGTCCTGCTGGGTCACACACATCTTTATCATATCTGCCTTCCCTCCCAGGATAGTGATGGTGAATGATGACCAGCCATGAACTCTTGTCTTACAAGTGTTGGAAAACTGGGATTAGTGGGAGATTTACGGAAGTTAATCTGAGCGCAGGACAGCACCCGGGAAAGGTGGCACCACCCCCTCACTAAAGTTGTTATATCACAGCTCCAGATGGCAGCAGCCTCAGCTGGTGTCTCCCGTGGCCTGTGACTTAAATCTACAAGTACTGTGCTCTCTGTACTCCAGAGAGCACAGTACTTCCACTGGAGCTGTTTGCAGGTTGTGAGGAAAAAAAAAACACGCCTGACACAGTCACACTCACAGATGGACGTAAATTTCATCCTGTGAGAGAGTCGCCTTTTTTAATTATTATTATTATTACTCCATGTCATCAAATTCATTGTGTGCTCATTTAGAGCTAAATACAATAAAAACGTCACAATTGTTGCGCATAACTTTTACATATATGCAAACATCCATAGACAATTGTCGCAGGTTTACACAACGCTGATTAAGTCTAGGATTTATTTTTATGTCAAGAAAGATGGAGGCATCGGCAACATTGAGCTGATATTGTAAGGCTGCTGCAAACTGGAGAGTGAATGACTGAAAGCAAAGAGGCACCCATGAAAAGTTTGAAAAGTGAATTCTTCTGCTCAAATAACCCAGTTGTTCGGCCGTTTTGCTAGGATAAATGCTCTGCCCACTGCTTTGCTACTGCTGTATACACAAATCCTCCCTAACTCAGGTCTGATAGTATTCTTGATATTATTTTTCAAATGCTTAAAAGGTGCTAAACACAATTTCTTATTATTTTATGACCCAACAGTCCAAACACAAGATCACGATCAATATATTATAAGGCATAACAAAAACTGTGTTATCCTCAGTGGATGGATTGATTGATAATCTATGTCAACGATATAATGTGACTGCAAACAGTGTTGTTGACTCAAAGCAGAAAAACAGATAGATCTTATACTGCAATAAATATCACAAAAGAAACCTGCAGTGATGTTGGGTTTTATTTGACAAGTTCAGTCCCTGGAGAAAAAAAACCTTCACAGCATTTGTCGGTCCAAACCTTTATCTGCCTGACACATGTACATGGGCCTGAACGCTCCTGCTTCAGTCTTAAGTCTTTTACTTAAGTCACATCTCTCTTCTTTTCCCTCTGCGTTTTCCTTTAGTTAGGCCTCGGATGAACTGAATGAAAATATAAAAAGACAGGAGCATAGTAGTTGTAGGAGAATTAAGTGGATAAAAGGAGGCAGAGAGCGAGTGAGGGAGTCAGAGATTATCAGCTAATCCAGTTGAGGGACAATCCCAAAGAAGCCTTATCTTTCTTCTAGGGTGATGCAGACAAAGCACTCGCTGGATTTTATTTTTATATTTATTTATTTTTTCAGCAGATTGCTTTCACTGATTGTCAAAGATCGAGAGTGTGGGAGACAGCGGAACCTGGAGGCAAAGAAGTTGCGAGAAAAGACCTTGTAATCTCTGGGCAGCTTGATGTACACATGGATAAATCTTGAAAAGCAAAGCAGGACATGTTGGTGGACCTCTCTCTCTCTCTCTGACTGAACATTGAAGAAGATGAGTTCAGAACCACTTACTGGATGAGGCAGACAAGATGTCCTCAGAGGTTGAGATTAATTTAACGAATGCACAAAAACTACAAAAGTAAGCAACAGACTAAAGACGCCGCTTTATTTATTTTTTTAAATATTTCTTGAAAAGCACAGGCTTCCAGGCTAATAATTAGGAGAAATGTAGGTCGTGGTGGCTAATTGAAAGAATAAAACGTATGGAATGAATGATTAACCATGTTTTTCTTTATTTGAGAATATTGGATACAGTATTTGTGGTAAGCTAAATTAATGTTTATATCAGTGGACTCACATGTATGCACGATGTCTGTGAAGATTCTCATGGTATCCAAAGTGTAGTAAAAAAAGGCAACTGGACTTAGTCAGACAAAAGACAACATCCAACGACCCTTGATGACTTAACGACTCACACCCCCTTCCTGTCCAAACCACACCCCATGGACCAAAAACCTGACAGAGTTTATAAGTCCCAGTCTCTCCACCAGTCTAACAGAACTGAAGAAGCCTCTTGGATGCGAGGCGAAACGTCTTCAAGAAATTCAACTAAGTCCAGTTGCCTTTTTTTACTACACTTTGGATGTATGCACGATTTTTTTTTTTTTTTACGGTCGATGGCCTAAAACTTGCTTGCCATTAGAGATTATAATTCATTCATTCATTCACTCATCGTGTCACCGGGCTGCTGGTGCCAGTGCCAGCTGACACAGGGCAAAAGTCAGGGATCACATACACACATACAACTACCATTCATTCGCACACTCATTCCTATGGGCAATGTAGAGTGTCCAAGGTTGTTCCCTATTGCTGATGTTTTTTTGTCCAAGACAAAATTATTATGATTATCTAGAGCCTGTCTTGAAATGTTTCCATAATGCAATCAGTTCATTGTGCTGCTGCTTGGAAAGTGGAACATTTCTCGTCATGCAACATTAGCAAAGCATAGCAAGGAACCCACGATATCGTTTGCCATAACTCCATCACCTCCACATACAAAGTCAGTTAAAGCAGCACAGAGAATGGATTAACACGTGTGTTAACCCTCCATAAAACTGCAAGGATAAAACACAGTCATGTGGAAATGGGACTAATTAATGTAATAACATCTTTACAGAGGTATTTCTAAACTTCAAGTGTGTGTGAGAGTGTAGTGGTAAGGTTGTCCGCCTAGCAGGTTTCCCATGCCTTGGCTGACGTCAAATTCAAGGACTTTCCAGGACCAAATGTGCTCACACAGCTTAAGACGGGAGGGCACCTTGTAAGAGCTGCTTCATCCGTGTGTCCACTTTTAATGATTTGCAGCATACACCGTATCTGGACCAGTGATAGTGCTTGGGATCTTGGCCAAGGCAGTCTTACTAATTTTCTATGGTGAGCCTGCGATCTTGAAATTTGAATTTCCCAGGCATCACGTAATTTACTCTGTCTATGTGAATGTAAGAGTGGATGGTTGTTTGTTTCTATGTGGCCCTGCGATGCGCTGCCGACCTGTCCATGGTTTATTACCCCTTTCAGCCTGTGTCAGCTGGGATTGGCACCAGAGGATAAAGCAGTAGAAGATGAGTGAATGAGTGAGTAAACCAGCTTTTATTGATTGCTCACATCTCAGTGTATTTGCAGTTGCAGGGTCCAAACTCTGCAACATCAAAAGCTGTGGTAACCAGAGGATCTTGTAGATCATTAGACTGAAGGTTGTTGCTGTGAGTTGAGTATTCGGTCCTTTTGCTGGCTGTGAAGAGAGAGAGAGAGAGAAAGAGGAGAACAAGAATAGGATGTGGACTTGGACTTCACTGACTCCATAATGGGATCTTCTAGTGTAAATCAAAACTGAAAGCCGGAGAAGGCCAACAGAGAATGAATAGTTGGCTCTGGTAGCGTGGATAATGGATTATACACACATTCTCTGTCGACTTAACAACCACATATCTGTGTTTTATGTCCTCACTGTCCTGGCATTCATTCTTTTCTCTTTGGTTTTACAGTGGACCCTATACTGGAATTCAAAACTAACTGATATGTCATCAAGACGCTCTCATTGGAATTAAAGGGAAATTACACAGCGTTTCTTCCACAATGAGTCTGGGAAAACTGCCAGGGATTAAGGGCCTTGTGTCTGGCTCTCAAGGGAAACGTCGCTTCAAGAGCGATCTCTCTGTGGACATGATCAGCCCACCGCTGGGCGATTTCCGACATACTATGCATGTCGGCCGTGGCGGGGATGTGTTTGGTGACACTACCTTCCTCAGCAACTACGGTGGCATCAAGGAGCCAGGAAGTCCAGACTCTGCAAACAGTTCCAAGACTACAGGGTTCTTCACACGAACCTTTCGGCACGTACGGAAAAACTCTGGGCCAAGACCTCGGGGGGGCTCCCGGGACTTATCATCCCCTCCACCGGACATCTCACCCATAATCAAGAACGCCATTTCCTTGCCCCAGCTCAACATGGACTCTCCCAACGGGTGCCTACAGAGGGTGATGTTCTCCAGCTCTATCAGCTCAACAGATGACTCCTTCAGCACATATGGTGAGAAAATATACATAGATAATCACTTCGTGTGGCACAGGTTTATGTTAAGCATCTTAACAGCCACATTATCTTCATTAAAAGTCACATGAGACGTCTGATGTAGTTGCGTGCACAGATCCCACACACTCTAAAAACTGCTGAAACCCAAAACATTCAGTCAGTTTAAGATATTACTTCACCTTAAAGCATTTACCCCAACACATATAGATTTGCTTAAACTCTCAGGTGGAGTTTGTCATGCCACATGCAATATATATATATATATATATATATATATATATATATATATTAATTCCTTTTTTACACAGAATATGTCAGTCATTTAAAAGTACAATGAGAAAACCAGTTGCTTCAGCAAAAGTCCTGTTTTCTTGAAGAGGGTCCTTGGTCTAAAAAGTAAAAAAATCATTGTTCAGTAACTCGAACATGATTTTAAAATTAAATCAAATGAAGCATTTAATCTGTTTTAATCTGCATTTAATCTGTCTAATTTAATCTGACATGACTTGTAAAATCTTTCCCTTTTCATGATTTTCTGTAAGGTACAGTAAACACAAACACAAACACATTATATATACAAGACATTCCTTACTTAGATATGCACCTCAAACAAAAGTGACCTATTCATGCCACATGTTATACCAGTGGATTATGCAGTATAACAGTATAACAACGATGTATTATTTGCCATTTATGTGGGGGAAAGAAATGCAGCCTAGTACAGCAATATCTGATTACAGTCTCTGTTCTATTATTCACTCTCTAGAAGACCAAACAGCCTTGAGAGCTGATGAAAAGAGGACTATAAATGTCTGTGAACACATAAATAGAGAGGGTGAGGCTGTCCTCCTTTCAACATTGCCCCCACATTCCTCCAAGACGACCAGCAAACAGAGGGGCTTCTTCTGAGTCATCTAGAATCACCTTGGCAACACCTGCACACAGTTAGGTCCATAAACACAAACAGCTGGTTTGAGAGAGAGAGAGAGAAAAAAAGATGCTTAGTGGGCATTTACTGTCATCTCTGTGTGCATGTGTTCTGCCTGAGTGCACAGCAAAAAAAACCACGGCATCCATTATATCTACCAACCAATCAGAGCTGATTAGCCAGCAGTGAGAAGAGCCTGCACTGGAAATCCCCTTACTGTCTCAAGACATGCTAACCAGTTCATGAGGAATTTGACCAAACTGATGGGGATCAGGCAGAGAGGGGTGATGGTAGCATTTTTCATTAGTGGGTTTTGCGCTTCCCTCCCACGTTTCCTATTCTGTGTTGAGAAGAATCAAGGAGTACTCACATGCAGTATAACGGTAGATGAGTGTATATTTCAGTACTATTCTACATTTACTCACAGTGATGTTTCTCACAGAAGTATTTTCTTCTCTAGTTTTACACATACGTACAGTACATACAACATGACATCATACATTTCTTCCAGTTACTGGACTCTCATTATATTTTACTTACGTCTCCTCCTCTTCTTTGTATCACAGCTGTAACATGAAGTGTCCAGCAGACAAAGCTCATTCAGTCCCTACAGGAAGAAACATTCTGTAAAGATGGTGTGGGTTACAGGAGGATGGCCCTTTGAGAAGCACCTACCTGTATATTAAATTTTGGTTGTCACATACTGCCACCTCGTGGTGAAGTTGGATTGATGTTTTTACATATGCCCTGTCACTAAAAGCACCATATGTAATTTTCTTTTTTCTTTCTAAGAGTATTATTTTCTGGATAAGAAAATAAGAAAATTATGGAGTGTGTTGCCCGGATAATTGTTCTTCATAGTTAAAATGATGTAAAACTGTGGCTTTACCTGACTGAAGATTGTTGCCATTTGAAGATGCCATTTGTACAGCTGTAGTGCGATTGATTAGGAATTGTTTGTGCAAGTGTCTCGAGTTAGCAATTTAAAGGTAATAAAGTGCATAATAATAAGAAAAACAAAGACAGGTGCAAAATCAGTACGCCTAATAAAAACTGTTAGATACTATAAAATATGATTTAAAAAAAAAACAAGATACACTTGTGCCCATTCAAGCACTTGAATGGACACAAGTATATTGCACATTTTTAATAGACAGTGATAGATATTGAATTTGACAGGTCTTTATTATTTATTTATTTATTTATTTTATCTAATAATTTTAGCATTTTGATAGATGACTTAATTCTTCAATACAGTCCCGATGTAATAATGATTTCTATCCTGGAGCTGCTAACACAGAAAATGTGTTCAATAGAAAAGTAACAATAGGAAAATATGTTCATTTGGAAATTTATTCAATCTTTCCTGTCTTATTTCTAACATAGCTATATGCGCTCTGTTTGTGAAACACACAAATGTACTAACTCTGTCTGAGGTTGGACTTTCTAAGTGTCAGATGAAAATGTTAAGGAAAGATAACTTTAAATCCAATGTCTTGTCAAAATAAAATTACTGCGTATGTCCAGTAAACTGTCCTTGGTTGATATTATTGTTGTAATGAGTTTTATTTTTCATTATCAATTTCTGGTCCAAGAATCTGTTTGATGTGTCTGTCGTATGTTTATTTTAATAATCTGAGTGACTTCAGTATGTTTTCTTGTGTTCCTTACCTTCTGTTTGCAGGTCTGCAGTCTGGGTTTGTCACTCTGCCTCGCCTTTCTCGTCTTGAGAGACACTGTCAAGATGTAGATGTCCAGAAAGTGTCTCTACCAGACAGCAGTGGCTTTTCACTGACACGCTCAGACTCCCTCACCTCATTCACTGTGGACCTCGGCCCTTCCCTCATGACTGAGGTGCTCAGCTTGATTGACAACCCCAGCCGCCTGCAGATGTCCAACCCCAGTCAGGCAGAAGTGAAGGAACATGCAGGAAGAGATGATGAGGAAGATGAGGGTGACAGCTCTCGAACAGAAACGCCTGTGCAGAGCCCTGAGGTAACTTCACCCAACCCTTCCATGGACAGCGGGTCAATCAGCAGGAACAACAGAGGGCGCTCGTGTAGCTTAAACTGGACAGAGCAAGAGGAGGACATGAGCTCTCCAAGGACACCAGATGCCTCTATTGGTTCTCCACCGAGAGTAGAGCCTGTAATGGAGGCGGAGAGGTTCCAGAAGGCAGCAGACCTGCTCTCTCGTCATTATGGTGGAGGGTCCTTCACAAAGAGGACGAGGACGTGCAACACCACCACTTCTGCTGTTTCCTGCAGCCTCAAGACACCATATGTTCTTTCTGAGGAGGAGGAAGAGATCAAAGTCTAGACGTCAAAACCTGTATTACGTTTCCACAGTGTTGATTTTGACTCTTTCTGTTCACTCCACACACACACTCAGTTGTGATATCACACATATTTATTTATAACAGATATAGGATAAATCATAGAATGACTGTGAAGCTGAATTAATCTGAACTGAACTGAAAACTGTGGACTACTTACTTCTCATTATACAGTACAGGCACCTAACACTATATAATTGTGACGTTATTTACATAATTAAAAATCACTCAGCATGTGGACTACATTTGTGTGTTATAAACATTAGCACTCATTGTAAATACATCATTTCATTCAGTGATAAAATACTTTTTTTTTTTACAGTTTCCCCTGTAGTTACTTTAGATTATACATCTACCAAACAGCTGTTTTGGTGTAGAAAATTCTTCAGGTTTTTTTTCCAATCTTGGTTCAGTCAGTTACTGCCCAGCACAAAATGATCAGTTAATCTTAATCAGTTAATCTTAATCCATTCTTAGTCAAGTCTTCCACTGTATAAACCATCACTGATAAACATGCTGTTTGGCCCAAGGTGTTATGGGTTCACGTTTGATCTCTTATTTTGTAAGGTTCCTGTTTTCAGTGCAATTGTGTTCGGCTTTGTTTTCCAGGAGGTTGGCCGGTCAGCTGGGCGGAGTCTCTGAGTCGCACACCTGTAACCCATTATTACTCTAGTTCTTCATTCACTCCTCACCAAACCAAACTCCCTTCTTCTATTTACTAAGAACAAAACTTGTGAAAGAACTCTTTCACAATTTGAGCCTGATGAATCCTGGCATTGTCATCTTGCCATCAGGGAAGAAAAAAAATCCATTAATGGAATAACCTGATCATTCAGTATATTAAGGTAGTCAGCTGACCTCATTCTTTGGGCACATGTTGTTGCTGAACCTTGACCTGACCAACTGCAGCAACCCCAGGCTTGTACAGTAGGCACTATGATGGGTGCATCACTTCGTCTGCCTCTTTTCTTACCCTGATGCTCCCATCGCTCTGGAACAGGGTAAATCTGGACTCATCTTTCCCAATTTCCCTAGCAAATTGAAGCCTTTTTTTCCCTATTGGCCGCACTGATGGTTTTTTCTTAAGGCTACACAGCTGTTAAGTCCAATTCACTTGAGTTCCCTTCGCATTGTGCATGTGGAAATGCTCTTACTTTCACTATAGCCCTGAGTTTAAGTGATCGTCGACCACAGGATGTCTTTCCACAGGATGTCTTTCCACTGAGACATCCTGTGAAGCTACCCCAACTGAGAAGCTACTCAGTTGGGGTTAAATAACTCGTTGCCAGCTAAAAGATAATTACCCATGCAGTAATTATCCAATAGGAGGCTCTTACCTATTTGCTTAGTTAAATCCAGATGGCGACCTTTTTTTTTTTTTGGCCAGGCAGTGCATTATTACACCTATAAACAGGTCCTATCAAAGATGTACTATTATGATGGTAATCACAAGCAAGCCTATTTTTAAATATTGCTTTGCTTCTGCTTAGGAGGAGAGTTATGTTACCGGCACTACAAAGGCACTGCTAAGACTCTTAAAAACAAGAAGTAGTGTGTGGGGCTGAGAAGGCATATCTGGTGTTCATTGATTTTCACAATAAATTTCACAAAGATTGTGTATTACCTGAGCATTTTACTGTAACTTTGATATGGAGTCACATAACATGTCCAAATTTATAAATGTTTAAACATCTGAAATGTGTATATATCACAGAGACTGCATTATCTGAGCATTTTAGAGGGGGGATATAGATTTCCCCCTGTAAACTTTGACATGGGTCAGGGAATTTGTCCAAATTCAAAGGCTAAATGTCTTGTTTGTTAAATTCAGCACATGAATATGGTATCTCCACTCCTCCTAAATGCATGCACGCTCCTGTAGCAGGGGATACAAATCCTGCTGGGCACAACTACCTCGTCATGACACCCTGTCTGCTGACATGGCTCTGAGTCAAGGAACTGCAGAAAAAAAAGAAAACACAAGTAATTAACGGACAAAGGAGCAAACACCTAGTTGGTTGTATAAAGATCTAAATATAGATCCGAGGAGGCCTGGTACTGCATATAGAGACAAGACGCACTGGAAAGGACTGAATGACAAACCGTTGTATATGAAGCAGCAGGTGATGGGATAATGGGTCGCAGGTGTGCGAATCAGACTCCGCCCCGCCGACCTGCCAACCTCCTGGAAAACAAAGCCAAAGACAATTGCACAGAAAACAGGAAACAGGAACCTAACAAAATAAGAGATCAAACATGAATCCATCACAAAAGGCTGTTTGTTGTTTACCATAGCTCTGGACTCAGTCAGCAGAACACAAGCAAAGTGCAGGTTTCAATTTTTTCTCATTCATACCTTCCATTTTTACAAGTTTAGGTTCAGTTTTGTATCAAATTTGTGTAGGTTTATTCCGTTGGAATGGACCTCATTCCATGACTCAACCAAGTCCCTGTTAACACTTTCAAAAAGACAGACTTACTCCTCATCCCCCATGTGGAATATTTCTTTGAGTAAGTAGACTCTTCTAAATTTGTGAGTCACAGATTTGTACAATGGACCCTACAAACTGACAAGTATAGGATGCTAAAAATGAATTAAAATGACTTATCCAGAATCATTCATTGTATGTGTTTCCCACCAGCAGCAGTGAATGTTAGGGATACATAATCAGTTAGGTTGATTGAGTGACAGTTATAGGCAGCATTGTTTCTTTTGACAAGATGATCATCTCAAGACAATAACATGTGCTTATGTTATTCCCATTATTGCAAAAGTACTTTTACAGCAACTTAAACTTTCAGCAGTTGACAACTGTTGAGGGTTGGATGTAGTTCCTATGGAAGATATTTGTGTTGATTATTGTTTGTAGAGCGGGACTTAAATCATAACACATGAAAGAGCTTCTTCACTTCATTTTTTTTTTAATTTAATCACTTGTGGAAAGGTCTTTCACTCCCCTCCAGGAGAGAAAATGAACATCTGAGTGTGTCTGACTGGAAGCAGCATTCCTTTAATTGCTTCTCTGGTGAGTCAGTTCACCCCTTTAGTCCATCCACTCACACTCATCATCCTTTCATTAATCCTCAAGCCTCTGCATTAGCCTCATCTGGCCACTGCTTCTTGAGATGATGTACCTTGGCAAAGATGAGTTCGACACCCTTGCGTTTTTGTCCTGTCTGTTGGAAACTTGCCGTCTTGAATGTATCGTTGAAGCTGGTCAACACGCTGCCTCTTTCTTTGGATCTCACGTTCTGCACTTTTTCCCCTAACTCGACTGAAGATGGTCTGGAGGAGGGAGGGCCTGTCACTGCTCGTCCCAGCAGGGCTGCCCACATTGGCCAGGCTGGGAGTGGTGGTCCAGGAATCCTTACTCAGACTCACCTGTAGTGTTGTCAGGGCACTATGATCTCCTTTGTCAGACCTCTGATCCTGACAGATGCTCATCATCAGCTCTCTACTAGATTTCACACTGGAAGAGAATAATCTGCTGTTTAAACAAACATATTTCTTTATCTGTATCTGCCAGCATAGAGACTGTCAACATGCACTTACTAGAAGCAGTTGTCGAATGTGCCGTCGAGGTGGCTCATTGTAAGAAATGGATGCTGAAGAATTTCACTGGGGCTAATTCTGTCTGAGGGATCAACCATCAGCATGTGTGTAAGGAGCCTAACAAAGCTCACACAGTCACACTGGACAGCACAGCCATCTGCCCCTGGGAGATCTGCATACAACTGAGACCAGACGAGGAAAAACAAAAACAATAAACTAGTTAGATCATCTGAACATATTTTTTTGATGCTTTTTGTTGTGTTTGAGCAGTTTCTCAATTTTACCATCACAAGGTCGTTCAGACTGACGAGTGTACGTGGGGTGATAAAATTTGCAGTGGGTGGTGTCTAAGAAGAAGACAGATGTTTCAGTTACATTCTTTGACATGACACAAACATGTATGATATAATACACAACTAACAGGAATTAATTGTCAAATCCCCCACCAGCACTGAAAATGAGGAAGCGAAGTCTCCTACCTTGAGCTTCAACTTCCAATTTTTGGTAAAGTACATTTTGGTGAACAATCCAGCTTTAAGCAAACGCTCTGGCAGCCTTGCAATCATGCGTACGATATGTCTAATCTGTGAACAAGACACAGCATTTCTGTAAGTGTTAATCCAACTGGTGATGAGACAATAAATATGAATTGTATCACTCAAACATATAGATTAATGATTGTAAGGTGGAAATGTGTTTGTCTCATTAAAAGATATTAAATATATACTGTAGATCAGTGTATATAAATCATTGCTTACAAGATCATAATTAGTGGCACACGGGAAAAGTGGATAGCCCTTAAGAAGCTCAGCAGCGATGCAGCCTAGAGACCACACGTCAATGGCCTCACTGACAGGAGCTCCCAGCAGAACTTCTGGAGCTCTTAAGAGAAGAGGATGAACACAAACATCCACAAACTTAGTATGGAGAATATGTGACATTTCTAAAAACACATTAAAAACCAGAGATGCCTGTGTGCAGGACATCTTTAACTTGACACAACTGACACAGATTGTCCCAGATGTACTGTATGTATGAGTGTGAAGTTGGTGACTTACCTATACCACAAGCTCTGGAGAGTCCTACCACTACTCTCCCCTGGATTCTGCAAGGCTAAACTGAAATCGATGATTTTCACTTTCAGTGGCTGCTGTACATGGTCCAGCATCATGATATTTTCTGGCTTAAGGTCTGCATGAATGATGTTTGCTCTCTTTAGAAAATCCAACCCTATTGCCAGCTGAAATCATGACATTGTGACTGTGTTATATTCTTCCACATGAGAATGCCAGATATTGCACACTTAAACAGTTCAATAAATCTAAATGTAGCTTTTTCTTCTAGACCAGTGGTTCTCAAACTTTTTATACCAAGTACCACCTGAGAAAATATGACGTCTCGAGGTAACACCATTATCTCCAACGTTAAAATACAGTGGTGTAAATAGGCCGAGCAAAGTCAGCTACAGACTTTTCACAGGAGGCAGATTTATTCCCAAGAAGATAATTTGCTCTCTCATCATCCTCCTCTTCTTCACATATACTTCAGACACTAGTACAGCCAAATTAGATTAAGATGGAGAGAGAGATAAGGTGACCCTAATTTAGGGCTGCGACGATTATTAGATGAATCCATTTTTTATTGTCAACTATTATAAGTAATTTATTTAATAATTAAAGCAAGAATTCATATTTTTCAGCATCTTAAATGTGAATATTTGTCCCATATAATAAATAAATTTTGGTTTATGGACAAAACAATAAATTCAAGAACATCATGTCAAGGTCTGGAAAACATTAATCAACATTTTGTGGACCAAACAAGTGCTTGTTTATTCGAGAAAATAACTGAGACTAATCGATTATGAAAGCAATAATTTGGTGCAGCCCTACTCTAATTGTTATTATTTAATTTCTTTTGTTATTTTTTTATTTTCCATGCACTCCAGTCAAAATTCATCAGTTCCACTCTTATGACACACCCTGATTCTGATTTTCCTCCAAGTACCACCAGAGGAAGTTCGCGTACCACTGGTGGCACATGTACCACAGTTTGAGAAACATGGCTCTAGATCATTTGGAAATAGCCCAGCATGCATATTATTAGTCAGTATCTTTACATGCATGTCAAACGTCCAATTTTAATCAAACTAAGACAATCATGTCACGTAAAATGTCATGTAAAAATGTTAGTCCAACTAAAGCCGAGCTAGTCTTAGTCGCACTAACGTACCCATATAATACTATTCATAGTCCGATTAATCATGCACGTATACATAAAAAGTCGAACTTTGCGTTCTGGTCATACACCAAGATTTCCTCTCCTATCTGTGACCCGGATGTAAAAAGAGGTGACATCCAGACTGTTGCCGGAAAAGAACAGACAACACGATGGCGTTAGCTAGAGCGAAAGCTGCAGAGAAGAACCACTTTTGGAATGACGAAGAGACGAGATTAATGCTTCTTCACCTGAAGGAGCTAAACATTTTAAAGTATATGGATGGTCGAAGAACCCGAAATGGGCACCTTTTTAAAAAGGTGGCCGAAAAAATGCAAGACGCGGGGTGTAAGAGGACAGCGGAGCAGGTCCGCGTACGGTGGAAACATCTTAAGCAGAACTACAGCAACGCTAAAAGACAAACTCAGACAAGTGGACACAACCGAGTCTCTTGTCCGTTTTCAGACCTGCTGGAGGAGCTGCTTGGAAGGCGGCCATTGCTCCGTGCCGAAGAAAACGACGTGCACTTCGGATTAACTGCTGTGGGTTTACGCTCTTCCACCCCAGGTGAGTGGTTACAGGTAACTGACTGAAGTAGTGTTAGCTGCCGCACTGACCCAAGTATGTGTTATGGACGGTAAGTGTTCGTTTTTGTTCCCTATGTAGAGAGTGTACTGAAGGTTGAGGGCCTCGAGGACACAAGGGAGGCCAGCCAGCAGGCCGAGGAGGACTCCGAGGTGGAAGATAGTCGTACTCTTCAACATGCAAGGGCCAACAGCACACCTACACCAGATGTACCTGGTAAGTTCTGTTATCTGTCACATTCACCACTGCCATTGTGGTCCATAGCTCTGTCACCTCCTGCGATGACTATAACATTGGTTTTTTTGTCTCCTTCATGAATCACTCCATAAGCTCCAACTGTTTCAGAACTTGGCTGTCCTAATAATCACCAAAACCCCCTCCTTCCACCATATTACCTCCATTCTACAGCAGATTCACTGTTTCATCTGCCTCCAATAATATTCCATATCACTTTCAAAATCCTCCAATATACAATGAAGTCAATCCATCACCTCACCCCTCTGTATTTATCCATCTTGGTCCACATTGCCACCCGTTCCCTCAGATCCTAATCCTCTCTTGACATCTCACTGAAGTTTATCCCCTGGTTACTTTTGCAGGGACAAGCATAATGAACCCTGCAAGGAGGCGGCACAGTGCACAGAATATGGACACACTTTTCCAAATGATGGAGGAAATGAATAACAGCTGGAGGCAGCAGTTGAGGGAGAGTGAGGAGAGGGAGGAACGGCTGGTTCAACGAATTATTGACAGCAATGCCAGTGTGGTCGCTGCGCTCCTGGAGTGCATACAGAGCTTGCGCCCAGCCACCCACCCACACCCCACAGTGCCTCCACACCCGCTGACAGCACACATTAAAGATGAAGAATAATCACTATCCATGAATAGCCACATTTAGCTACACCCGGATTTTCAGTTTGTGTAACAACTACCAAATCACACCTGTTGCAGAATGGGGCGTATCTCCTCCAAGTCAAGAGACATATCCTCGTTCATTTTAAGGAATTCCCTCAGGTTCATGTCAAGTTTCTCAAACTCCAGACAGTAATGTCCATTGAAGTTGAAGGAGTCCTTCAGACTGATGACATTAAACTTGTCTGAGTTGAGGGCTTTCATTGTTTTCAGGATGGCCTCCTGGAATCATAGAGGGAAAGTTGATTTAAACACACTTCTCCTTGATTAATTAAACATATCAAATAGTAATACACAAAGTGACATACCTCCTCCTTTGAATCGTCAATAGCATTCTTTTTCACAAATATTTTTAGAGCCACAGTTTCTTCAGTGGCCACCTTCCGGCATTGAGTAACCAACCCATAGGCACCAAACCCCAGGATTGCCTGCACCTCGTAATCTGTAGTGGGAGAGGTGATCCTGTCTCCGATGTTTACTTTAATGTCCTCCTCTTCATTGGAGCGAACAGGTAAAAGATCCTGTTGATTCTCACACACCTCAGAGGAGAGGCAAAGAAAGTTAAGACACAGTTCCTGTGCATATAGCAGAAGTGTACATGCAGGGATTAATTTTGTGAATACTGTCAGGATCAGTAAAATCAAAAAGCCCACAGAAGTAGATGAATTTAAACAATAAATTGCATGGCAATAAAACTACTAAATAGTAATGAAAATATAATGTTTCTACTATCCTTCCTTTATTTTAGGATTGTCCAAGTTGTCTGATGGTGTGTTCGTGTTCAAAGACTGTTTCATTCAGTACACATGCGTTTTATGCTGTGCTTTGATGTCAAAGTATTCAACTTTGTTTCAATGTTTACTGTATATTAGGCATCATTTTCAGTTTTGTTTCATGTTGTTGCCAGTTTCCAGTATTTTTCTGCTTGGACAATGACACTTCTCAAGTCTCTGCAGGGATTTGGGTGACTCTTCCTCACATTCCCTCATAGATTTTGTAAAACTACACTTAAAGACACATTGTCTTGCTGGTATACTGGATCTGACTGATTCAAGAACTTACCACATGATCCATTTATGAAATGTGATGCTAATGTGGTTTTGTAAAAAAATTAAATATAAACAGAAAGCTCTAATGTTTTCCTCAAATGAATGCTCTCATATCCACGGTGCAACTAACTGACAAAGTCTCCAAGTAGACTTTAATAGTTGCCTTGGTTTTAGAATTCCTTCATGTCTTTGATGTGTAAGAAAGGCTTAGAATGTTAAAAATATAATGCCCTCTCTCTCTAAAATACTGTTACTTTTCAGTTCCAGTTTGTTTATATATATTAATTTACAACTCTTCTTGTGGCTCATAACCTTAGGTACCTTTTGTGGCTGCACAGTGTTGGTGCATTTAAACGTTTCTGTATTGCAGTGACACCATACATTTTTTCAAATGTATTTATTTATTTTTACAAACCATTAATCATGTAACTATAAATATACAGGACACACCTTTTTGACTTATGGTGAAATGTTTGCACTGCCCTGCTAGAAAAACCAGCATAAAACAGCATAGACCAGCATAGTGCTGC
This sequence comes from Brachirus orientalis, assembly GCA_016785285.1. Classification (NCBI taxonomy): domain Eukaryota; kingdom Metazoa; phylum Chordata; class Actinopteri; order Pleuronectiformes; family Soleidae; genus Brachirus; species Brachirus orientalis. The sequence continues at coordinate 2,086,968 of JAFBJR010000367.1, read as the reverse complement.
TTTTTCCAGCAGGGTGGCTTATCTGAATTTGCATATTAAGTTAGATGCAAAGTGTGAAAACTCAGACAGGCTTATTTGATCCAGAAGTTTGGAGATTTACATACTTGTCTTAAACTGAGCACAGACAACAGCAACAAGTCGCTGCCAACGACTAGCCCTGATCCCCATAATGTAGAAAAATCAAAGGACAGATAATTGCGTCATAAGTTTATCATAGTTTGCAGAGAAGCTAAAGCAAAGTAGTTAGTGTTAACGTTTATGTAGGCTACATAACAATAACAGGAAAAACATTTGGAAATTCTGCAAACGTAGCAGCGTAAGAAAAATAGATTAATTACATTAATACATTAATTTCTGAAAAAAAGTATCTCTTCAATGTGATGCAGAGTTGACGCTAAATAGAAGAAAAATGTGCTATGTCCCTCCCTTTGTCACATGAATGTGTTCACAGATTACAGTTGCAGCTGCTAATGTAACCCTTGTATACACTGTACATGTATACAACTACTAAAAACAGGCTCAGTGTTCTCAAGAGATTGTTCAGCTTGTCTATTCAACCTAAAGAAAATTGGATCTGTTCAATCTGACTCTGCCCCTTCCCCTGTCCTTTTCTTAAGGAGTGCAAGACAGTGTTGTATGATTTAAAATTAATAAATTAAAACACCAGTAAATGATCTATGTGCTATAGGTCTTTTAATTGTTTACCAAAAATGTGACAATGGACTTTACAAAGTACAACAAATAGAAGAAATAGAAAAACATGTAATAGAAGACGAAAAGCCATGAAATGTTGACATATTGTTTCATGACGACAATTGAGCTTGAAACAGAAGTACATGTTCCCAGCTGGTTTCTTCAACAACACCCTGCTACTCTTTATGAACTCTATGTCGAACGAATAGGTTTTACTCAGTGTGTTTAATCTGCATCAACCTGATGGGAAATTCCTCTATTAAGAAATCCCTCTCTGTAAATGAAAGGCAGAGGAAATTGTGCAGTAAAATGCACAGCATGAGGCCAAATTTCACCCGAAGCCAGAAATAACAATACATGTGTGATTTTTGATTGCTTTCATGCTTTCAAGTGAGACTGAGATGAAAAGTTCAGAAATGTTTGCAATACCACGCAGGCAAAGGTATTTAAACATTTGTACTGAGTAATCAACTGTGAAAATAACATAATTAGCTGAAGAAAAAAATGTCCTCTGTGTCTTCCAGCTGTAAGAATATGGTTTAGTTTTCTTGTAGCAACCATATTATATATTGATGTAGGGAAGATATATAAGATATATATCTTCTCTACATTGTGTTTCTTCTGTCATTAAATAAAAGTTTCAGCTTAGGTGGATCTTGAAAATGAAATATTCGCAAAGCAGAAAATTGTTTTTGTCTGACAGCAGTTACTGTTAACCACCATATAACAGCCTTTCATAAACATACAACAAAACACTTGCTTTATACTTGACACATTTAATGAGTTTGGTTGCAAGATATAAAAAGCAGCAATGTTGCTTGGAACTGCAGTGAGTGATTTTTCACGTCCCCAATAAAACGGTGGTATAACTTGGTATGTTCACATGAGAAGCTCTGCTGCACTAAACATGAGAAAAGGTCAGTCTATACGGGTCTAGAAAAGTGCAAAACACATACATTTCTCTAGAAACTTTGTCCATAACACCCTCTAGTATGGTTGTGTAAGTAAATGCTTTAAAATAAAAACAGTCAACAGTCTCACCAGTGGATGTCAATAATTCCTACACGCTGGCCCTTTAATTTTCCATATCTATTTGTAAATCAGCTGCAATCAATCATTAGATAAATTCTGTCCATCTGTCACACAGACTTTCCCCTGCTACAGTTGATATTACCTAATATTAACTGATCAAAAGTCTGTAATTGAGCATCAGGTGATTTCAAAACAGAATTTTTTTTTCTCTATAAGTCAATAATGTCAAGGTTTAAGATGACACAACTCAGTGACACAAGTCAACTGTTATTTCAGTTAACATCAGGATGAGCTGTTGGAGGGACTGTCCCACTCCACCTGGCTTCTCAGAGAAAAACAGGCTCTGCTACTGGGAATCTGCTGAATCTCTGTAGTGTCTGATGGAAAATCCCAGCACCAAACAGGTTCATAACCACAAGCAGCACTCAAAGTGTCATGAGAGGCCGACGCGTCTTGTCCTTGTAACGCTGTATTCTCATGGTGTAACTCACTCGCATCACTGTTGCTATAGTGCTGGTCAGGTTGTGAGAGACACCCAGCGTCACTGATTAAGCCAGAACTACCTAAGTCAATCAAGGTGTTGTTTTCATCAATCCCTAGTCCAAAGCTCTCCAGCATGTCCATTACTGATGGTATGGGCGGACCAGTGGGGGTCTCCTCCTCGATGAGACTCAGTGTGGGCAAGATGTCCACCAGCTCTGCCATCTCCATTGGCCGAATGACCTCAGTAATGCTAGGGGGAAAGTCCTGGTCCCCATTGATAGACTCCTGTGTGTCCAAAACAGTAAACCCTGCATCCAACTGTGCAACAGCAGCAGGCTCTAGTCCAGATTCAATTAAAGCACTTGCACATCCTAATTCAGATGGGCCAATGCTTGTCAAGTCTAATGTTGACTGGGCAGTGATGTCAACAGGGTACCCTCCCTTTGCAACGCCCTCCATCAAAACCAGTGCCGCCTCTTCAGGGACGACCATCATTCCCACTGGAGTGGAGACTTCAGCAGTGACTACATTAGGTGGATTCGAATTGACTAAACGCTCTGAAAGAGACATGAGACAATAGTCTTAATCTCTGATTTACAACATCAATAACCTTAAAGCAAGTTATTGTATAATTTCTTTTTTAAAACCAAACCAAAACCAGGAAAAGATGGTCAACACCAGGGTTCTCTACGTTTGCTTAAAAACTTCTCTCAACTTGCTTACCAAAGGACTTATTGTACTTTGGCCAGATACAAACTGATCAGCTGATTACACAAGGGACGTTTATAAAGTTCGTTATAAAAAATGCAAAGTTGGATTCACCTAAATTCATATTCTTTTTTATCCTTTTTTTTATTTTTCATAGATTTTGTCTGTTTTCTACCATTCAAAGAATCACATAGATATTGATGCAGAGCACGTATTTTAGTTTTATAGCTTTGAACAAAATGTGTTTCTACAAAATACATTTGCACTGAATGAATAAAGAATTCCTAGGTTACAGCGGCAGCCGAGGGGACTATATGTGTTATTTATTATAGCTATGGTGTTAATCTTGTAGAGCTTCTATTTGCCTCAGTTTTTAAAATGGAGAATAAGGCTGTACAAATTTTTGAGCATCATCATTGTACCTGTAATGGCTCTCTGTGCATATGTCAGACTGGGCCAGGTCAGTCTGGTGGTCAATCTCTCCTCCTCTTCCTCACCATCAGGACGTGGTGGTGGGTCTCCTCCCATCACCAGACCCAGAGGCACTGCCCCCACCCACTGCTTGGACCGAACACACTGTAAACAGTCCATGATCCAGCGGGCATCACGCCACACCACATCCAGTTGCTAAGAACACAAGAAAATACAGTATAGGGCAGGGGTAGTCAGTCAAAATCCCAAGAGCTCCAGATAGACAAAGTTCACCAGCAGCTGCGACTTCATCTTTTATTTGCGACTTAAATCAGTAAGCTTGTGCAGCGTTACTGCTTTCATGATCTTACATGGGCAATCTCAGTGCTGCGATTCAGCCTTTCTCGGGCTTCCTGCACTTCCTTGGTGTCCAGTGCCTCCCGCAAGGCCTGCTGGGCCAGATGAGTGTCCAGCTCCAGTCTCACCCAGGCCTGGCAGTACTGAGACATGAAACCCCTTTCATACGCCCAGAAGTGAACTGGGGAGTAGAGAGGAAAGACACATTGCTACATAAACACAGAAAGTAAAGAAAAACTCAAAACTCATGGGTCATTTCCACACATGAGAGCCAGAGAAAGTCCGAAGGATCCAGGCTTAAGGGTGTTGCCTGGCGTTTTTCCTCCTGTGTTCACACATGAGCTCACTTGGACATGCTGTATCTGCAGATTAGACGACGGAGCTAGAAAAATTATTAGAGTCGCGACAAAAGTGAGTTTGGACCAATGACAAGTTAGATAAAGAGAAAAAGTCACAAATCAAAATACCAGAAAGAAGTTTTATAGACCTGGCAGTGGTTATGTGCAAGGAATGATTGATAATCATCACAAAAAATGTCAAATAAAGAGTGTTTTTTGCTCCTAAATCAAGTTGTAACAAAGAAACCACAACTGTTTATTGTGGTTTCAAACTTCTTCATGGACTGAAAACGGCAAACACAAAAACATTTAGCGAATCTAGGGCAAAACATTCAGAGCAATTGTTTCTCAGAGTGTGTTTGCACAGCGCATACATATGAGATCGGTACAGAATGAACCTCTATAATATTGATATTGAACAAAAATTCTATCACAAAAGACCCAGTCCAGTTTTAATAAGATACTTTGAAGATGAGGCAACTTTTCTTTCTTTCTTTCTTTCTTTCTTTCTTTCTTTCTTTCTTTCTTTCTTTCTTTCTTTCTTTCTTTCTTTTGCTTTGTATTTTAGCTTCAAAAACCCTAACCCACATACTGTTGTGTTGTAAGAATGAGATGGTTACATTGCCATGTACTGTATGTAGCCTCAACCTCAAGGTCCACAGTAATCCAAGTGTCATCAACTCATCATTGTAGGAATCTAAGGAATCTTTTATTTATACTTGCTACTGTGCACTACATTATCTACTGACTATGGGATGACACCTACCGAGCTCAAAGATCTGCAGAGGCATGGTGAGGCCAAGCTCCTTGGTCCCCGACAGAGGCCAGTAACTTGAGCTGAAGTCCTCGCTGGGAGGCAGCAGCAGCAGCATGGACAGATTGTCTCCAAACTGCAGCAGCTCGTGAGTGTACACACCGTACTGGTAGGCCTGTCGGGGAGAGCACAGAACTAAATTTCAGTTTAAAAAAAAGAACGGCAAAGTAATATAAACACTGACACAGCAGGCCACTCGACATTAGTTTTCTCCTTCATAAAGATGGCAGGTTTCAGACGCAGAATTTTGAGGTGGCTGTTTGAAATCCTTTTTTACCCTGTAGAGGGGGATGTTGAGCTTTGTCAGGAGATGTGCGATTGCTACTCTCAGAGACCTGACAAAATCCACCAGTCCGCTGCTCTCCATCAAGCTTTCATCCTCGCCGATGAACAGGTTCTGAACACTGCCACTGATGGTCGAGTAAACATGACTCTGCAGCCACGCCCACTCCTCTCTGCCACACAGCAATGCAGTAAATCACATGTTAATATATAATTAATAAAAGGATTAGGGTCCACCTATGACTCATTAATCACCAATTCAGTACTACTTATGTTTTGTGGAAATGATTTTTTTTTTTCAACACTGTCAACACCTCAGAAGGAAAATCTGTTCTTATCCACTAAACATCAGTTTAAGTCCACACTATACTATTGGTATATTAAGGGTATGTTTGCTGCTTTTTTGCAGTTGACTGAAGTTTGTAAACGTCTCTCTCCCTGCACCAAGGCCCACTGAGAAAACTAGTGTTTGACATCAAAGGAGGATAAAGCGGTAGAAAATGAGTGAGTGAGAGACAGCACGCAGGAGTTGTTTATCTACTGACGCCTACGTCCGTAAGTTCCAATATATTATTTTGTCCTTATATGGATTTAGTTGAGTGTACCACACACGTAGACCAGCAGCTCCTGTGTTTTCTCTATGAACCTTGGTGCAGTAGAATGAAGTGGATGAGTTTAATATTTTCAGTTCCCACCAGTAACAGTGCTGTAGCAGCCAACATATTCTTAAGATGTGGTAGACTTAATCAGGCATATAGCAAGTGTTCAGCTTCCAGACTGGTATACAGAAACAGTGACATGCCTCGGCAGCAAAGTACAGTAAATGCTAATAATTTGGCAGCTGTTCATAAAACCACAGTTCAAATAACGTGAACCGCCCATTTAGCCTGACTTGATATTTTCACATGTTTAACTTCAAGAAAGAACAACATAACTCGTGGGGAGGCTGGCACAATATATGGGACAATATATCATATATAACTGTTGTTACCTGGTCACGTGGGCGTTGTGTCGAACCCGTGTGTGGCAGAGAAGATTAGGCAGCCTCTTTGGCACCAGAACCCTGATCTGTTCTACTGAGCTGCACATTTTTAGGATGCCCACATACAGACCCGGCTGTGCCCACTGCATGCTGTGCCTGTGGAAGTACAGCTTCTCCTGGAAAACAGAGAGAAGCAGGTGCGGGGTTAAAGGTTTTAAGATGCATGATTCAGGTGTAATGCTTAGATACATTTTATCTCAGTTTGATTTCATTCCAGTGGATGTCAGTTTTTATTTGGGTTGCACAACAGCGCAATGGCTTAACGATCAAGCTGTGAAAGTAAATACTCCTGCAAAATTGGTACAAATACAGTGTCAGATGTTTTTTTACTTCTCTTTTACACACATACAAACGCACACACATAGAAAAAAATCCAGCGTCACCTTCAGCTGCTCATACAGCATGTCCATGGCTGTAGGCTCAGGCAGGAGAGGAGCCCTGTTGCGGTTCTTCTCCAGACGGGCCAGGGTCATCCAGTGGAGCGGAGGGTCTGGGGGGCTGGAAGTGGAGCGGACAAGTTAGGGTGAAAATGGATTGCTACCCAGCTACCCTCAACATAAGAAAAAAACAGAGAATTTTCTTAGATATAGGCCTGCATTAATAGGTCAAAAATAGGTAAATGGATTTCCCAGTTAACTACAACTTTACCCTTGGATTAGAATACATTAACCCAACCATACAGTCCTCAGAATTTACGGACTTGGGCCTGAAAAGAGCTTCCTCTGTTTTACAGACCAGCCACTGCCACTGGTATGCACACATACGTGTATATACACTATATATGTGCTTTTTGGTTGTATTTATTTTGTTCATTCATTTATTTTACACATATGTACGTGAAAAATATTGAAATATATTGGGGGTGGGGGCATTGTTGTAGTCTAGTGCGTGTTCAGTATGCACAGAAGTGATCGTTCTATTCAGCTTGTGGCAAGTTCAACTGTTACAATAAATAAAGATATTGCTGGGAAAAAAAATGAAATGCTGTCACAAGACAGACTGGATATCGTGAAAACGTTCAGCATGAATTTTAAACAAGCCCAACCTAATACAGTATTTGACTGAATTATTATCCTCTTTAGGAGAATTATGATTTAGGTGGTTGGAAGGGATTGATTAAAATTTAGTCTGCTATTTATTTATAAATGTTAATTATACCAGGCTAAACAGTGAGTTGGAGTCTTTCCTTTTTTTAGAAGATGAGGGTAAATCCTACACTGTTGCCCTGTAGTGTAAGTGGAGGAAATAAAAGCTTTATTAACATAATGTTACAAAAAGCTCTTTCTCACTTGGGGGGATTTAGAAACTCCTTCAGCGTCACCAGTAGCACGTTGCCCTGCCGGTCTTTCAGCGGTTCATAGTACACCCTGCCCAGATCCACTGTTCCCAGGGAGGACTGATGGTAACGGTGATGGGGGAGATATAAAACGGAAACATGAGGATGAATAAATATAGGATGATGTCAGGTATGCAGCCTGAGCTACAGTAGATCAATTTATAACATTTAAAATAAATTGATGCAGTAAGAAGAGTAGGAGGAAGGAGATGTGTAAAGAGGTAATTAAATTAGCAGTGATCCTACTCTGATGCTTCATATTATGAAGAATAAGCTGCTTAGCTTCCTACCTGCAGCTGAGAAACTGCTCTTAAAATGTTGTGCCTGTTCTGAAGGAGGGAGGAGGGCGATGAATGTGCAGAGGACAGGGCCTGCTGGAGCCAAGGCACTTGTTGCCATGCACATGACAACTACAAGAGTGGAAAAGAGAATGAAGTCTTTACCGTTGCCAGCAAATCAAGCAAATCAACTCTGCCAGCAAATCAAGTTGCAGTGTAGATCCATTATAATGTGCAGAAATGAAAGCAGTCAAAATGTACACGATTGATTAAGAAAATAACGCGGTCATTATTGACTTAGTTTCAAATTGATTTGCAGTGTACAAACAGCGTTTAATTTGCACCAGTGTAACGTGAATTAAGGCACAGTGTATCTACTGTCACCTTGGCAAACCAAAGGAAGTCATGGGTGATGGAGGTGGAACAGCACTGGATCTCAACCATGGGGATTTGATCTTCAGCTGTCACCAGAATGTTTTCCTTGTAGTAGAACACAGTTGCCAAGTACACGCCCCTGTTGAGATCCAAACAAGAGCTTGAAAATTAATTTTCACAGACCAAAATAACAGTCCAGAATAACACAGGCTTTTTAAACATAATATTCTAACCATGCTTTTTGTCAGTGTGAATAATGGGGATGATTCAGTCGATACAGAGTGCCAATCCTATACTTGTATTTGTCTGGATGAAACAACTGCAAAGTACACACTTTTTAAAAGAAATGGTCACTGTCAGTAAAATAATATTCCTGACACGAGAACGAAGAATAGACTTGTTGTTGTCTTCTGCAGTAATTACATCACATTTAGTCTGTCACTCCTCATATCCTCAAGGTACATTGTGACAGGTAAGGCAGATGGAGTGCTACCTCTGTAGGAGGCGAACAAACTTGCTGGCAGACTGGAACAGTTGTTTGATGCCTCGAGACACAGACAGACGCTTGCTGGGACTCTGGGGCTTAGAACTCTCTGTGAGGAGGAAGAGGAGGGGGAGGTGGAGGAGGAGGAGAATCAGAATCACTTCATCCGCCAAAGTATATTCACTGTGCACACACACGCAAAATATTTGACCAGGTCAAGGAAATGAAATGAGTTTGTTAGTAGTGAATGGAGTTGTGACACACATATAATACAATAAATTCAGGTGATTTAAAAATAGAGTCAAATAGGAATAAAATACAGGAATTCAAGTTGTTGCAGTGTTTACTGACATTTCACAATGTCTTAATACAGTGACAACGACAACATCTGTGTACTTGGAAAATAAAAGCTATTTTAACGACTTAGAGTGTCATATATTTTCCTACATTTACTTAGAAGCTCAACATGGTTATGAGGCAAAGGTTGCGATATCATGGCAAAAAATAAATTATATGCTCTTATGCCACCTGTCCTGTTATTGTTGCTGAACCAAAATATATGTAAATTATGTTTTTGTTATATCCCGAAAGACCCTGTGTTACCTATGCAGTATTCTCTGTAGTGTGGTTCCTTGGCATCTTCTAGCAGTTTTGTCACTAGGCCCTCGTGGTTTCTGAACTGTGACTTCACACCAATGCACTCTCTCCAACCTGTACAGGGAGCCAGAGAGAAGCAAAGCATTGTGTTTATTTTCATGCAACTGAGGAAATCATCCATGACATTAAAAACTCATCTGCAAGCAATACATGAGAACTGCAAGAGCAACTGTGTGAAAGGCCGTCTGTGAGCTGTGACTCTGAAAGCCTCACTGCGGATTCATTCTGAGCTGCTGAAACTCCTACATGTCTCAACTTAAAGGTAAGCTGACCTTCGCTTTAGATTTGGTTACCTAAGCCATACTACAGCAGGCAGAGCTTCCCACACAACACAGCTGTGGTTCTACTGTGCAACTATTGGTACACTATTTTTTAACATGCTGCTTGGTTTTTAACTGTGTGTTTCTTCTATTATCATTATCAAGGTTTTGGCTATTTATTTATTTATATGGTCTATTTAACAATGTTAGGACATGAGTTTACTTATTCTGTACGCAGCTGGACCTGAGTAAAGAATCTCGATCCTTCATGTTTTTAACATGTTTGAATAACAGTAAATCCGAATCTGAATTCTGATTTGTTTACATTTGATTTTTTTTTCTATCCTTATTAAGTAAGGCATTATTAGCTTCACGTGTTAAAGCTGCAGTGCGTAACCTTTAGTGATTTATTGTTATTGTTGATGTTATTTTTCTGCCTCTGTGTGTCTTTTTGTGAACAGAAACAATGTAACATTATATGTATGCTGCGTCCTTCATCTGAAAATGGACTCTTTCCATCAGACTTGACTGAGGGAGCATTGGTGTGTATACACTGGCAGTACAGGGACAAAAGGGGGCAAGAAGAATTTATCCAATCAAACTGCTGAACAACCGGGTTTTTACAGCAGTAGAATTCTTTGTTGACACTGGGTGCTTCTTTGTATTTTCAGTCATGCTCCATTCTGTTTTCAGCTGTCACACTTAATTACCACAATGTGGCCGATAAAACTGTCTATGGTTTATGGTCTATGTGTAAATGTATCTGATATTTGTTTATATTTAAAAGTTATGCACTACAATTTTAAGTGGAAAGTAACGACAAGTCATGCAGTGAGAAAAGAGGTTCTGGCATGCAAAAAGGATTACAAACCAAATTCAAACTCCAGCATGGGGACAAGGCCCGCTGACTCACACTGACATCTTTCATTATTCATGTTTTAATAATTCATTAATCTACTGGCCATGTGTGGATTCCATTGCTTTCATGTCAAGCTAGTCAATAATTAAATTACACTGGGACACAGTAAAAAAAGAATGGAGCCCATTCACAGTGGAAAGGCCACATTCATCCAGGATTGCAGTTCAGATACTCACTGGAGGGGGCAGCACTGACTGGAGTAGAGGACTGAGGCGGGCCCCATCCTTTCACATTGTAGGCACTGGCTCTTACAAAGTAATGCACTCCCTGCATTTAGAGAAGCACCAGACTGCCAAATTATTACCATGCATTAACCTCATGAATCCTGTGTTGTACAAAGAAATCATGCACACACTGCTCTCATAATTAATTCATCTGGTAAAGTAAAATAAAGTTAGTAGGACAACTGTTCTCCTATGAGAGGTTCAGCACAGCACATGATGATTGAAGAGAGGAAAAACATTATTTGTGTCTGTTAAGATATATATATATATATATATATATATATATATATATGACTAACACATTATGGGAACTTGTCTTCCTTATGACAAAAATCAAGTTCCCATAATGTAAATTACTACAGTTTAAGGTGAAGACGACTGTTTAGTGTCAAGTTAGGCTACGGTCAGGGTTAATGTTAGGGCACTAATAATTATGGTTAAGGTTGGAGTAAGTCTCCAGGAAATGAATTTAAGTTAATGCAATGGACTCTGAAGTCATGGAAACCAGTACGTGTGTGTGTTCTTGTACTTGCTGCAGAGTGAGGACCAAAATTCATATAATTCCTACAAAGTGAGGACATTTTGGCTGGTCCTCACTTTTTTCACCCCTTAAATGACTTTTTCAGGGTTAAGACTTGGTTTTAGGGTTAGGCTTAGAATTGGGTTTAGGTTAGGGTTACGGTAAGGCATCTAGTTGTGATGGTTAAGGTTAGGGTAAGGGGCTAGAGAATGCATTATGTCTATGAGGGTCCTCACTCTGATAGAAGGGCAAATGTGTGTGTGTGCGTGTGTGTGTGTGTGTGCGTGTTCTGCATGACTTACTGTGGTGAGTCCCTTCACACTATAGGAAGGATTCTTGGTTTCTGTAACTTCGGCTGAGCCGAGGATACGTTTGAAGCCGGCTGAGGTGCTCCATTCAACTGTGAGAACAAAACAATGTCACTGACAGATTATTTCTTTTTCTTTTCTCAAAGGAGAAACACATTAAACACTAAACCCCAGGATAACTCTTGGCTGACTGCACCAAGCTAGATGCACAAATACAAAGCGTTAATACATTCCAGTTTAATATAAGTGTGAGAAATCAATTATAATGGACTAATACAATAAATATTCCATTATTTCCTTTACCTGCCCATCAGGCCTCTGTCCATGTTTACTCATACCTCCCAGATGCCATTCATCTACCCATCTGTTTATTTGTGAATCCATCCACCCATTATGAATAAAAAAATCTTGAAATATACCACCTACCTCTGTAGCGGGTGATGAGCCCAATAGTGTCACCTTCTGGCTCTTTGATTGACACAAACAAAGAGGTTGTACTGGTCACTACTATGGACACATGAGCAGGAGGACCAGGCAATTCTGGGTGAAGCATTTGAAAGACAAAATAAGCACTGAGTTTGACAAAAAAAATGTGATCCAATCCAAATACCTGTTCTATTTGTTGTTATGGGATTGTAAAATTACAACCCTCACACAGAGATGACACCTAACAAGTTTATGTGTGTGCTGCATGAGTTATTTATATCGTGCATCATAACAGCTACCGTGCTCAGGCAACTCTCAACAATAACAACTGTGATCATAAAACTGCAAGTGATTAATAGAGAATTGAAATGCGAGCTATGCAGAAATGTTCATACAGGGCAATTACTGATATTATTACATAATTTAAAAAAAACATGAGCACTGTGGATTTAGTTGTAGAGCCATGAGAAAGAAAACTAAATCGAAAAACGAAATCCATGAGATTCGTGATTGGACCTGCACCATGATCGTCTTTGCAACAGGAAATTCACAGACAACTAGGCACATACTGGACAATTCCAGCCGTCAATCCTGCTGATCTTCACTCATATTTGCCATTGATTATCATCACTGTTTTTCTAAATGGGAAAATTTTTACAATTTACATAATTTACATCATCTTCTACTGAGGAAGACCTGAAACTAGTAATTGAGACCACACCTCAGAAAAATGTTAAATTATGTTGTAAATCAAATTAGAAGAAGGCAAAGTTCTCCTTAGACTTCCATTCCAACTGAGTGCTTTTTGCCAACAGCGGAGTCACCCCCTTCTGTAATAAGATTTCGGATCATGAGTTCTAAACATATTCTTTTATTTGCTGAAACTGTTTCCATTTCACTACCTCTTACTGATTTGCCAACTTTTCCACCTCCCTCAAGCATAACTTATTACAGTATTTACAGTATACAGTATTTCATGACTTTAATAAATTTTCAGTTTCAAATTCAGGTGTATGAATGCGCAAAAGAAAAAAAGCTCATAAAATAGGCAAATGGAAACCCAACTACTCTGTCCTAACCCAAGGGTCAAGAAATGCTAAAAAGCTGACAAAAGACAACTGACCAGTGTTTTGGAAGTTCTCTCTCATCCTGCAGTACAGTTGCATCCTAAGGCTCCAGAGGTGAATGTGTCTCTCAATGTCAGACTGAGCCTGAGGCCCTGCCCCCGTCTTCTTCACTAACTCCTTCTTCTTCGCTAACTCCTTCTTCTTCTCCTCCACTCGTTGGTTTGCCAATGCCACCAGAGCGTCCAGCTTGAGTTCCCAGTCAGCTGGTTGGCACACTGAGAGGAAATGTAATGGAGAAAGACAAAGAGAGTGAGAGAACAAATACGATTTGTGGTTATCTGTGGCACTGCAGAGGCATTTGACATCCGATCACTCACAGCGGACATTGTGGTTATTTGTGATACTTTAAAAAGCAAGTAAAAAACAAGACTCACAAACAGGGTTGTGTCTGGCTCCTGCCTTTGTCAACACATGGAGCAGAGGTGAGTTATGAGTGAGGGCCGCTACGTCCAGGGGAACTAGGCCCTGATCGCTCACCCTGTTCACTCCTTTCTCTCTCTCTTTCTCCCAGTCCTTTTCTTTCCTTTCTCCTCTTTCCCACATGCTTCCTCCTCCTCCTCCTCCTCCTCCATAGCTGGTGTGGTCTCTGGACAGCAGGCTTTGTACAGCCAAAGTGTCCTCATTTTCCACTGCTTCCCACAGGGTATTGTACTAATGTGGAGCATGACAGTGTAGGTCCCCGGAAAAGTGGGTGGGTGAGAGGTAAAGATTGAAAAAGAGGGTTAATAACAAAAGAGTTGTATTTAAGAGAAAGGATGATGCATTCATAGTGAGACAAAGTCAGCGTGTAGTGTCAAAGAAAGATCAAAAAATGATAAAAAATATGACTTTTAATTCCAGGCAGTGTGATCACATCTCCTCTGAAAATGACACTTACAGCATCTGCAAACTTGCTATAGTGCTTGAGTGTATCCATTTCCCCGGAAACAGATGATGCTTCTCCTCTCCTCAGTCTGACAGACAAGTTTCTGTATAAGCGCTTGGGTGTGATTGGACCTAGAGAGCGCCGGCGCTGGGCTTGGTCCCTCATGGATACAGACATGACAAAAGGGAAGGCAGGAGGAGAGGAGAGCACAGGAAGACAGAGAATAGCTGAAGAAATGACGAAGCAGTATGAGGTGTTGTGAATTGCTTAGTTCATGGAAAGAAGAATGGGAGAGGGATGGCAGGATAAGAATAAAAGTGAGATTTGGACCAGAAACAAGTTTGAGGGTAAGTGAAAATCCATTAGAAACCTGAAGCAGGAAATGGTGAGGAAGTAAAGAAACACAATCATGAGACAGGCTCACGCAGATTATTCTACAGTTAAGTAAGTCCAGTGGAAGGGTGAGAGTAGAGACTGAGCTGAGTGTTATTGTGTGGGCTGATAAATGGATAGAATGTACAATGCCTGTGCACTATTATTGTCCCCTTGGTTCTTCCATTACCTGCTATAATGTGACACAGTTTTTATTTGCTCACAATGGAAATTCCAAGTTCACAAAACAACTGACCCATCATTCTAATTAATGACAGAAAGACTGTATCGTATTTAAAAGAGCCTAACTTTGTTGCAATTAATAGAAATCTCTTCATATCATCAGCATGAAGGAAACACTTTTCTGCTGAAAATTACAATTTCTCTACTCAGTGCTTGGAGCTATTCAGTCTGGCAACACAGTCAGCAACTCTTCTCTTTCATTTGTCTCTGTCTCTCTCCTCACTCTGTCTTTCTCTCCTCTTTCTTTTCACAGCCCAGGGCATTTGTATCTGAAGTGCATCTTTGTAAAAAAAATAAATAAAAAAGGGATACTCAAACTCTATCATCGCTGTCATCACTATCATCTCACTCTCGCTCAATGTCTTATCGCCACTTTCTCATCAAAAGGAAAGCTTCAAATTTCTGTTTTGTTTTTTATATTTCATGCTTCTGTGGAGTCAAATCCTGGTGTGCAGCTGAGAAGAGCCCTGTTCTTGTATGAAACTGAATACTCCCCTGGATGGGGCTCACTGAGGGCAAAATGTGATGTCTCTGGCCACAGTGACACCACATTTCACAGTGACTCATTACCGCTGTACATGACACCTCACTTTGTGACTCAGTGGCTTGCAGAATAAGTGCACTGTCTACATGTGGAGATGCAGGTACAGCATATAGGGGTTATGGCAGCCCTTGTTATTGGTAGAGTTTTCTCCTGTTTGTTGATTGTCTCTTATGTCAGTTGTGGAAAGTGCTGATGAGACAAACAATCGAGGATATTAGTTTCAGTGTTTTGTCTTTTTCGAGGTTACACAAGGGTAAGACAAGGCAAAATAACTGGGGGAGCAAAGAAAAATGTGTCATCTTCATTATATGAAGGCACACAATTGCAAAAATCACAACAATCAAAATGAATATCAACAGAAAATGCTTATGTACTATATTGGCTCTAGGCAACATTTACTTCTTTTTGAACAATTCTAACTGTTATAATCCAATACACACAAGTGGCTTGTATGGAGGTTGAAATATGTTTTGTATTTACAATGTAATAATTTGATGATGGAATAAGTTGTTCGTCTAGTCCAGTGGTCCTCAAAATTTTTTATCTACAACGTTAAAACACAGTGGTGTAAATAAGCCGAGCAAAGTCAGCTACAGACTTTTCACAGGAGGCAGATTTATTCAGTCATCTCTCATCATCATCACCAGATGGAGTGAAAGATAAGGTGACTTTAATTATATTATATTATTTATCATTATTTTGTTATTTGTTTCATTTTCTATCCACTCCAACCCATACCCTGGTATATAGAGTGGAACAGTATTTCTGATTTTCCTCCAAGTACAACCAGAGAAAGCTTGCGTACCGCTGTTGAGAACCATGGGGTCTGTAATAAATGAGCTTCTAATGATTTGAAAATTAAACTCCATTTACTATTTGTTGTAAATAATTTTAATGGATGATTTTGGAAACTTTTCAGGATCGACTAGTGGAGACCCACCCTGGTGTCCACACACTCCCAATAATAACCACTGAACTTAAGTATCTAAACACAACAAAACAGTATTGCACCTAATTGAGACATAATGTACCTGCTCCATACATTTTAAATACCAGGTGAAAAAAACAACAACTATTTTATAAGCAGAACAAGTTGTTTTTGTTGCTGTTTTTTTTTTTTTACTTCTTACCGTCTTCAGACTCTTTCACTTTTATCGGCCTTTCCTCCGACGTTGCACTGGAACTTCCACGTGTTTAATCTTGTCATAAATAACAGCATGTTGTCAGACCCATTGTAATCCATTGTCCGCTGTTCCTCCGGGGGGCTTTCACCTCTGAGGGTGAAACGCACCTGAACGCAGCACCGGGGCTGGCGATGTCTCTCCTACGCACACGCTCTCGCACGCGCGGTCCCGCCCACTTCCTACTTCATCTCAAGACTCCGAGGTAAACCCTTTATACAGTGTATGAGTAAATGCAGTACGAAATCTACCTCAGTAAATTAAAATGTAATTTAAAAAAACAACAACAACAAAATCTGACGTATTCAAGAGGTGATATAACGTCTTTTAATATTTCACTCTTGCTATTCTGTCGTTCTAGGATACTGATGTGTGATGTTTTGATTGTTTCTCCAAATCATTGATTTGAATGTTTGAGTTTAAAAAGAGAGGGGGAAAAGGGTGACAGAACTAGAAAACGTCCTTACTTTCAAACACTGAGTTGTTGTTATTTTGTTTATTCAAAGAAATGTTGGTGTTATTTCTCCAACGATCATTGATTCAGTAGCACATTAATCCCACATGGAAGGGATTAATGATAATCCGCACAGACTGCTCATATTTCTATTTTTTCATGCTGCTGTCTTTTTATTTATTTTGTTATTTTATCATAATATATAAATAAGAGAAAAAAATAGTTTCACTCAGGCAATATAAATATTTATTAAATGTGGGTGTATTTTTTTTTATAGTGTAGTGAAACAGCTTGATGTAATCAAGTGCTTCTCAAAGTGTTTGCAACCCATTGCTTAAGGATTAGAATATAACATTAAGCTTTTTCGGGCAAGTCATCAGATGAGGAAACGGTGAGACTTTTGGATGTGTTTTCAACTAAAGTAAGACTAAGTCTGCCAACCACGAGGTTAC
This sequence comes from Brachirus orientalis, assembly GCA_016785285.1. NCBI lineage: Eukaryota > Metazoa > Chordata > Actinopteri > Pleuronectiformes > Soleidae > Brachirus > Brachirus orientalis. Next base: position 2,069,783 of record JAFBJR010000367.1, on the reverse strand, counting down.
TGCTGTGCACTGTATGCTACATCAGCAGGAGTTCGCATCTACAGGCATGGAACCAGATCTTTGAACACAGCTGCGGCTGCAGTTTATTTGGTGAAGCTGAGCTCACTGCTGTCACGTTTGCAGAGATGGATGCTGCACATGACACATTGCTGAATTGGCTCTCTTGTTGTTGGGTTTTGCAGAGACATGTAGGAGTTAATGAGAGGAAAACCTAATTTGCAGGGTCTTTATGGCATCCAGGAGTACAAATGGCAGTAACCATATGCTTACTTGGGTCTATGAGGGGTGTCCTTGAAAAATGTTCTCCCTGGGAAGGGGTCCCTGGCCCCATAAAGCTCAGCCAGTAAATATAGGCTTGCAATATGTCTGATTTTCAACGGTTGTTGCAACCTCACATTCTTTCCTGTCATCTTCACTGGAAACAAAGGCTCATCAAAGTGAGCACACGCATGCTGGCTAAGCTGTGTGGAAAAAGATTACATCTATAACTAGATTAGTTCAACTATGATGACTGCTGTGTGGGTGGTGAACAAAAAAACAGGGAAACATCACTTTAATCAATGTATTAATCAGTGACAGGAAAATGTAAAGTATATGCATGTGTGGACCACAGGAAGTGGATTAAGATATAGTCGGCCAAATGACAGCAAAGGAAAGAACTAACCAATAGTGTGAAAATTGTTTGCATGTTAGCTCATCTCCACTAATGCTCAGCCTGTGGCCTGTGAATATTGTACAGTATATGAAAATAAAGCTGAGCAGCTCTTTAGCTCCTGTCCAAGCACAAATGGAGACTCTATAAACAAGTCATTGACACCTTCTTTCTCGTCAGAGGTCTGTTAGTCTTCTCTGTCAGCCATGTAAGGCTTTGACCACTTCCTGCACACACACAGTCCAAACACAGTACACTTTGTCTTTGAAATTGTTGTGGGGGCACAGCAGATCTGTCAAAGGCAGCACATATTGCACAGTGAGAAACTAGGAGCGCTCTGCTTAATATCTACACTTGAGCACACTCATACATAAAGAAACACACACACACTGAGGCAGAGCTGACTATTTTAATGTACAATAAACTGTGTTTAAGGAGAACTGCAGAGCGATTATAAATTGACATGTTGATGGTGGCTGATACTCGCCTCCACACATGCCATCAGATATAGTTTCTCAGTTGCCAAGAGGCTTTTGTTGTCATGGTGATAACCAAATTGTGGCTTTTATAATGCATGTTAGTGCAAAACTCATGCACCCCACCATACACTGGCAGCTAATTATTCAGGAATGACAGTCATGAGAGCATAATCTGATGCTGCTGGTATATTAGTTAGATGATCATTGCTTTGCTGAAATACTTGATTTCAATTTAGCCTTAAACTTAATAACAGTACTTAACATTTGACAGCATCACTACATTAGAATGAACTCTACAGTGAAAGAACAAATGGTACTGTCCAGGCACCTCAGGTTGAAAAGAATTCCATTGCATGTAAATGGATCATAAAAGTCTGCACATTTGCATAGTTTGAGGGTCAAAAACCTGTGAGGGTTGGGACAGTATTGTTCAGTTCCTTTAAATAATATTGCTCTTTGAATAAAGACTCTTTGTTCACCACCTTTGTTGCCTAAGAGTAAAACTTTTTTGTATATTAGGTTTCTTATTTCGCATTGATTTATTCCACAAGATATTTTACACCTTGCTATGAGTAAAGTCTCAATAATGATAGGAAGAAACAAACAGTTGTCCTTGAGATAAAGCAAATATTAGCTATATAACTATTAAGCTATATTTCATTCATTCATTATCTACTGCTTTATCCTTCACATGAGGGGTGTGAGGGACTCTGGAGCTGCCAAATCCCAGTGAAACTCAGGCTAAACCCTGGACAGGTTGCCAGTCCCTTGCAGGGTCAACATATACAAATTAACATTCACATTCACACCTATAGTCAGGTCAACCTCTGCATTTTTTTACAATAATTTCTGTATTATTTAGCACTGCCATTAAGCACATATGTAGGCTTGTTAACTTTAAATAGAATTTAACAAGAAATAAAAAGAGGGCACATTGTGTTTCACATGCTAATATATATATATATATACACATAGTGTTAAAATGTTTTCAGTATTCTTTGCCACTATACTTCTTTTTGTACTAATAACATATTCTGCTAACCTGGTACAGTGCTGCTAATACAATGTTGTTCAATAAAGTTTCTATTAAAAATGGGGCGGGGCGTACGTTCACGCGCCATGTTTTGGATTATAACACTGAAAAAAAAATGTGAAGCCTGCTACAGAATCTGTTCAATAACTGGTTCATTGAAATACATGTGTTTTTTGGTCATAGGGTCATCAGTACTTCCTTGTATTTATGTTTAATTTTAAGCAAAGGCTATAATTTAAAGTTTCTTTCTGAGAAGCAGGACAGGTAAGTTGCTTATTAGCCAGCTAGCTGTAGCTATCTAATGACTTATAGCGTCATAATGGCAGTAGCTGGCTGGCTTTTGTCCTTAACTGTCAGACTTGCAGTTTTCAATATATTTTTCTGAAGCCACGTTTTATGCTTTGGTTTGACAGGTGAAGTTTTCAAAATGATGAGTGGAGATATTTTAGTTTATGACAAAATCCACTTTAGACATGACCCAAAATGCAGTTACCTAATGCCTTCAGAGGGTGGAGGGCTGCTGGTCTGTGTTTCCTGTGTCATTGAAATGACTGAAAGCAAAGACATTTCGGTAAGGGATACATTGTATAAGAAACTTGCTTTTTATAAAGTTTTCCTCGTACCAAAGTGACTTCTTGTTCTTTTGGTCAATTTTACTGTAGGTGTCTGTTATCCCAGCATGTCTTTTTCAAGGATTTACTACTAAATATTTTTAGAAAATAGATACATACACAGGCTTTATTTACCCTCTCACATCTCTCCCCCTTCCTCTGCCTCTGTCATGCAGTCAGTGAGAAAGACTTTTGTCTTGTCTGCTATCAGTGGCTTGCTGAAGTGTTCTCCAGGCGGGTTGACAGAGCTACTACGACAGGACCACCAAGTGTCTATGCGTTTTACAGCATCATTACTGGGTGAGAAATTGTTTACACCATGATATTAGTATGAGTGATGGACTAGCAAACATGATCATACGTAATTTCTACAATGTTTGAAGGGGCACTTAATAATTACAAAACAAGGAGCATCCATTGATTCAGCAGTGCATAGATCCTGCATTCAATATTGACCAGCACACAATGGCACCATTTTCTCTAGACATCTCATTGGCCTGAGTTTATTTGTATGGTCCTCCTTCTCCTTGGAGCTAATATTAAACTGTCAATAACACAGTCTTAAGGGTCTATAAGGGTCACTGACTCAGAATAAAATATGAACTCACAAGTATGACCAATAAAGAATCAATATACAGTCAAGGTTGTGGGTTTATACTAAAAAAGCAGAGGTCAAAACTATGGTAGATTAGAGAAAAAGGACAGGTAATATGAAAGCAGGCTTATGCGGGAACAGGTTGCAGGTGATGAGATGGGCAAGGAACAACAGGCATAAGGAGTTAAATGATAAATTTCTGACATGGAGGAGGGAGTGACAGGATATGGAATGACAAGATAACTGGTTACTACTACTGAGCAGAATGAAGTGAAATCAGACATAACTGATTCATGACAGTTTTAATGCTTCACTTGCACCACTGTTTTTCTGCAAAATGAGACTAAACAAATAGAACATAAGCTACAAAATATTCTATAATGCTGCTTTAAGTAAAAAAGATTTCTGTTAATATCGAAGCAATTTACTTTTTCCTTTTATGTTATGGATATAATTGAGTTAGGATTTAATTACATTTAAAAATGGAATTTTGCTGAGTTGCATACTTTTTCTTTTAAATAAAATTTCTATTTTTTTGACAGTTATACAAACCCTGATGCAAAGACAAATTGTGTTGTCATTGCATAGCTCAGGTAATTATAGTGAACAGTTTTATTTCTGTCTCTACATTATTTTATGTTCATTTTCATCCTAAAATTCTACTAAATGTAAACTCAAATCCTATCGATGTCCTGTCTGTCATTATTTGCATATGTTTATTAGACACTGCTAATTGCAGAGTTAGAAAATAGTCTCACTCACTCATCTTCTACTGCTTTATCCTCCACATGAGAGAAAAGTTTCTTGATACAAAAATCACTCCAGTCAACAACACAATAAATCACTAAGTAGGAAATGAATTGTCATGGTACAAAGTATTTTACATTTTTTACCACTGCAGTGATTATGCCACAGAATGTTTTGGTATTGCATCATTAGATATGATATTACTTTCTCACTGGATTAATTTTTTTGCTTATTGTAATTTGAAGTATTTAAACTAGACACTTTGTTCTAATCAAATGAATGCAATGGGAGGACGTGTGTTAAAATGATGAGTAAAAGCTCATTGTTACTATGGCAAGACATTAAAAGAATCAATACAGTGATCATGGGGTAGTATTCTCTAGAGAATGCATGTAACTAAGAGCATAAGTCAATATGAAATATGCCTTTAGTCCCACCACTACACTTTCACTTTTGTAATTACTTCTAAGGAATTTGCTGCATATTTTAGAAATCCAGCAGATGAAATTCAACATTATTCAAGATTATTGAACATCTGTGACAAACAGGATGCTTTTAGGTATCAACGGTACCTAAAGTGGTACTGTTACAATATAAAGTAATCCCCATGTACCGGTTCTGTTTCTCATATTCACTATTTTGTAAAGCTGTCGTACCTTAAGCCCAGCTTGTCCCTTTTCAATTATCAGTATTCATTTTCCATTTTCCATCTTCCAGTTGTTATACCTCCTCAAGACCTCTGTACATTTCATTGCCTTTCTGAAGTCTGTTGTTTAAATCTAGTCTGTCACTGTTCTACCGTTCTGTTCCTATAGGGATGCTTCACACCACAGAGGACCCAGCCACTGTGGAAAAAGTTCAGCAAGGTGAAGAGATGCCTTACAGTGCGTGTGTGCACACACATACACACACACAGTATTTGTGTCTAGGTCTAGGATGATGCTCACTACTGGTAACCAAGGTGATCTTACTTCTAAGCAGATTTCCCAGTAGCTGGTCTTCATGGTTTTGCAACAAACCAGTTTCAGCATATTTAGACATATTTTTTGTCACACTATAACTTCATCTTTTAATTTGCAAAAGTGACAGAAATGACAGAATGATTTCATGGTTGCTGTCATAATATGCCTTAGGGACCATTTTACTGTAGTAGTTAGCTGAGTGTTTTAAATTTGACAATTCTTTTGCTGTTTTCAAAAGTCACTTGAACCATATAAATAATATCTATGTGTTTGTGAAAGAAAGACATAATAATGAAAACAATTCTAGCATTAACTAAGTTGTCATGTCAAGAAACCAACGTAATGAGATCTTCTGTTTTAGTTTTAACATTAGAGGTTATGCAACTGCGCTACTTTACCAAACAACACAAACAGATTGGAGTATATAATGACATAAAAATAGTCCAATAATGAACACATGTTCACATTCACTCCCTTGAGTTTCCATTAAAACTTGTGTCACTATCATAACATTGATAACATTTAACATAACATAACAAAATCCTAATCTGTCAATTATTTTAAAGAAAAATAGTGAATTTGTTGTTGGTTTTGAGTTAATGGGCACCTTGAACTGATATTCTGTTTTTCTCAAGATGGCAGAGATTTCTCTAGAAGTGTGAAACTGTGATATTTATTTAATCATTGCTTTGCTGTGTTGTTTGTTTAAGGTTTGTGTCTTTGTGCATGTATTCACTTCTGTGTGTTGTGCATGTCAGTGCTGGTTCAGCTGCTTTTGGAACTCCAGAGTGAAGTGTCATTTCGCTTTGTTTTGGATGAGATAAACAAGCAGGTGAGACAAACACATTTATAGACATATGGAGAAGCCTACACAAACAGGAACACACTCAACATCTTAAAAATTTAATAGCCCTTTTGTAAGTAGCAGCATATCCTCCAAGGGTTGTTTAGTTAACAGAGTGCTTGTTCCCCCCTGCCTGCTGTTGTGTCACCTCTTTGGGAGTAGTAGAAATGCCTCATTCAGCAGCTGATGCTGCAGGTGGAAAAAAGTAAAGCTAATCTCTACCACCAGGTAGAGGTGCAGACAAGTCTCATTTACACTCTTACATGACATGACTTGTCTGAAATTAAAATGTGAGTGGTTCTGCAGTATGAATACAGCTGGATTTGATGTCAATGTAACGTAAAATGAACGTTACATTTTTGTAACGTTACAATTTTGGGGTTACATTTTTTGCACTTTCTGTGCTGTCACTACAACGACTCCAGAAGAGGTAATTTCGAAAATTCTGCATAAATAACATCATATTCAAAGGTGTTTTAAGGTGGAAAGCTGTGTAAAGAGACTGCATTTAATACAACATATTTTCTGAGATCTCTCTGGTATTACATTCTCATATTCTGTGCACTTGGTTTTATCTGCGATTGTGGAGCATTTCTGAAGTTGATCTTGTGCCTTTTATAACACATTTAAGATTTACAATTGTGAGTCTTTGTTCCAAACAAGTTCCTTTACATTGTTTCTTGTTTCTTACTGATTTGAATGATTTTGTGCTTTCCTTGACCAGCTCAGTGACCAGCTCAAAGTGAAGAGTTTCCTGCCAACATTTAACCTCCTGGGAACGCTGGTGGAAACAGTCCCACAGGTGGCCCAATGCCTGGTGACTCATTACGGTGAGATGATGCATCATACACCCAATGGCATCAGTTATACAGTATACAGTGTACAAAGAAAATCTGTGTGTTTTCATGCAAATTCATTTTTTTTCATTAACTTCAATAAGAGTAACTGAAATACAAGACCCACAAATGTTTTCAGAAATTCACATGCCATGTGACCTTTGTCAACAGAGGATATACAATTTGACATATCCAGAGGCAAACTTCTTGAACCATATGGACTAAGGTTAAGCAGTCAGTTACCCTGCTGAAACGTATTTAGGCAGAGGAGAAACCTCTATCAGCTGGAAGCTGACTGCTCTGCAGCAGACCCTGACCTCTGACCTCTGACCTCTTTGTGCACATACACTTTCTTTTAAGGGAGAGTAGATGGTCCACAAAGATACTTTGAATCAGGTTGTAATAAAAAAAAAAATCCATGTACAATTCTTAGATGCCAAGATCCTTGAATGAGATGTTATGAATATTAAATTAAAGCCTTCAGGTGCTCCACTGGAAAAAGATATAAAAGAATACTCAATCATGACATCATGACCATCTCCTTTTATTTCAGAAAAATATATTGTATACTATTCCTATACTGTGTCCTTTTACCTGAACTTTCTCAATTCAGTTTCTCTTTCTGTCTCTTTCTGTCTTCTTTAACAACTTGATCTGCATATCTGTTAATCCTCCGCCACCTCATGGTGAAAATATAAAAAAGTTACAATTATACTCATCTAAAATTCCCCGCATACAGCACATGGCTATATTTATATCTGTGTAATGTGTAGATTCTGCAGTGTATTGACAACACAATGAAGAACATGGATGCACTTTACCATGCCCACTCACCTAAATACATTGATTTACTCACTTCTACTACCACCTGCATGATGTCTGTCTATTCATCGAACCATTACACTGCTTCAAGCATCTGTGTGGGTTATATAGTGTGTTTGTGTCATGCCCCAGTGCTTGTCTTTTCAGTCAGGAGTAATTGTGAGCATTATGTCAAATAAGCAGGCATCATACAGTGGCTTTGCTACATATCCTTCTCCCATGTATGTTCAGAGTATTACATGCTCCTCTCAGCAGCTGCAGGCTGTGGCAGTTGTTGTGATGGTGATGCATAATGCGGGCTGCCACTATTGACTGTGTGTACCTGTCAGTGGTCTGTCACTCAGCATGTCTCTGTGGGGCTGTTTGGACTAATGACAACACCATGGCAATGACAACATGAGCTCAGAGAACCCAACACATTTCACTCTCCCCAGGTCTCTGTCTGCCAGCCAATCTACCTGATTAACCCCTCTGAGTGTCTCATCCTGTCTCTTTTATCTATCTCTTTTTTTTTACATTCTCTTTCTCTTTCACCCTCCCTTTCTTTTTGTCTGCCTTGTTGTTGTTGCCTTGCTTGAGTTAGTTCACTGAGATAAGCGGTAGGTGGCCACACCACAGAAGTTGCATCCTGAAAGGATGAGGATGCAACTTCATGATATAAGAAAGAGTGCCAAGAAACCAGATGGAAAAGGGTGTAATTAAAAAGCATTTAGCTGCTCCTTCCTGTGTCTTATTTTTGTAATATTTGCTTGTTGCATTAAGCAGAATATTAATGCAACATTTTCTTTATTTTTCCAGTCCAGTGAATTGCAGAAGCTTAAGAGACATTTCAGTCACATGATCTCTAAATGTCATGTTTTATTTCTAAATCTTCTTTCCATTTCACTTATTTGCATTAGCCTTGTACTGATGTACCCATTATTTCCACCTTCCTCAAGTGTAAAAAAATCTTGATGCGATGTTTCAAAATTTGTTAAGGTCTCTGTTGACATTCATAGATGGAAACCAATTATAAGAAAAAGAAAGCAAAAAGGCAAAAAGTAAGAGATAAAAAAGATTAAGGTAATTAGAGACTTACTTGTCTGGTATAATTAATAAAGCATTTCAACAGATAAGGCTGCTTTCAAATATTTTCTTTTGTATATACAGTACAGCTTCACAAAGAAGAATAAATACACTGTATTTGGCTTTGGAGTGTTTTGCACGAGCCAAACAATTACATTTATTATATACAGAAAAGACTGGAGGCTGGAATTGTAAAAAGCCAGAGAGGAGACAGGAGACAGAAGGGTTATTATTTCCAGGGTGAAGCACAGAGTGAAGGACAACAATAAAATACTGTAAAAATAAAAGTAAGTAAGGCCTAAGTAGATGGACTAAGAGCAAACAACTTAACAGTGAGAGCAAAAAAAATTAAAAAAGGCAAACAGAAACTCAACTTGTGTTTTCTCTATCAAAGAAAGAAAAAAAATGTTTCACTTCTCTGTCTTTGCATGGGTGCATCATAAAATATTCTATTTTCCATGTTAACATGGTCTTTCTCTTTCCATCCTCTGTCTCTTATCTTTCTCCTCCTCCTTCCTGCTCTTCTTTATATTCCCCTTTCTTCATGCCTGGCCCTCATTGTCTTTGCCTCATGTACTGTGGTTTAATCAGACATGTCTGCAAGCCTCTCCTGCCTCACACATTGGTATTGGATCTGCTTGTGTGCAGCTTGGCTTGGGCCTGGCTTTTCTCCTCTGTCATCTCTTCTGTCTCCTCTAAATCCACTCTGTTACCCTGTTTTTTTTTTCAGCTTCAGTGCTGCCTGGCACTCACCATTGCTAACACCTTTATTAACACTTCTTTATAGTCATTTTCTTAATTTCAGCTTTTTTTCTTTAGTCAGCTGTTTCTGTGTGTGTCCGACTGTCCATCATGTACCCTTATTCTTTTAGTATTAATTGTATTGTTAGTTTTTATGCTGCAGTAGTTTGTTGCTTATAACTGCCATGTAAACACTACAGATAATATCTTACTTGCATTAACGGAGCTTGTGAAAGGAAAGCATTTTTATCCTTCATTAAGGCATATACTTTGACTTTTTCCTGCTCACAGTGGTTGATAATGGGAATGAAATCACAGTCAACCTCGTGTCCTGCCACAATTCCTCTTGTGTAAATTCACATGGTTTGGCATCCCTTGCTTTTTAATAATTTAATTTTAACAAAAATGTTTGAAATGGATGAAATCACAAAAAAAGTCATCAATACTCTTTCAGATAAAAAGAAAAACAATTTTTTTGAGTTAGTGAAAAAATGTTTCACTGAATGGTGGAGCCATTACAAAGACTGATAGTTTCTCTTCACCTCTCTTCGGGATATTTAATAACACATTTAATTAAAGGGACTCTTAACTTTCCACAAGATAAAAAATAAAAGTGAGCACAGCTGTCACTTCTGTGAGTTTATGTTTCAGAGATTATAGTAATCATTTTGAATTTGAAGTGTATTATTTATCACACAGATGTTAATTATGTACCTTTAAAGGTTACATAGAATGGTAATTTTAAACCAAAAAAAAATCGAGATTACTGATGTCTATGTAGATAAATGTAATAATATTTATGGTCCTGAACTTCATAGTCTCTTCAGATTAAGCCAGTTTATTGCTGCTCTCTGCCAGCCTCTGAACAGGCACTCAGAACTGTTTCTGAGCTAATTCCCACCCCCAGAACACTGAGTCTCTTGTGATTGGCCAGCTACCAAGTGCATCCCCACTTGCTTGTAATTGGCCAGCTACCAGCTGACTGACTGCTCCACGTGCTTCTTCTTCTTTTTCAGGTTGAATATTCACACCCATGACCGGGAGTAGCTGTTGGGGGAGGGTTCAATGCACGGCAAATGTGCTAATTACATAACTAAACTTGACTTTTCAAAACCGCTTGCTCAAGCACAGGTAAACAGTGAAGCCCTTCTTTCTCAGACTACGTACACACGGCAACGCAACGAGATTTTTTTTTTTGCGGGCTGAAAAAAAAACGCATACACACGATAACGGATCAGAAACGTGTTGCGTAAAGATGGGAACAGAACACATGGTGAAATCGAGGTAATACATATGCTACACCTATGTGGCGCTGTAAACAGACTCAGACAGAGCCACCGGACAAACCAAAATAATTGTTGCGTGAGGTTACGTCATGTTCTGGTCACGTGATGGTTAAGGTAAAGTGACGTCATTGTTTTCAAGAGGTATCGGTTTCCTTGTCTACACGACAACGCGAAGGCGGCGTTGCCAGATTTTTCCACTCTGGAACCCGTTTTCAAAAAGTAATGTTTCAGAATGCTGTTCCCGTGTGTACGAGAGGCCGAAATGATAAAAAACTTTATCGGATCAGCCTAAATCCGTTCCCGTGTGGACGGCGCATCAGAAGTGGCTGAAGTGTTTATTGTGACACTTTAGTGATGTTTAGATACAGGAAGGACACGGGAACAACAGTGAATGTCTTCTTTAATTAATGATGGTTTTTAGGCATTTCTGGGTGAAACACATTACTCTGGCTATATTTATTTTTTCTACAGTGTATGATGACGTACAGAGTCAAAGTAAATAAATGTACCACTTTGTTCTTGTATTACCATAACATGTTTTTTAAAAATGTCGCCTGTCTTCTTTTGTTTGTCTTTTCCTTTTTTTTTTTGCCTCTCTCTCTCTCTCTCACACCTACTCTTTTCCAAACTCGCTTTTTCTACTATTACCTGGCTCTTTTTCTCTTTCTCTTTTGATCTACTTGAGTGCTTCTCCATCTCACCTTATCTTTTTCTAATTTTTCCATGCTCCTGCCTGCTGTGCTCAGATCAACAATTTCCTATTCTACTTTTCAGATTTTTTTCTTCTCATTCCCTTTTCCACCTGCTGTTTTACTGTACACACTCTCTCTCTCTCTCTCTCTCTCTCTCTCTCTCTCTCTCTAATAACCAGCCTTCCATATTTTCATCTTTCAATGTTCCCTCCATCATGGCTCTGCCATTGTCTATTGTCAATAGCTGTAGATTATGTTAAAATAAATTTTTTTTTCCTCTGTGTTTTGGTGCTAATCCATCTTGTCAACTTGTTGCAGGACTTGTTATTTCCTTATCATTGCATCTTGATCAGCTTATTAGTTTTACCCCGCAAAGTATCTTTTCAGCCTTATGTGTTTTTCGCCCTCATCCCATCACACAAATCAAAAAAAGCCTTTAATTTCATTATTTGTCATTTTAGAACTACTGTAGTAACCTACACAAGGTATATACAATAATAAATAAGCTTAAGACCAATAAATTGGGTGACACCAACTGGATGTTTTCCACGTATGCAAGTATGCTAACTGCACTTTACAACAGATTTTGGTTATATTTGGGAAGTTTAGGGTTCTGATGGCCCAGGTGAAGAACGGAACAATAGTCTAATTGTGCAAAGTATAGTAGCACATGACTACACACACATTACCTAAGTTATTCCAATTCATACTGTATGCACTTTAAGTTGATGTTTGTTATTCCATGACAGGTTCCACACAAAATCATGTGTCCTCCTCTTTTATTCTATATAAATCTTCTATCTTGTTTATGTGTTAAAAAATATATGCTCCTATTTCCCATCTCTGTCTACCAGTATCCGTGCTGGAACATTTGTGCTCAGCCATGCTCTACCCAGATGAAGCACTGAAGGCCTCAGTCCTCCATGTGTGGCTTAAACTGTTCGGGACAGCTGGGGGATCGACAGCCCTGTCTATACCTCTTGGCATCAGGGACAGAGTGTGTATCCTATTGAGGCAGACTTTTGCCACTGCAGGCTCTGCACATCTCATCAAAAATTGTGTTGGTGAGAGAAATATGTTAGTTTTATTTTTTTAGTATTTGCGTTATGTATGAGAGAGTACTCTCTATCTTGACCTGCACTTTTTTGCAAAAGAGACCAGGGCTATTCCTGGGTTTCTGCTGGCTTAGGATCTGATATTCACAGTAAATGGATTTGAAATGCAGTTTACTAATTATAGTATAACCTATATCTACTATAACCACCTGACAATGTAATAGCCTTTGTTCAGTTAGATGTCTGTGGACAACTCATTGCCACTGCGACCACTCTCAGCTTTAGTTGCTGTAATGGGTCAGTTCATTTCACTGTCATTTTGTTTCACATGATTTGTCTTACAGTTCCCATTTGTCAGACTTTAGGGCTCAACATGTACTGTAAAATGCATTGCTCTATACTAATTGTGTTGTCTAAATGTAGTCCCATGGACTTACAGATTTTTAAGCCAACATTTGAGGAAAAGAAATAGAAAATCTCTCAGTTATATTCAAGCCAAGATGGTATAATTATTGTCCAGAGCATTAAAGCAATCTCAGCAATGTTTTTTTTATGTTGAATTCCATTATTTGAGGCAGCAATTAAACAGCTTTGACAAAATAGGAATCCAAATATTCCAAGGGTTTATATATCCAGAAGATAAATGTGAATCATATTTATCACGTAGCAATAGTTTATTATTACCTCTCCTTTTACTTGTCTGGAGCAAAGCCAAAATTATATTTTTCTGTGCTTGAGAAAATTAAAACTGAATTGAAATATTAATTTTGTGTAGATTAAACCTTTACCACAATTTCCTGCTTGAATAAAATGCAGGTTTGAAGTTTGTGAACTGAATACACAATGTTTTGCTTAGGTGAGTGTGGAAAATAAATATTGTAAGTTGACTAAAAGTGCTGATGTTTTTAAAATTTGATGAACATTTGAGCTGAGCATAAGAACTATTTCAGTAAGACTAAAGGCTATCATGAATTTGTCATTAAGGAATTATACTCTAAATGAACTCATTCCCAACTGTGTAGGGGAGATTTAGGGTTAGGGCAAGAGTGCACACCCGCCTCCTCATCACCAGTTCAAAGGGTTATGAATAATGACAGTGAGCTTATTTATATTTTTAAATAAAATTCAAAGCAAATGAGTCATAAAATTACATGTCCTCTCTCGTCTTTCTCTGTTAAAATCCAGAATCTATGATAAGGCAGAATGGAGAATGATGAGCCAAGATCAAATGTAGATGCTATTTTGCTTTTTTTTTTTTTATTTCAGCAGCACCTGTATTGGTGATAAACATGTTCAGTACATGTGAGGTGCAAATAACCTATTGAAACAATCTTTGCGTTTGAGAACATTTAAATTGTTATGTTACTGTACTGAGAATGAAAAAGCATTCATAATAAGCTTAGGACGGAGTGGCAAATAGGACCACACTAGTTAATCTTAAGTAACTCTAACCAGCTCCAGTGAGAACAGCCTCACTAAGGAGTTAAACAGAAGTATTTCTGTTCTGTTTCTACTGCACTGATGCTAAAGAGTCACTGCAGTTTTTATACGATGTCTTTAACAGAAACTACAAAGAAACCTACATTTTTGTTTATGTATCTGTAACTAACAGCCTTATTATAAAAGTTAGTTCTTGTATGTAGATTATATTTTTTGATTATGTGCATATGTATACATTTTCATCATTATGTTTTTTTAATTAACTTAATTTTTTAAATCATTTTTGTAATTTTTCATATCTTAGCCCTGCTGTGGCTGCTGGTGCAGCTGGGAGAAACTGTGTCAGTTCTGATGAAAAGCCCTGAAAGTCAGATGTTGTGCGATGAGAACCAGAACATCCACACCAGCAACAGCCAAACCATCTGCCAACGCCAAGAGCATCAGTCGCTTGACCACTGCCATTTGCCTCTCATATTAAAACAGGTCTCTGTCCAAACATCCTGCTCCCACAACTAGACCCGCATTCTGACTATGTCCGTAATCATAACAAGAAGTTGAAACCCTGGATTAATGAGCCTGTGAGCGAGGATTAGCAGGGTCAAACCCTGGACAATATTTGTGCTTCATGTCTGGGAAATCAGTGTGCAGCATTTGTCCAGCTAGATTGGCTCAGTCACAACTCACATCACATAATTTTAGATCAGCAATGTGTTAGCTGTAAAACTTACTCTTTATACGTACAGCTTGTAAAATCTAGCAACATTTATTGATAAAGTTGCACGTTGCACGTGAATATTCCTCACCTTAATCTTCTCTTCCAATCATGTTGGAGAACCTCTGTAGCCTTCTTTTACCATCATAATATATTAGAATAGTACTTAATTAATCCTTTGCAGAAAATTATGTTGCCACAGTTTGTCCATTCTGTTTTTTTAAAAAAAAAAACAACAACAAAAAAAAAACTGGGTGGTTTAAAATGACAGCCTACATTAAGCTGACTTGGCTCCTGATATAAATATAAAAGAATCATTCTGGGGTAATGAAATACAATTCATACAGTTAGGTGACTGTATACTTTTTTATACTTAATATATTAAGTATAATCACTTTATCTTCCATTTTTGCCAAATGAAAACAATTTAACTAAAATTGTACACTTTAGCCTTCTATGTAGATAATTGCCCAATCATACTTTTCCACTAGAACAATATTAAAATATAATGTTTTTAGAATAACATACTTTTGTTCACACTGCAAAAATATAGACTCCAGTCAAATAATCTGACTGTTGGACACATCTGTAGTAGAATTATAGGCATTTGCAAAGGCAAAGAACAGTGGCAGAGCATCACTAAACAAGAAAATATTCAAACTATACTGTATATACTGTACCTAATCATAGTGTAACGTGGTAATAATATACTGCACTATTTACAAAGACAACAGTTGATTTTATAGTAAATAATAACCGAGACTGGATTTTCATCTGTCAACAAATTGTAAGCTGAAGTATAAATCCTGGCAAATCACAAATCTCAGATCAGGTCAGTGTTTACAAAAATATTCCTTCATATCCTACTGTCATCAGCAGAAACTTTGCTTTGTGCTCCTCAGATATTATATAAACCCTGCAGATGCCTGGATCAACATTTGAATGCAGTGTGTCTTGACTTGATTGGTAGATTCTGATAAAGCTCATAAATTATGTCTTACAGTTGCTGCTGAGTGGTGATGAGATCTTACAGGTGGCCAGTGCTAAGTGTATTGCAGCTGTCCTGGTTCATTCACCCAGTCAGTACAACACTCTCTTTATCAAGGCCGACATACCTGGTGAATTGCCCACAGACACACAAACAGTGCTGGGATTTGCTAGCTATTCAAGCCTTTGATTTCCCTTCTACACATTTTCCTTTGCCTTTATCTGTGTTTACACGTTTTCATGTTTTCCTTTGCCTTTATCTGTTTTCTTTTTACACTACATTTTTTTTCCCAACCTATTCTTGTTTGTCTTTCTTTGTTTCTCTCTCTCCACTGGTTTTATAACTTTGGAACTATTAGCATTTGTGCTTTGCCTCCCTGCTGCAGAATTTCAGAATATGTTAGAGTAATTAAGTATCACTGTATATGTGCTAAATTTGCATTAAGAAATTACAGTACTTTTAGGATGCAGTATGATGATATTTCAGGGGATTTATCATGGTGTTTGCTTTTATTATCCTCTTTGTTTACTATGTTCCTGTCAAGCATCACTTAAGCTTTTGTTCTTTTTCTTTCATCTTTTTACTTTAATAGAATTTCTGTTTGACCGTCTGGCCAGTACTGATAGTGAGGTGCTCCTTTGGTCTGCCTACAGCTGTTTGGTGTTACTGACCAAAGATCCACTCTTCTTCTCCCAGTGTCACTCTGTCTATGGTGAGAGCACATAGTACGCAGATCAGAAACACTAAAACCTTTAGCTTTGCATCTCATAGTATATATCAGTTACTATCTACAAGTGTATTTAGGCCTTTGACAACTAGTAAGCAGCAGGCTTTGCCTCACTCCCCTCATTCCACTCCTTTCACTAAATAAAAGAATTAAATATATTTGATTTGCTCCAAGCATTACAACAGAAACCAGCAGCACTTCAACTCCATTCCTAAGATATTGTATAAAAACACTTGATGTACAGAGTTACTTTACAAGGACATGGCATATTCATTCCTTGTACTATTACGTTCTCTTGCTGCGGTTCAGTATATACTTTACATGAAATCAGCAGATTCAGTGTTGCAGTAAATGAGAAAGATGTACCACTGCCACTGTTGACTATGTGTTTTTGTGAAGGGGAGTTGCGGTACCCTAAATTTTAGTCAAAGCACTTTAATGACTTTGGCATAGAGTAAGATAAGACTTAATGCGTTTCCTGCTTGTGAGTACTAGAATGCCTCTAATGCATCCAGTGTGTGTTTGTGTATGTCAGGTATTGAGTCCCTGGTGCGCAGTTTGAACGAGGCTCTACAGCTGTCCAATTTGGAGGTGCAGAAACAAGGGCTGCTGCTCCTTACTGAGATATTGGAAAGGTAAAACCGGCCTACCATTTTGGTTTTCATTTGGACTAAAGCCTACACTGATCCACTGCACTGGATTTACAGTTCACAATTTTTGTTAGTGAACAAAACACAACTCTGCAAAATTTTTGATTTGACATAATAATACTAATAATAATATGAAGCTGGATGCTATTAATTGAGTAGTGTTCAGATATTTGGTTAACATTGACACAGTCATGTGGCATTCACATATACTTGAAGGTAGGGCTGGATGATATGGCCCAAAACAGTATTAGTATAAAATATACAATACAATAACACAAATTATCACAATAAATGTCAGATTATTCAAAATTGAGATTTGCTTCAGAGTGAAGAATGAAGAAAATTAACATTGTTTTAAACATATTTATGGACAGAAAACCTCAAGCTCTTGTTAAACAAACAAACATTCTTTCATATTTTGGAAAAAACATTCATAGATAGTATGTGTTGTGTCTCAAAGTATTGATTGTTATTAAATTTTTGCCTAACCCACATTTAATCCTTAAGTAATTGTTCCCATGACATCCTTGATTGACATAAACTTATAGCAAACTAGACTTATTTCTGTTTTTTATTTTGTGAGTTTTAATAAGTCATTACACTGCCATGCACTCCTTTCTCTAGTTATAGTCATATAGATTATTTGTGTAATTACAACAAAAACCACATGCTCTGTTATGATAAGGATTTTTATACACCATTTTATTTGTTCATAAACTGAACAACATTTATGATGTTATTGCGACTTTAATTAAATTTAAATTAATTGTCTGCTGGCTCGTGGATAAAAATATATTACAAGCTTCTAAAATGCTGTCATATGTCTGCAATTTTGACATAATGTTAATGGAATGTTCCACCTGTTAGATGGCAGTAATACAGGGAATACAATAGATTTGAAATGGTGAGGGAGATTTATCCTTTACACTGAGTGGATCAGTGAAAAATTAGTTTGACCAGAGCTCTTAAAATGCTGATTGTGTGTGTGTGTATGTTTGTGTGTCCGTGTCTGTGTACACCTTTATGTGCATGCATGTGTTATTTAAGATGTCTTATGTGACTATTGTTGTGGCAACAGCAAACCAGTCAGCTCGACAACATCACAACAGATGTTGCAGTGTTGTGTCCAGGAGCAGAGACAGACTCTGGTGAACTTTGAAATGCCAATAGGTCAGCATTATTTGTTTATTATGTGCACGGTGCCAGTCCCGACAGAGAAAAGTACGTGTGTTGGTGAGTGAGAGGGGAGGAGGATGAGGTCAGTCCCTGCTGGTATTGACACATGAAACCAAACAATGGCAGGTAGATGATGCCAAAGAACAGGCCAGCTTTTAGTCATGTCTTTGTTGACATCAATGTCAAAAATCCATATCAACTTTTTTAAGTGACTGATACTCATTATCCTTTTTGTACGTTAACTTAAAATGTACTCCATAGTTTTAATAAATGTGATTAATTGCTTATAACAGTGAAACAATGGCACTTATTTACCTGTTAATTTATTGGTTAGTGAATGCACTGTAAATTTTGGAAAGGTTATTACTATATAAATGCATGTGCATCTTTATTTGTACAGGCAGCCGCCAAGTTTGCATCTTTTCTCTAGTGGTCCTGCGTTTGTGGCGGTTTCAGAAGCTGTGATAGCTGCAGTCTCCTCCCCCTGCCTGCTGGTAGCCACACAGGGTGTCAGTGCTGCCACCGCCCTCTTCAGGTGTACACGAACGCACACATTTTAATAAATTACTCACATATTGTTAAGGACACTTACAGCAAATCCATAGGATTATCATGGGACTAAGCCAAGTCTCTTGGTCCCTAATGGAGGGATCAAAAGTTGAAAGAACAGAAACTGCACTGGATGATTCAATCCAGGAGTTAGAAACATTACAATGCTGCATGATTACATGCTCACCTCCTATTTCCTTAACACACTGCCACTCTGTGGCTATGGTAAAATTTCCATTGTTTGCTTCTCTTTATAAACAGTTGTCATTGTGTTCTCCAGACTGAACCACCAATCCCAACCAGTACAGTACACTATGTTAGAAAGACTGGTGGAGGCCATCACTGTTCGATTCTCTGAGCTACCCCTCCTTTCCTCTGCTCATCACAGAAACTCTGTGAGTCACATGATATAAAAATCATTAACTGATTTCCTGTAGTAATCCATGCCACCGATGCAGTGTCACAGAATACATGTGTCATTAACATGTTCAATCAGTGGGAGTTCATTCTTACGCAAGGGCCTGAATGAGAATTTGTTTTTTCAATAAGATTTGCTTCCTTATTGATGCCTTCTTCTTTGAATCCTGTATGAAATTGAAATAGTGATAGTTCCATCACACAAAATAAATATACCTCACTATAATCTCACTAAGGCACAATTCAGATTCAGGATTAATATTCATGAACTCTTAATGGGACCCAAAAAGCTGTTACTGAAGAGTTACCAAAGTTATGCAAAAGGATTTCATGTTTTCTCAGAATGCATCTCAAAGAACTAAAGTTTTTTTTTCAGATAAATCTTTAATCAGTTCTTTTGAGGAAATCTTTTTCGATGATGCACTTTGATAAGATGATGATGTGATAAGATTTACCAGTTTCTTTAGTTGTATTTTCCATCTTCTCTGTTATTCTCCAGGGGCATATGAAGATGTCAGGCCTCAGCACAAAGGCTGTCAGGTCTGAGGGGTTTCTGCTCCAGGCCTTAGTTTGTTTTGAAGCCGCCTGCAGGTCAGCACATTCAAGTCACATGAAGGGGCTATCTGGAAAATATGTAACACTGCAGCTTTTAGTATTCAAAACAGGTGCCACAATTAACATTCTAAATAGTGGACAGTGTTTCCCCTTTCTCCCCAGACTTAACAGTGTTTTGGGTTGCCAGCATGTCAAGCATGTCTTGAATAAACCTTACGTGATAGAGCTTATTCACAGCAGGGTAATTAGGGTACCACTCCAGGTTCAGAAATAATTATACTTTATCGTCAGTATTGTACATAATTGTCACACCTCCTGCTTTGTTTTTATAAACATTGATCTTAGTTGGCTAAATTTTTGTGTGTCAGCTAAAGGCAGAAATTGAAAGTGAAAGTGTGCAATAGTGAAACATCACATGATGAACCTCATCATGTGATGTTTCACTATTGCTTTGACACTATTGCTGAGGCAACAACATTGACAAAAGAGGAAGAGAGAGAGAGAGAATATTAAGAGGGGAAAAAAAGCCCTAAGTTCTTTTAGGCTCAGTAAAAGTTAGTCATTTATGACCCACAGTTGTATCTCAGTGTGTTTGACCAACTCTTCTGGCAACTCTGGGTGTTAGAGTGCTACAAGCTTCGTTGATGGGTGGGTTGCACAATAGGTCAGAACACAAACTCAAAACATAAACAGAGTTTAGAAGCCATAAATTAAAATGTATTTTGTCAATACAGTGGCTGCACCATTACTATCAGTGAAGACAGTATTTCCTATTATGATGTTTCCTTAATCACCAATGACATATCATGATCATTTCCTGACTTTCTTACTAAAATACATTTTTTACACAATGCACAGTACCTTTAAAGATTTAAAGAATTCTTATATCAATTACATTTGTGAAAAAAGTAAAATATGTCTCCCTGTGTGTGTGTGTGTTTAAGGTTGGCTGAGGATTGTGCATTAAATCCTGTTCTGAAGGAGAATGCATTCACAGCTCCAGATAAACACAGCCATGCTGAGGATTCAATGGAGTCCCTGTGTCACAGTCTGCTTCGCTGCTGTGACTCCATCTGGATACCCACTGTCACTGTGAGAGCTGGACGGACAAAGTCACATTTATCATCTTCTCATTTCAACCTTTTGGCTCTGTCAGACACTCTTGCTAAACACTTGAGAAAATTATCCTACACTCCCCGCCTTCTTCTTTCAGAAAAATAGGTCACAGTGATTATCATGCTCTGTCTGGTGATAGTTACTCTAAATATCTTTATTAAAAATACAGCCACTCAGGCTCCATCTTCATTAGCTTTGTGTACACATGGACATTTTAGCCATCCATCAATGCCTCCACTCTAATGAAATGAATTGATATTTTTCTACAGTTGCTTCTATTTCATCTGAAAATCAGTCAGACAGTAAACATAATTTACAGTTGATATTTTCATCAGTTGTCTGTGTTTTGCTGTTCATGTGTAGAGGATGTGTGAGCGTGCACCCGTCGCTCAAATACTGCAGTACTTCTACTCCGTCCTGTCCTCACAGTTCACTCTCCTCCCACCTCTCATGCCTGTCTTTGCAAATAAGCTGGGTGAGTCTGTAACACTCTTTCTCTATGATTTTATTTTATTCACTTAAAATTATTTTTAAAAAATGTTTTACACCCATTATGGTGTTAGTTCACCACTCTGCATTAAATATGATACCTGTATCACTATCTTAGTAAATAATTTAAAGTAGTAGACAATAAAATCCTGCACATTAGTGCACATGCCATAGACTTCTGTTTGAACCAGACCCACCAAGCCCAAGAGAGAACGCTAACCAAGCCTGACCTGAACCCAAAAGAAATATTGTTTTTCTGTTTGACTTGAATGTGATGCAGTCAACATACACTGTGGTCATCGTTTGTTACCCTGTCCATGAAATAAGACCGTTCATATGGTCCTTCTGTATAACATCTTCTACAGCCTTCATAGTTGTAAGCATAATAATTAGCACATGTGGTCTTGTTTTTTAATGCGTACAAAGTTCAGCTTGAGTAAATGTGTCATAAATGAGGTATCAATCTTTCATAGAGAACACATTTTCTTATTTTAGGATGAGAAAATATTTCTCTTCAGATATGGTGTTAAGGCAAATGTTTGTCTATGTGGTGGATCCTGACAGTGAACTGGAAATTGAAACATTATGTATGGTCAAATGGTGATAAGATTCATGATGCCAGTGACTACGGTGGCATGGGGTCAGACTTCACAGCTTATGTTCTTTTTAATTAGCTCCTCTTCAGTTTTGTTTTTGCATACTAATCATATAGCTCATACAGGTTTGTATATCTAAACAAGGTTGTAGTTTTAAAGCAGAAATACATCAAATAAAAAAATGGTTATACACTTTGCTTAAATGTCAAAGAAAACAACGAGTGTCAAGGTGATGCTGCAAAGACATGTATTGCATCACAAAATAGTGTTCTGTGAACCACTGAACCTTTCTTTTCCTATCGTGCTGTCTATGAAACTGCAATCCGAAAAAGTGTTTTGTGCTGTTTGATATTTTGATTTAAATTTGTTTTCATCAGAAATAAAGTTAAATGCCCGAATAGTAATTTAATAAAATTTGGTATGACAGGAAAAGCTCTCAGTCCACATGATTAGCTTCAATTATTGACAGGGAACTTGTTACTTTGGGCATTTTAGACGAGTTAAGTGAAGTGACATTAAGAAGAAACATAAGCTTCATATTGATGCTGCAAGCGGTTAAACATTTAAGAATATTAGTAGTGGCTTGGCATAAGTCCAGAAGAAAGGGAGCTGGTAGTTTTATGGAATTAAAATGTCCCTTTCTTAGAGCCTCTCTCTCTCTCTCTCTCTGCTCCATGGACATTAAATACAGCTAAATTTAAACAGGACTGCCATCCACTTATCTTCAATGTAGCAATATGATGAGCTTCCTTAAGTGCATTTTAGAGAATTGTGTGCGTCTGTGTATTGAACAATAGCTTTTTATCCATAGAAGAACTTTTCTTACAATGTCTAACATTTTTTTTTGTTTGTTTTTTCCTTTCTGTGGTGATGTATTTTGTAAGATTAGTGACACGTGCAGTAAATTCTGTTCACTTTCTCCATCCCTTTAGCCTCCTCTGGGTTCTTCAGGCTGGCTCTCGAACACAAAGGTCTTCTCTGTGCAGGAAACAGGTACATAGTAATAGAATAACTTCAGGGCACACTAAAGCTTACGTGAATACACTGCTTTCAAAAAAAAATATGTGCGTGTGTGTGTATTGTACAATAATATTGATAGACAAATAAATCTGAATGACAGAGCTGTGACACTTCTTACACAAAGAGAGTTGGTAAAACAGTTCAAGGTAAGGATTGGACTTCTTGTCAGTCTAAACAGCTTGAGCACTTGGTGCTTTAGTATGCACAGACTCTGTGGGTTTTAAGCCATGGCAGTTGTGAAAGTGGAGTTCTTAAGACCACTTCCTGTAAAAGACATGAACAATTCTTGTCCTGGCAGTCCTCTCAGCAGTGTGTCTGTCTTACAGCAACAGAACTGTAGCTTCAAAGCCTAAAATGTTTGTTTGAAAGTGCTCTTTGTTTTTGCTGTCAAGTGTAGGCTATGTGACAAAATGTTTCTTTGTGTATGCACTGTATAGTGTGTGTGCACTTATTAGTGTGTTAGTGTGGTCATAAGTGTGATGGACTCTATAGGGTTAGGAAACAGAACTGTGCCTTATCTGTATTTGAAAAGAGTCATGTCCTGTGCTGTGTCACTCGCAATTCACTTTTCACTATATATGTGATCTTGCATACACATTGTCATAGTTTCAGATGTCCTCATGTATTTTAGTTTGTCTGTGTTTCTTTGTGCAGCTAGTGTCTTTGTAATCAAGTTCATTTTCTCTGTCTGGTGTGTGTTTCTTTTTGCATGATTCTTTCAGAAACCCAAAACTGAATGCATCTTGCTGTGGTTTTCTACAGAAACTCAGTATGTGTCTACTTTCCCAGTCAGACCCCGCTTCTGGCTCCTACCAGCATGGTATGCAAATATGCACAGACACTTGTACCCCACACAGAGCTACATGCAGCACCAGTAAAAAACCCCTGTTGCTCCAGTCAGTGTTCCAACAGTTATTCATTTTTTGTTCACCCTTTGTTGCACTTCCTCTTTTCTCTGTATATAACAATCTTGTCATCACTAATCAAAATGCCTCCTCTCTGTGTTTCATCCTGATTAGAGGAAGGTTTCAGAGAGAGTCAGCTTGGCTCACACATTCAATGGTTCATTTATGAAAAGTGTCTGTAAAGACACTGAATAATACTGTAGCCCTAGCTTGCTTTGCAGAATGGATGAAAGGAACTCTGATGTGTGCCATGAATTGAAAATGAGCTTGCAGGCCACTGCTAGTTTCCATAAATTACATAAAATATGTTTAGGTGAGTGAAGTTATAAAATCCCTCATATAAATAATTACGAATTTTACGAGTGCGAGTTTGGTTAAATATTTCTTTTAGTTAATGAGATGTAAAAGTTGTACAAGCAACTGTGTACATATGTTTATTTGTTATGAATGATGGATTATTGCTTGCTACTTCCTTTCTTTAATCACCTTTATCTCTCTTAATTTCCTTTTCAACCTCTTGCTTTGTCTCAGTTTTCTTTGCTTTCATCTCAAATTTTACTATTCCATTTTTATGTTAGATATTTCAAACTTAAGAAACCACATACAGATTTTAGATTTTTCTATTTCTCCTTACCATCTTGTTCTGTATAGCCTCCAATCTTTTGAATGTGTTTATTTTTTTCTTCTCTTCTGGTAGGTCTGTTTTGTCTTCCCCATTTGTTGTCTCCTCTTATTTTCTCAATGTCCTCTGGTTAAAGTACACTTTGTCATTTCTGACATCTTTCAACCCCACCCCACCCAAAAGCTTGCTCATAAATTATGGCTACATTGGTGTCTGTTCCATTCTCTTTCCCCCTGATTTCTATCCAGTGCCATTTATTTCTTCCTCTTACTCTACAGTGACCACTTCAGACCCCCACATTTATTACTCCTGTTTCTGTTAAAACTCATCTTTAAGGTCTTAAGGTCACTGTCTGATTAGTAGTTTCACTCCTCTCAAACCCTGCTTTGACTTTATAGCCTCAGTGTAGTCATGCATCACTGACACTTATCCATGTTGTGCCTTCTTTGTCTTCCTTGTCATTGTTGTTCTCCAACTCACCTGTGATTCTCTCATACTTTCTTTTACATATTGTTTCTTGCAAGAGATTGCATTCTACTGTGCAGTTTCTTTATTCATGTGTTGTTCTCTTTAAGTCGTATCTTAATTGCATCTCTCATGCTTTACTCACTCTCTTTGCCCCTCTTGCTCTCCTCAGCTCTTTAAAGAAACAAAGATGTGGGCAACATTATAAATAGCAAATGCAGATACTCTTTCATCTGTTTTCATCAAAAAATAATTGTCAATATTCTGCTATAGGTTTCTTTTTCCCTTTTGTCTCTTTTTCTCATCTTATTTCATATTGTTTATACAGTGGATCTACTGTATGTTGTTGCCTTTTGGCCCCCGGACTAAATCATCCCATTTGAAGCTCTGCTCAGCACTGTCTCAATGATCCCTGCTGTTAATCATCTCCATCTCTTCTTTGCAGCTTCACTCTCTTTCCCACTTTTCTCTTCAATCATTCCACAAGCCGCCTTCATCTTGTCTTTCTATTCTTTAGGGGGCCTCTTTTTTTTTTATCAAAAAAAAAAAAAGCTCTTTATCTTTGCTGAAGCAAAGAGTCGGGCTTTTTGAAATAATGATATGAAAATTTAATTTATCCATGACAGCAATAGCTTGTTTAATGACATATATTAGCTGTATGCTTTGATATAATGTAGATAATTAAATGTGTGAAATCAGTATATCACTACACATTTTTAATATATTTTTCATAAACCATAGCTCTTGCTTGGTTTTAGAGAGTGATACTTCTTTGTAAATGAATCCTCTTTGCTATGTTTTAGTTTATTCCATCCATCTCCCTCCCCTCTCTATATTCTCCACTCTTTCTTCTCTTCTTTTGTGCATTTCCTTGTACATCCCACAGATGTGGAAGAGGTAGAAAGTCTTCTGTCATACAACCTTCCCTCTCTGTGTTGCCGTCTGTCTGACTGGCCGTCTCTACTGTATGAGGACTCAGGACTCCAGCTATGTGAATATAAAGGGCCAAGGGCCACTCAGTACTGTCTGGTGATAATGCTTCACCTTGCCTTACAACAAGGAGACAGGTAATATGGTGTTGGCACTACAGTTTAATTGTATAAAGGACAATATTTAAGCTTTGAGCTGATAAGTGATAGTGGAAATTATATAATGAGCATTTCCGCCCATATAAAAAATTATTTTAATATTTGTATCAATATAAATATTAGAACTATAGGAGAATGGTTTTACTTTAGTAAAGGGGGGTAAAGGGGCAAAATTTGACAAAGATGTGCTGACTTTATTCTCATATTTGTAAAAAGTGTCAAAAGGGCAGCACAATAATGTCCAAGTAATGACATTACAGACACTGTCAGGGGGGTATGTGAAACAAAGGCTCTACTGTCATGTTACAGCATCAGAAGTTCTCTATATCAGTTTTTTATTTGGCTTTTACAAGAAACATTTGCTTCTGCATGTCACTGTTGCTCTGCTCCTGCTCTGGCAGCACTGCCCGGCCCAACAAGGTTGTTCTTTAGTAGATATTTTATGACCCCAGAAATACTAAAGCTTCCTTGGAAGGTTTTATTTGTCCTTCAAGGGAAATCATAGCTATGCATTATCCTTGAGGAAGAGGATGAAAGTTTCTCTTTGCCACTATTTGGACTCATCAAGATTAATGATAACTGTGTACAAAGATTTACAGCATAGTAGGAGTACAGATATGAACTCAGGAATAGGACCTGCGCAACAGAGGTGTGGCTGTTAAATAACTAGGTTGGGCCTTATATAAGTCAAAGAAGCATGTGTCATTTATGGCATACATGTCTGTGCCTTAGTATACATTCTAACTGAATGTGTTTGTGCACAGTATGTGTGCACAAACACATACTGTGTGCATTTGTGCTTAGGAGAGAGAGAGCATAGTGAGTTTATAACATCAACATGCACCTATAACACTTGCTGCTTTGCTGCTTTGCACACAGAGTTTGTTTGTTTATGTTTGTTTGTCCACATCATTACCCTCATACTGAACAGATTTTCAGTTTGTAAATTTGTAATAACACAGTCTGTATGTTTGTTTTGAAATATTCTGGTGTCATGATTTGTGTTGTGTACAGGCTTCTACCAGACCAGACTGTGTTCTCCAGTGTGGTGTGGTTTTTGCATTCAGTGCAGGACCAGGACAGTTGTGTTCTACCTCGCTCAGTGCTCCGGTCTGCCCTCTACCTGCTTGCAGTGACACAGGATGAGAGCCCAAGTCTTGACAGGGTAACTGATCACTTTAATAACCTTACATATTTGGCAGAGCTTTCCCAATATGAATTGCCATTTCATTTCTGCTTTCAACTGCGTTTGAACATCTTTAATATTCATGCCTTATATTTTATGCTTACCAATGTGCACATTTGCAGCAGAAAAGATAGGTCTGTCTAACTTGAAAAAAAATTGTTTTATTTCATGTTTTATTTCATGATTAATCAAAATAATGTTAGCACTGGAAACATTTTTCAAGTCATAATGTCATACACTTTGATAATTTCAAACATATTTAGTTTACCTACAAGCCACATTAGGATGTCATAATTAATTCAAGATTAAGGTGTTAAAACTAAATTTTCTGTGTGCAGAGAAAGGAACATTATGTATTGGTATTACACTTTTCTACAGTTAAACATGATGTTCATGATTTAGCCATGAAATGCTCAGAATCAAAGCTACAAAGCTTATATTTTCTTGTAATGCAAAATCAATATTGTGCTGTCAAATTATGAATAAACTTTTTTAAAGCTACAAAAAAGAGAGTTCAAGGTAGTTGGGTTGTAAAGAAAACAGTGTTAACCACAAACTTATTAACTTATGTGTGAGAATAACTACCCTGAAGAAACATTTTGCTGTCTTTCTTTTGCAATCAACTCAAGGCTCCATTAAACTGCATCAGCAAGGCACTCTCCTCTTGCCAAAGCTTCTCTTTCCTTTACATTCACCATCCTGCACTGCTCCATTTCATCTGTCGCTATCCGGAGCTAGCAGAGAAATTTGGGCCCTTAGTCCTGGAACTTTGGTTAAACAATCGAACACAGCACACAGATGCAGTACTGTCTATGGTAAGGAAGCAGTAATTTAACTTTGGTTCCAGATGTTACAGTGTCATTGAATATTTTACTGATTGTTTAAATGTCCTAATTAATTATTGCTTCTGCATGCAATACATTATGCTGTTATTTTATTCCCTTTAACTGTCACCAATGAAAATCAGAACTGATAAAAAGGTGGTTGGTATTCATTCCTGGTTTAGACAGACATGCAAGGGGAGAAGAGAGAAGGTCATGAAGAGGAGACTCACAATCAGAAGCCTGACACAGAAACTGTGGAGCTTCTGAAGCTGATAGAAAAGCATCCAGCTCTCATACTAATCCTCCTGGTAAGAATTAGCTACATATAGAAACGTGCAGTATATTTGGTCTTGTGTAGGGCTTGTTTTACATGGAAAACACTTAGTGTGCCAGGTTTGCTTAGGATAAAGCCTAAGATACAGTACTTCCTTTAAATTGTTGTAAAGTTTGTGTCTATCTTATCTGACTGTCTTTATCACTGCAGGACATGATTTGCACCAGGGAGGCCCCATTAGCAGAGCGAGCCCTTGGTGTGCTAGAGGTGCTATTATGTGCTAAAAGAGAGTATGAAGTGGATTTGTGTTCCAGACTTAGACCAGCCCTTCTTCAGACACTACAGAGGTTCAATGTGGAGAATGTCGGCCAAGGATTCGGAGAGGGGCACGCTAAACAGCGTAAGATACAGTGACCTCACTGACACTGAAGGTGGTGTGTTTAATATTTTACAGAAGATTTTTCAGATTTCTTGTCCTTACGAATCTGTTTTGCAAAGATTCAAGATGCAAGGTTCAAGGCAACTACACTGAGGCTTAAATTAATTTAATTTATATGATTTGTACTATGATGTGAGGCTCAGTGAAATGTCATACCTTTGTTGTTAAAGCATATATTCTTTTGAAATTCTAAACAGTGAGTTACTATATAGTTTTAGTGAGTATTTTTATCAATCTGTAAACCATGTAGAGGTACAGTAGAGCTTTTAATGGTGGTTGTAATTTCCACTTCTACTTATTAATCATTATAAAAACAAAGATAAATCATGCAGTCCTTGTCCTTGTGACATCTTCATGTATCAGCACTGCAGCAATGAGACACTAATGGGCTCCTCCATTTGAAGTTAATGTGCATCAGTCAGGGAGTTTTAAATACATTATGTATGATCACAGTGTTCGCTAACAAAACAATAGAGAGTGTCACGAACCACACCCTCTTTATTTGTGATCCCATTTGTGCTGAGTCACTTACCACACACATACGGTAAACATATATAGTCACATGCAAGTACTCACTGTATTAATTGTAATTTAATCTCACAGATCAAAGTTTTAGCACTCTATAAGGTATCTCCCATAAACCTTTTGATGTTGGAAGTTACTCTGTTGACCGCAAGAGTGTAGTGAAGTTCTAACCCTCAAAGATACTTTTACATTGGTACATTCTAAGATTCTGTCACAGATCTATTTGTGTAAGGTGCCTCTTTAAGTTACATCAACTAAAGTGCAGGTAATTCACCTTTTAACAATTGGATTATTATCTTCATACTCATTTTCTGCCTTCCACTTACTGTAATTATTGCAAAATCAGTGACAATTAGTGTGAGGCACATCTTGCACATCATTGCTCTGCCTTTAGTCCTATGCTTTGAACTCAGAATAATATTTTAAGAAGCATTTCTATTCACAAAATGAAAAAAAACTTATATATTAATTTTTTTATTTGTGAACAAACATTTCTGTAGATTTTTTAAAAAATGTAATATATATAATATTATAATATAAGCCTCATAGGCTAAATAAACCAACTTTGGACCAACTTTGGACCAACTTTGGCCAACAGGCTCCACTTTGGACAGCCCTGTACTGCAGAATCCAGCAAAAGAATGACACTTATGCAGATATTTTTGACAGCATTCATAACTTATCATGTGTCAACAAATTTGATTTGACATGCAGTAATAAGTGTCTTATTAAAACAGGTACAGTTGAGGTATATATCATAATTTGCGCTTATGAGTTTACTTTTAATGATGTGTCTGATATTGTTTTCTTCCGGGATGTTTTTCTGCCTTAGTTATGTTTATTAAGACTGAAAGTGGCTACTCCTATACAAACTCATACAAATAGAATACAGACACACTCATTGGTTTACCCAGTGGGAACCTCTAATGTAAGATGTAAGAGAATAAATCCACCCTGACAGTCTGTTTTCACTTACTTAATTAAATCTCAGTCTTATAAACTGTCAGCAGTTGCAGCCACATCTGGGCTATGTTGTCTCAAATGCCCATCTTTTCTTTTCTGATTAAATAAGCTATTTTGGTGAAATGCATCTCCAAAGAATTTCCACCACATAGTGTACCTGGCATTGCATACAACAAATTTGATGAAAGTAAGACAAGAAAAAAAATAAGTTAACAAGACTAAATCTGACTAAGTTGATTGATCTAAGTCAACACTGAGTCAGACCAGTGGTCCATCTCTCCAGTGAGATAACAGACTCATGGTCATTGTTGTCTTTGACTTCCATTGTAATGATTTTTTATAAAGTCTAATATACTGGTCGATCATGTCTCATTGAAAGAAGATTCATATTCTGCAGACATGAAGAACAGCTCTGTTTCCTTTTGTCTTAAAAAAGGAACAAAACTCAATTGTCATTAGATTGCAATACATTTCTTTTTTTTCTGGATCAGTTTGTCATCAGTACACAATTTAGAGAAACAATAAGGGAAAAATCATTATGTCATCACGGAACAAATGTTTCTTGAAAAGTTTAATTCTTGTTAAATCAAGATAATTTTGTCCAAATCAAGCAGTGTATGAATTCTTTCTGGTATATATTGTGCTATAAAATGCTTTTGGTTGAGATGTCAGCCAGCTATAATGTCTGTTTACTCGACCAGGTTAATGAGTATAGTTAAAAGATACGACACCCGTGTGCCAGTTGGGCAGTCACAAACTGTTGCAGTGGTTAGCCTCAGCAAGTTGTCTCTTTATCCTCAGCCCTGTGGAAATAATAGACTGTTCAGCCTACTATAATTTACATTAATATGTCCTTTATATTAGCCTCTAATGCAGCAGAATCCCAAGAGGAGATATTTGAATGCTGTGCACTTCAATGGTAGATGACATTTCTGCCTGATCTTCCTCCTTTTCCTGTTAGAACACCATACCTTGCTTTGTCTTCTTGCACCTCATATCCTACTTTACATTCCCTCTTTGCTTTCTCTCTTTTTTCTTTTTTTGTGACTGGCAACAGCCATTAGGGGTTATATTTTAAATGTGTCTGTCCAATTTAGTCCAAACATTCCCCTGGATTGAAACATGAACTTATTATAATTTGATCATCAAAGGTCAGTCACAAAATTTGTGTGTGAGCATAGTGTTGTTGAAGTGCTGCAATGTTTTTTGTTTTTTTTTTAACCTTAAAATACCAGCTTCAATTTTTATGTCTTACTGACTGGTAATAGGGAGAATGGAGCCTCATTAATTCCTATTCTGCATCTCAACCTCTGTCCTTGCACGATGCAAGTCTGTTGAGCTGGTTGGAACACTGTGAGACGTGTGTAACATAGTGATGCCAATGACTGAAACTTCCAGAATCAGGCCCAGCAAGTTTAAGAGTGATGTTGAACTGAAGTCAATTAAAACATCAAACATTTGCTGTTACCATGGCAGCAAAGCCCAGCAGAAATTTCATAGTGCTGCTTTCAATTACATACAAACATTCACTGGACTCATAGGTGAACTGATTAGATTTTAATGACCAGAGGGCAGGGTCGCAGAGAGAACAGACATGATATATTAAGACTATCACCAGGGAATTTTGTAACATCTGGCACAAACTTTTACTTAAACTCAAGGATGACCCTTATTTACCAACCAATCATTTATTAAGTCTTCAAGTCAATACATGATATTGTCCTGTGAATAAGAAATTATTTCAGAAAAAGTGTCAGTTTAAGCAAGGTTGTCTTTTGGCTTCACTGAAAACTACAACAGAAACATTAGATTTTCAGTTTAAGTAATGAATCAAGGTGAAATATTAATTTGGGGTGAGTGGCCGGGAATGTTTTACCTGCACCTTCATCTTACTCACCCTCTTACACAGTCTTGTCTCTCACTCTAATCCCATTTCACTTTTATTAGGTTGATCTCTCACTCACTGCCTTGCTTCAAGTTTCATTTACAGTTGTGCCTCTCTCTCTCTGGCTTTGTTTAGCAGTGAACTCACTCCCTCTGGTGCTAAAACTGCTTTGTGTGACACAGGCCAGCGACCTGCCTTTATCTTCCTCCTACAGTAACATGGACGGAGTGCACTTCAAGCTTCTCTACCATGGTGAGGTCAAAAAGTGCTGCAGGCTGGGTATACAAGGCACAGCCAAACTTCCATAACCACAACCCTCATCTATTAGTATACTTACACAAACAGACGACTTCTGTATGTTTTTGTTTCTTTTTCCCCTTTAACAGCTACATTATACAGCAAAAAACTTGCTAGATTACAGTTTAGGTTTAGATTGTTACTGGTAGCGATCACAATGAGAGCCAAGCATCACAACCCCTAAATCCCCATTAATGTGTAGTCTGTTAGCTCTATTTATCATGGTGTTATAAAGATGTAGTTCTTAAGCAGGAGTGTGCAGAAGCACAAAAATTCAAATTTTAGTACAAGCTGAGAATGAGAGACAGCAACATGAATGTTTGTGACACTGCATTGCTAATGCTCATGATTTGTTTGGCTATGATTATCCATCATTTCACTGTTTGCACTATTTGTTAGACACTGTC
This sequence comes from Brachirus orientalis, assembly GCA_016785285.1. Taxonomy (NCBI): domain Eukaryota; kingdom Metazoa; phylum Chordata; class Actinopteri; order Pleuronectiformes; family Soleidae; genus Brachirus; species Brachirus orientalis. The sequence continues at coordinate 2,037,048 of JAFBJR010000367.1, read as the reverse complement.
TGATCCTATCATAGTTATGGCTTTGTCTCTCATGCACACAGACAAACAACAGATTGCATTTTTTGGGGTAAATTGCAAAAACCTCAAGTGCTACATATTCTGAAGGAAATTAAATAATCATAAATCCATAATGAGTTTGGAAAATCCCGTGAAAACATATTTAATGTGGGACCATTTTGCAAGTGCTAAAATATGTCATGCTTATGAAAGATGACACTGATATTTGATTTGTGTCCTGTCTTACTACTTTTAATGTCTGTCACAATGTCATTGAATGGAATGTGTGTCAAAATAACACAAAGGGTGAAATGAAACAACTGAGCTGTGTGTGTTTGCCAGTAAGTAATATAGCAGGAAGGTTGAAGCCCACCAACATAGAGAGTCTGCTGCCTGCCCTCAGTTACCTGTATTGCTGCCTGAGTCTGTGCCCCTCACACTGCTCTGACAGAGGTAAGACACTCTTTTCCTGTCTTTCCAATCTCTCTTGATTTTTATTATATATTTGTCTTAATCTCTTTACTCTTCAGACACAGCATCTTTCACACACTGCACCGCGTCATCCTTTGTCCCTCTATTTCATGGTCTCTCTCTCTCCCTCTGCCCTGTTGCAGCTGAGGTGAGAGTCTGACCTCAGCCAAGAAGGAAATAATAAGCACACAAGCTGATACCTGGTGTACACCTTCATAGTTCACAGTCAGCTTAGGTCTAGACATTGTTTTAGTCTTAGGGTGACTAGCCCTGACTTGGTAAAACTTGTCAGTGAGTGTATTATTGGCTTTAAGATTTTGTATTGTAAACTAGGCATTCGATTCTAAAGCCAAATATCAAAGCTTAGATACTTAACCCTTTAGAGTTCCAGCAGAATTAATATATATGTATATATTATATACAATATATATTTTATTATATTTATATTATATTTATATATTTTATATATTCTTATAGCCTATTTTATACATGTAAAAATAACAGAAAGAAGCAGCCTAAATGCTCAGATTTATAAGGTTAATCACTTTTAAATACTTAATCACACTCAAGTTTTGCCACAGTGCTAAACCTTAATGTTGTGTGCTCTAAGGTAATACTTATCAGGAAAACACAAAAATGCACATCCTCACATCTCCGATCAAGATGCAATTCTGATTCTTGAAATCACTTGGCCTAAAATATAAAAGAAATAACTCCAATAGGGAACTTAATGATAATAACTTACAGAAAGCAAAAATTATGTTACAATGACTTTTACCAACACTAAACTGTAAATTACATGACATATTGACCCTAACCTCAATATTTCCCAGCACAACTTCCAAGGTCAAAAAAACTCAGCATAGGCTTCTGAGCTCCTGTGTCGTTAATAAGTCTTATGGCAAGAGAGCAGAGTGCCATTAAAAGCAAAGCTAATTATCCCCACAGCATTCTTTTACTGCTCCTATTGCAGCCTACCTTCATTCACCATCTGCTTCTCCATCACTACTGGTGAGCTTATTAGTTATTTCAACGTTAGGCTACACAGCTGATGGTGTGCACAGTAGTGGTATATCCCTTTGTCACATCCAAGGCAAAGATTATGCTATTACATTGTGAAATAATATGAAATCATATGTGTAGATGAATAGTGGGGACTATGTGGTTGTCCATGTTTTGTGTATAACTACAGTGTTATGTAAATTGTTTCTACTTGTATTATGTTAATTTTACTGGTGCACTAACACAATATATGCTCAATTCAGTTCACCAAGTCCTCACTTAAGGCTGAGGTGGTAGACCTCAGCTGCAGTTAGAGTGTAATGTCAAAGTGCAAAGGTCATATAATTTTTTTGTGTGTGTGCTTGTATGAATATGTTTGTTGAATTATAAACCTGAGAAATTAAGGTATGTAGTGAAAGTGGGGACATTTGGGCTGTTCTTCTTTTTCTGCCACACTGCACAAGGGCTGCTGTTGGTTTAAGCTTGGTTTTCTGATTAAGGTAAGAATTATGTATACTGTATATTAGAGTTACTGTAGGTCAAAGGTTTGGCTTAGGCATTTTCTTTTGTTATGATTAAGGTGCTAGAGAATGCATTATGTCTATGAGAGTTCTCACTAAGATTGCGGTACAAAAAATGTGTGTGTGTGTGTGTGTGTGTGTCTGTCTGTGCGTGTGTGTGTGTAAAGTTTAACAAGCTTCCCACACATTCCGACATTGACATATGTTGCAAAGGCCTCACAGGTGCCACAGAAATGGGCAATAAATGTGAGTGCTTGCCTGCAGTACATCATCATGTATAAATTCAGACAAACTGGTATTCTCTCTCTCTCTCTCTCTCTCTCTCTCTCTCTCTCTCTCTCTCTCTCTCACTCACTCACTCACTCACTCACTCACTCACTCACTCACTCACTCATACACACACACACAGATGAGTGCAACTTCTATCAAAGAGTGATGGCATAGTGCCTTCTCCTCCCCAGCTGTCTCCATGCTGCTCTCCAACACCGGACTGATGGACCAGCTGCAGACAGTCCTTTCTTCCTGCTCCTCTACTCCTTGCCTCCCTCCATCAGCCTGTCCTCCTTCATCCCTGCTGTGCTGCAGCCATTTACTTCTGTCCTCCCTCATTAAATTGCAACGTGTTCACTCTGCTCAGGTACACACTGCAGCTCAGCTTTTCTCTCACCACAACTTCAGGATAAAACTTTCTATGATCAAGATATGATCAAGGACAAGACATAACCTTCCTGTACAATAGAGTGTAGAGTCTGATGTGGTTGCAGAATAAAACCACCAATTTAATCTGTTTTACAGTAACACTGTGGTGTAAAACAATGGATTTTCTTCCCTGCTGGCACTGCAGGCATAATATATTCTTGCAAAAACTTTTTTTGGTCTAATGTTGTTATTATTTCTCTCCCCTTTCACCCTTGTTATCTCTTTTTTTACATTATTTAAGGTACATAAAAGCATCATTTGGCGTCTGGACACAGCTGTGCAGCAACTCCTTGTTCAGAAAAGAAACACAGATGATCTTTTGCTGGGTAACAAACTCTGTATTTTTGACTACTGTGTTTGCAGGCAGCAGATGCTAAACAGTTCATAATGATTTGTCTGTAAGAATGCCTCAATGATCTTGCAGAATCTGTGCACACCTTGCATTTTTTTGTTACTGTTTTGTTACTTGCTGTTTTGTGTGTTCTATTGATTCTCTTCTCACTGCGTCCTTTCTGTTCAAACACACTAAATCAGAGGTGCCCAATTTGGGCCAGGCTCTTTTTTTTGGCCCGTCTCATTTTTCCTGTCTGTGACAGCCACTGGAAATTTCTGTCCCAAAAGCTCCCAACGGTTAGCTGCAGTTCACTCTCTGACCATAGTTTTGTATGGGGGACGTGTGAGGAGCAGAGGTTACAACAGAGTGCTGTAATAACAGGCAGTGACACAAGAATAAAAAAAAAAATCAAAAGCAGTTGGCAAAATTATTATCTTTTCACTGAAATTTATTCCGCAGCAGTGTGACTTATCTGTAGTCAGAGAGTGGCAGTTGTAGAAGAATACAATTTTTGTCGTCATTACAAAGCCAAACGTTTACCTCACTTCATATTGTCCAATTCCCTACTCATTACTCAATCTAATTTCATATTCGGTCTTGAGTAAATTCCCTCTGGTTTCACAAGTTGAACCATCCAACTGCTTTCAAATTGTTTAAAAGGCACAGTGTTACAAGGGCATGTATTATTACTCAATTCACATTTTGGTTAATTTTATAGTTAAGTTTTATATTAAGTCTTAAGTACATTACTATGTGTTACACACGTTGGACCACATCCAACTGAAGTGTTTAATTGCTTTAAACATTTACATTTGAGTTTAATGATAATCTTAAATAAAAATATGACACATTTCAATAAAATGTAAAGTGACGTAACATGAATGTTTGTATTTGGCCCGTGACTCACCCACATTATAAGGAAGAATTTGGGGATCCCTGCACTAAATCATATGTGAAACCAAGATACTGCAATGATCTGTACAAAGGGATTTGGTTCCGATTTGATGAGAGTCAGTCTGATCACTGTCCATATGCTGGATAAATCTCGGGACTGACTATATATTGTTATTCACCACTGTTTAGTTTGCATGTGCACCTATTCCTCCACATGTGACTGTCAGTGTTTTACTTAAGAAGGTAACAAATGCTGTGTATGCATTTCACATGCTTTATTTAATTAAAGTTGCCCATATCCCATGGCACCACTGGCAGACAGATTATCCCTGCTGGTCCTGTGTCTCTTGTCTGTCAGCTGGATAAGTGGCCTGTCAGGATTGTTGTGATGTATTGGCCCCCTCTCTTTGCCTGACTGTCCCTCTTTCACTCTATATCTTCACTCTTTCACTCCCTCAGTCTCCCCTCTGTTTTTCTGTCTCAGATTTTATTATTATTTGTTATGCTCTGTCTCTATTCTGCTGCCACTAATTGAGTCCTCCCAACCTTGGAGACCTCTAATCTCAGTGTACATGGCATGAGTGTGATTCAAGTGGTTGGAAGCACTCTCTTTTTATCCTGCTGTGTTTTAGCAGTCATTTTGGCCATGTCTATTCCTCACTACTTTTATCCCTCAGTTTTGCTGTCCTTTGCTCAACCTTGCTCAACCTTTTTACACTATGCTCTTGCATCTTTCACTTTCTGCCCTCCCTTTCTGTCAGGTATTAATTTAGTACATACTCTCAGGGTTTTTCATCTGTTATTCAGCTTTCAAATGTGCTTTCATTCCCTCTGCAACCTACTTTTAACCTACTTTTTTGTGCATCCTACTTGCTCTTTCTCACACTCCCTTTTCTTCCACTATGTTACTGTCTCTCCTTTGACCTTACTTTTAACTTGTTTGATTTCTGCTCTTCTTTCCTATGTGTTAAGGTATTCCGTTGCCCTCAGATTTCAATCGACTTTCTCAATATCTCCTTCCAGTCAGCTACCTGAGGTTGCTGCAGGCTGTACTTGATGCTGACCTGGTGTCAGCAGTCGTATGTGTGAGCACTGGCCCTGACTTGGTTGGGCCCCGACCACTTGGTGTCCAGGATGGAGCTTTGTACCCGCTGGGCTGCAGAGGAGCTCAGTGCCTCTTTACTGCACTCAATGGACTTCTTTTGCAGGTTGTAGTTCTTGTGACAATGTATGCTGTATACACTACCAGTCAAAAGTTTGGTGTGTCCAAAGGTGTGTCCACATATTTACTGTATGTGTGTGTCTCTGTGTGTGTTGTGGTACCAATAGCTCAGTTGCTTTTGGTGGGGTGCTTCAATTTTTTATTTTTAACTGATTTAAGTGTTCCACTTAGGAAGACTTCAGCTGTTAACAAATTGTTTATTTTTCATGGGTTTCTAATTGTGGCTAAGTGAATGACAGCACATAATGGAAAAAAAATGTGGTTGTGCAAAGTGATATGCACAACCACTTTCTAATCAAGCCATTTAATTATTATAGCAAAAAATAAGAAAATACTCACGGATGATATGAAATGTTAACATATTCAATAACAATATGTTATTCATTTGTTGTCTACATTCTCCACATGAGGTTTACACCCTGGACAGGTCATCAGTCCTTTGCAGAGCCAACATACAACATACAAACTCCATACAGTAAGGCCCTTGGTTGGACTGGGTCACAAGGCAACAGTGCTAGCCAGTATTCCACCATGTCGCCCAACAATATGTTATACCTACAGAAATTCAAAGATTAAAATTCATAAGCACAAATGTTACATCAGATTTATCAGTGTTGATCTGCCCTTAAGCAGGCAAATATAACAATATGCTCACACAGCTTTGGACTTTATTGTTGACATGACAATTCCTTCCTTGTTTTTTATTTCCACTCCATTCTGTATCCCTTGCAGCGGAGGTATCATAAAGTCAATCTTTAAAATCTTAACAGCATGACATTGAAGCTCCCATTCACTAACAAGGTTGCATAGAAAATTAGATTGCAATTGATTTAGCAGTTAGCGTAATGTAATGGCTCTCAGATCCAGAGCAATCACAGGTGACTCCAAAATGTTATTTCATGTAGCTGGTGTATTGGCTCAGGTTACTTATTGCAGAAGAGGCAGACTCTTGTTCCAGCAGCATTTATTTTATATTAAATAGGTGAAGCACTATTTCTCCTTGTTGGCAGCCAATACATAGTAAGAACCAATAGGGATCAAACTATGAGTGTACAAAATCAGGTAGTGCTTAGAGTCTTAATCAAAGAAAGTATAACTTATTTATTCTATAAACATCAACAGTCTATGTATGTTGATACCAACACAGCTTTTTAATTTTACTTTAAAGCTAGTAATTTCACTTTTTATGATCCTGCAGTGCTCCAGTGTCACAATACACAGAGGCTCCACATAAATAGGCTCTATGACACAGCACATTGGATGCTATCTTTGCCAAATGGTTCAAATTATTTTAAGTAATTTCTTACCCAGGCGCACATAATGACCAAACTGTGAGGTTTATACTGGTATGAAAAACAAAGGTGAAATTGTGAGAGTGCAAAACAATTCTACAGTCAGGTCCCCTTGATGTGGGTCGACAAATCAAGAATAAACAAATCTTAGAACACTTAGTCACATTAAAATATGCCTAAAGTGCAGGTGCATTCATCAAGTGAATTGACAATTTCTTGAACTGTTGGTGTTCACCAGTCTGATGGCTTCTCAAATCAGTCTTCTTACATTGTGTTTCACATACAGGCAGACAGAAGGAATGGCATAACACTACAACAAAACTTGAATGTTTGCAAAATAGATGCAGTATTTGTCTGAGTTTAATAGTTTCAGAATCATTTGGATGATACTTGGACAATCAGTATGTTGTATTTCAGTTTTTATCTTTGACTTTGCTGCAGCATGTCAGCCTCTGGTTCCACACCAGTGGCATTTCCTCTCTGTTAAAAGACTAGAGCAGAACTGAGCTTCAGCTCCATGGTTCAGTGCTCTGTATTTTGCTGTTCAGTAGCTGATAGGAGTAACAGTTCCCTCTTCTCTGCCACTGAGCCTTTGTTTGGGTGACAGGAGGAAACATCACAGCTCCAGAGCTCCTCTCCACTTAGCCTTTTTCTCCTTTCTTTATCATCCAATTTCCTGTCTCTTCTCTCCTTGTTCTCTTTCTCCTTTATCCTCAGTTTTTGTGACTCACAGGTCCTTGCTGTTGACAATATAAAAGCACCACCTTCTTCCGAAGGCATTTTAAGTGCATAAGGAGGCAGAACCCAAACACTTACTCCATGCTACAAAAACTTTGTTGAGGACACAGCGTTATGATCTGGTGTGGATCGTCCTCATTTCATTTATTCAATCATTCATTGTTTATATTATTGAAAAAGAGGAAGAACCACACCAGCTTGGAATGTTGTGTCGTCATTTAGGACACTTTTGCTTTCATTTGAACATGCTCTTTAATTTGTGTGTAGTAATTAGTTTCTTCTTTTGTTTCTTTTACCTTTAGCCATTTCACTTTCCCCACTCTGTGTCCCCTTCCCCTTTTAACCTTGACTCTTTTCTCCTTCTACCACTTCCACTCTGATTTAAAATTAGAGTGTAACTCTACACTGTCATCTGTGTATCCACCTGGCCTACTTCTTGTATTTTTGAACTATATGATGCACTCAGTCAGCCCCACCTTTATGAGAGACATGCATTCTCCAAAGCCCAGTGTGTATTTCTCTGTTCCTGCTCCCTTGCTCTATCTTTTTGTTTCATTGTGCTTTGTCCATTTATGAGCTTGTGTCTGTGGGTGTGTGTGTTTCCCATGCTTCTGTTGCTGTAACCAACAATTAACAACACATAGACACATGTCATATTTCTGTGGCCCTCATGACTTGAAATGAAAAAAAAAAAAAGTCTCAAAAGACTCATCTTAGCTCTCATTTTTCACGTTTCTCCTCAGAAGCATGAGCTGCTGCTAAGAGCCTCAGTCAACTGTTTGAGCTCCTTGCTGGGCTTCCTCCAAAGAAAGAGTCATATTACAGGTATTGAGACAAAGGCAGACAGTGGTGAATGAGTGACTGTAGGTAATCTGTATGTGTATATGAGAGAGAAAAACAAATGTTATTGTTAAATAATATTTTCGTGTTATTGCTATGTCTGTTGTTGATTTTGGTTCCTATTCTCACTGTCTTCAATGCAGAACCATGCACATATTTTGTCATATGCTCTGTGTCTGCATGTTGTGGCTGCTGGCAAGATTTCAGTTGTTACCCACTTTCTGTAATTGCACCAGGAGGAATAGAGCAGAATTAAATTGCGCTGATCTGAATTAGGCATTCTAACTTGTCATTTTTCTCCCCCCCCGGGTTTGTTTTCTTTACGTATGTCTCTCTCTCTCTCTCTCTCTCTCTCTCTCTCTCTCTCTTTCTGTGTGTGTGTGTGTGTTAGCAAAATATGTGGTGTGCCAACCATGGACTCGATTCCTACTTTATTGCCTGCTAAGCTCAGGAGAGAGTTGCTTTCTTCACCCTGCCATATTCAGACTCATCACACTTGTAAGAGATACACATACATACACTTAAACTATATTTTCTTGGGTAAGTTTTTGAGCAGTAATTAATGTACTAATATATTAACTATGTAAAGAATGAAAAGTTAATGAGGGAAATGAAAACATAGTGGTGGTTTGAGGATTTTTCTCTGCAATGAGAGTGAGAGTGAATGAAGTGGAGTCATATGCAGGCTGACAACACACAAATTAAAGTAGAAACAAACAATTTGATTATTTTACCCCTATGTGTTACCAACTGGAATTAGTCTCAATGCTACGAACAAACAATGCCATTAATGTGGCACCAGCCTAAAGCAAAAAAAACAACAATAAAAATCCCAAATTGAAATAGAGACCCCATTCTCAGTGCTATGATTAGAGCAGGGTTAAAGATTAGGTTGTAAGCAGATTTTATTACCCATTCATGGATTAGAAATAATGTTGTATCTGCAGCTGCATTCTCTTTACTGTTTCTATCTTTGAGGACCAGCCATTTATATATATATCCTTTTTTAACCAGGTAAAGTCTTATTGACATTAAAATCTCTTTTACAAGAGAGACCTCGCTAAGAGGGCAGGTTGCCAATATTAAAATGATAATCATGTTACAAACAAGGACAAATACTGCACGTTGTAACAGAAATAAAACACAATATCCAGTCATTATACAATAAAACAATAAAAGAAGACACATATTAAGAATGAATAATGAATTAGGTTGCCCAGACAATCCTTCTAGGTTCACTCCTTCAAAGACCAAAAGTGGCAACATTTAATTAATTGTTTTATGTATGATATTTGTAACACAAATGTTGCAGCCATTAATGCAGATAGCTGAACAGGATTTAGTTTGTTTTCCTATAGATATTTTATTCAGTTGTACTTGTGTGTTAAGGGTCTGATTTTCCCCTTGTATCCATGTACTATGTAGGCAACACCTTGCTGATAAAGAAGGTGCTGGTGCTACATTGTCAATCAATATTGTTTATGCATTTTATAAAGATTAGTTATAGAAAAAGAATTGTCATAGCTTTTATTACCATATTTTGTGCTACAACCTGTGGCTTTGCAATGTATTAACAAAATTACAGAGTTTATATTGGCTGAAACTACAATAAATCAAATCACCTCAGTAATACATGGTTAGTGTTGCTTTGAATCTTTCTACCTTCTATTTATTTCTACCTCCCTCTCATTTCTGACATCCTAGTTCTCTTTCATTTGTTAGCGACTGCATATGTGTATGATTGTGCATTTTATGTGTACATCTTTTTGTGTTTGTATCTTCTGCAGCTCCTGCAGCACAGCAGTACGGCGGTGCTGTGGGAACCTGACCTGCTCCGTGTGATGGAGGCGGTAGAGAGGAGGGGGGTGAAGGAGCTCAGCCAAGAAGCAGCACAGGCCCTCAGGCTGCTTCTCACACAGGTAGACATACACACATGCACATGTGCCCACAAACACACTCACACATAAACCCACACAGACACAGATAAAATAATGAGGACATTTTGTGGATTCTCACAGCACTAGTCCTTTAACTAACACATATGAATATCTACAATTACTGAATGAATGAATGAATGAATGAATGAATGAATGAATGAATGAATGAATGAACCAGAAAAGCAATCAGGTAGGCATGGTGCTGTGTGTGAATTCTTCACTGTAACATTAACAGTGTCAAACTAAATTTGAAAAGCTGGTGTTATTGAACACATCATAATTTGTCGAGCTCTCACTTGTGCTTTGGACTTGAACATGTACATTATTTCCAGATGATGCCACATTTATCAGAGTCAGATATAGATAGTCAGTCAGTCAGATAAAGTATCAGATACAGCTGATACTTTAACATGAACCATTTAGTTTCCATGGCTGTTAGAATAATGAAAATAAATATGAGCAAGTTGTATAATTGGTGTGTGCCATGACAACCAATGACATTTACTACCACAGCGACCTTACGACCAACGTCACTTTTGTAGTAATTTGATTTTTTTATTATTATAATTAATTTGCTGCTAAGAACAGCACAGGCAGTAAAATACAGGGCGAGGGGGAAGTATTGATGGGAGAGACAGGGTTGTTTATTCACCTAAAATACACTTAGCACAACGGCAGCAAAATTCTAGTTTCAGTCAAATTACAGTCTGAGATCAGAAAAATACCAGCACGTGGTTGTGCTGTGTGTTGCTGTTGCCACTACCATTAAAATACAGTAGAGCCCTGAGAATTTGCACAAAAATTAATATGCCAAAAATACTCGAGACATTGCAGTTTACTGTGAAGCTTTTACTTTCCCCCCCATCTGTGAAGACATCCTCCTTTGTTGGGCCAGTATGTGCAGCAGTGTCGGCTCTTGAAAGCTTTATGGCACATTCAGCATGTTGAATCTGCATGGATGTGAGAAATCACGAGGATTGGCTGTTTAGCTTCACTCAGTCAGAATGTGAGAAGAGATGTGGAAATAAGGAAGCAAGCAAGAGGACACACAATAAGGGGTTCAATATTTATATCAGTATCATATTTATATCTTCCCTAAGTTCCAAATTTAATTTGGAGACAAATACAACTACAAGTTGCTGTGCCATCACCATCCTCATGTGTGATTACTGACCATACAGTTCTTCTATGTTCCCTTTTTTATTGATGAAAACAGACTACTGCCAGTTGGCAAAGTAGTTTCCTCTCATGCAGTCCTCTGAGGCAATATCATGGTTGGTAATGATTCTTTGCAGTAGACCAACTGTCAGTTCATTGTGTCCTGGGATTAACACTGATTTTAGAAATATAAAACCCCAAACCAAGCTTCAAACTGAAAATAAGCTTGAATAATTTAACGATTACATAAATTACCTTTAACTGAAAATTTATTTTATTGCACAAAATTTGGTAAAAATGATCAGTACCAATAAACAATGCACTTTATTTGGAACACAGTACCACAATAATACTGTGTAGGTTTCACTATGCACTTTCAAAGCAGTCACTACACACAATACTGTATGTTTGAAACTTTACTTTGAGACTTTATCCACGTTGACAAGATTGCATCCTAAAATGTTTTGCTGATTTGTCAGCTGCACATTAATGCTGCTAATATCCTGTTCTACCACTCTGATCCAGTGGCTAATTAAGCTGTGACTGTGACAAACCATGACTGATCTGTATTAATTTAGGGGCCTAAAGTGTGCCAAGAAAACATTGGCCTCACTATTACACCACCAGCAACAGCTAGGACTGTTGACACAGTTCATGTTGTTGATCCCATATTATGACTCAGCCATCTGCATCTTCAAATGTTCAGTGTTGGTGAATATGTGTTCCCACTGCAACGTCAGATCCCTGTTCATGGCTTAGTGTGGAGCTTATCATGGTATTCTTTTGTTGTAGATCATCTGCCTCTAGGTGTAATGTGTTTTGTTTAGAGTGAGATGCTTTTCAGCTCACCACAGTTAGCTTCAACTATTCATTGTCAAATGTCAAGGTCACTCTGATCTTGCAAAACGTTTTAGAGAAATATCTCAACAATGCCTTTAGAGAATCCCTAAAGACTTGGCAGAAATGCTAAATTCGAACAAGGATTAGCTGGTTAGACTTCACTTTTTTGGACATAATTAACAACTAACATGTCCATGACAAATTTCTGCAAATGTTGATCACGACACAAGAGGAACAAACACAGATATTATGTTCATATCTCCTGTGCACCATTTTGAGTAAACTCTTGAGACTAATGTGCATTAAAATTCATAATTTAAGTAATACATAAATCAGCCTATCTAAAACTGACTTGTGTCACTGTCAAATCCCATGTGGGTTTCCCTCAGGGCGTTATGTGACACTGAAGGAACACCAGCACCTTTAGACTGCTTAACTCAAATTTAGCACTACATATATGACCCGGAATTTAAGTATTCCGAAAGTAGCTCAGATTCTGATGAGTGACAGAATGATAGCTGTAGCCTCCAGTGCAGTGTGTGTGAGTTTAGGGGAGTAGAGTTCAATGTAACAAACACTTCCGACAGTCTCAAGACAATATTTTACTGCTCTTGTCTGTCACACATACACACATTTTCTTACACCTCATTCTAAGTACAGACACAGGCATACTATGTTCCTTCACCCCTTACCCTGACCTTAGCCACCACACAACAACTAAATACTAATCCTAACCTAAACTCATTTGTTACCCTAACTGTAAAATAAAGTTTTAAGCCTCAAATAGACCTTTAAATTTGTAAGGCCCAGCCAAAATGTCATCACAAAGATACCAGTGTGTGTGTACAGTGTAAGAACATTGTTTGATTTGAAGCCACAGTCTAACAGTCTGTGGTAGTTTCTGACTCTTGATATATGTGTTTATATTCCTCTGACTGTACGTGTACATATGTATGATCCATCCAGTGGTCACTGTAAAGTATAGGCAGGGCAGGAGCTGCTACAGTAATGTGTTAGTAAACTTCACAGATCAGAGCTGATCTCTTTTCATAATTTCTAAAGCTTGCAGGTTTCTAATAACTTTACCCTATCTGAATGAAATCTGTCTGTCATCACATTTTCAGTTCTTTTCTCTCTTGCTTGCTGAGCCCACCCTTTTACTAACAAGCCTTTTCTGTTTATTTCCATCTTTCTATGCCTCCTTTATCCATATTTTCTTTTCACCAAATTTTTCCTCACCACACCAATGCCACTTTATTCACCTCTGTTGTCTGCTTTGCTCTTTCCAATTACTGAACAGTGTTGGAACTATTTCTGTTCTTTGCCCTTTCTTTCACCCACCTGCTCTGTAAAATATAATTTTCTGTATTCACTTGCTTGTATCTGTTGCCAAAAACAACACTTTAAAGAGGACATGCACTGAAAAATCTAATTTCTGATGTTTTTTGGTGTGTTCCTGTGTCTTTCCCGTATCTGAACATCACTAAAGTGTCACAATAAACAATTCAACCACTTCTGAGAAAGAAGCGCTTCACTGTTTACCTGAGCTCGAGCAAGCGGTTTTGAAAAGTTGAGTTTAGTTATGTAACTAGCACATTTGCCGTGCACTGAACCCTCCACCAACAGCTACACATTCAACCTGAAGAAGAAGCTGAATCGCTTCCGCCATTACTATTGTATCTGTTGAGAGCAACATGTCTCAGAGGAGAGGTTCAGTTCATTGTTGCTCTATTGCTGTTTGTCAAAAACAACACCAGATGCTTCATAGATTCCCTTCTAATGAAGAAAAAAGAGCAGAATGGATATCTTTCATTTTTGATAGTAATACCCCTGCGAAGCTTCCTGAACCGCTGTTTGTAGCGGTCACTTCGAAGTGAATAGTTATACAAACTTTGAGCAATACAAAGCGGGACTCAACTCAGAACTTCACCTCAAGTAGGGAGCAGTTCCAATAATCCGTTATGGATTTGTTGGAGGCAATGTAGGTATTTCCAAATGAAGTAATAATGTCTTTGTGAGCTTGACTGTTTCTTGTCTTGTATAGCAATAGCTAACTTGTATAGCAATGGCTAATTGTAGCCGCATTTGAAAGGCAACGTGTGTATTCGCCTTTTCTGTTTGTCACAGCAGTGGTGGAAAATGAGTGAGTGAGAGTGAGTGTTTGTCTTGGCTCCATGTGATGCTGTTTATAAGCGAACCGCTGCACAAGGTGTGTGTTGGCCAGTGTCTTTCAGCTCGGGTTAGCACAAGTGTTCCTATGCTAACTACTGACTGCAGCAGGCAGAGATCGGTGTGTATTACTTTTGAATGGGGAACAACTTAGACTAAAACTGTTTATTTTACATGATCCACTAGGGTAAATTAAACCATGCAGGCACTCAGACTGATGCACCTGTGGTTCGGGGGGCAAAGCATTGCAGAGCAGTCAGTCCACTCGTAGCTGGCCAATCACAAGAGAGTGGAAATGTGCTTGGTAGCTGGCCAATCACAAGAGACTCAGTGTTCTGGGGGCGGGCATTAGCTCCAGAACAGAGTGCCTGTTCAGAGGCTGTTAGAGAGCAGCAATAAACTGGCTTAATCTGAAGAGACTGTGAGATTTTTGACTATAAATATTATTTAATTTATCTAAGTAGATATCAGTAATCTCGACTTTTGGCTCAAAAAGACCATTCTATGTAACCTTTAACTTTGAGTGAAACACTCATTTGTGAATAGAGATCCTTGAATGCAGCTTCTCTGTCTTGAAACTGGCTTATTTACGGTCAGTTCTGGTAACCCGGTTTTTCTGTTAGTACAGCCTTATTAGTGTCCAATCAAAAATGTTTTTTGTAGTAGTACGAGTAAGTGCATACGCTTGGACGTGTCAATACAATGTTCATGATCAGTGTAGGTACGGTAACGGTCAAATCACTGGATCAGCTATTGGAAAAAGATAAAATCCAATGCAATCAAAATTTTTACATAATTGCTTCACTAAGCACATATTGTAAAATGTGGGTTGTTTATTTCTTTCTTATGGGAGCAGAATATTTGTTAGACACTTGCAGAATTATATTTTTCAAAGCTGGCTTAGAAGTGGCAACTGTATCAGAACAAATTTGGTGTTAACAGCTTAGTTAAAAAGATGCAAAATGACTGCATTGGACTGATATTTGTTGTCAGTATCAGACAAAAAAGGTGGTATCAAATTACTGTAGCAGTCCTGAGTGATCCGATTACCCTCAGTGTCCTGAATGCGTATTCTGATCATGATTTGATTATGAAAAACTGTATTTAGAGATTTAGAGAATGCATCCTCAGCTGACAGTATCCGACCCATTTCATTGGTGCAGTTTTACTGTATTTTTTGTTCACTTCTCAACATTCATATACTGTAGATTCACCTATTTGTAGTAATTACTCCGATCAACACGATTGCTTTTTTATAATGGCTATAATCTTACTTCATGTTACAGCAGCAGGAGTAGTGCAGGAGTAGAAGCAGTAGTCCCCTCAGCCTCTCCTGATTTCTTCTCTCTCTAGTTGTCATTCCATCAATCTGATACAGAGACTCTGACAAACACAAACATGCTGACAACAGATACATCTGTACATGTCTACATCTGTACGGTTAGACTCTCACAAAGAGAAATGATCTGCATATTTACATACATCTTGTGGATGTGAGATCTGATCATATATGGTCACAGGAGCTGTGTCCAGAATGCATTTTAACATCAGATGTGACTTAAGCTATGAAGTCTAGATAAGTGCTAGGATCCTGGCTAAAGAATTAGTAATTTTTGCAGTAGAGCTTTCGTATTTGGTACTCTAGGTAAATCCTAGGTGTGTGGATTTATGTTTATGTAATATGGATTTTACTTGCTGTGGAGACCTAAATCAGTTTACTGTCACATTAGGGTGATTTGTCATCCTTATAGTGACAAAAAGCAAGTCCACATATGAAAATGATTAGAGAGTGTAGAATTAGGTTAGGGCTAAGTAAAGTAGTAGTTATGGTATATGTGAACTGGCTTGTACTTGTTACCGCTTCAGGGCTTTTGTGGCATAAACACTGACCTTGTCAGGACCGGTAATCTTCATGGAGACCAAAACTGGTCCTATGAGGTAGAACCTCATTTCTGAGGAATTGTGGTTAGGTTAAGGTTAATGTTAGACTATTAATGGTAGGGCACTAGGGCATGATTAAGGTTAGAGTAAGTCTCCAGAAAATAAATGGAAGTCATGGAAACCAGTGTGTGTGTTTGTGTGTGTGTGTGTGTGTGTGTGTGTGAAAACATGTATATGCTGCATTTTGTGAATATAAAGTAGAATTGCCTTTTTCAGCTCACCAAGATATTGTATTTTTTAAGTGAACTGTTCATAACAGTCTAAATGGCTTAAACATGTCATAATGACATTTTATATTCAAAAGCTTAAAGGTCAACTTCACTGTGTCACCGTTTTGCAAAAGCATTTTCCAAGCTGTTATTTAACACAGTATCTCAGGAGAAGGTGAAGAAGATTGTGATTATATATCCAGCTATATGACTGGTGTATAGCAGAGCTGGATAGCCATGTGGTCTAATTCTACTTCTGTTTCTGTTACTGACAGAAAAAGTAGTTTGACTAAACTGTGGCCTGTTGAGTCTAAATGAAAGGTAACAGTCCATTTCAAGCAATTTCCAAGCTGCGGAATTGTTTTTATCCTGAAAATAAAACACATAACATGCATGAATTCAGTGTGAACACTCTCTCACTCACTCATTTTCTGCCGCTTTATCCACTAAGGGTCGCGGGGGGTGCTGGTGCCTATCTCCAGCTAACATAGGGCGAGAGGCAGGGTCACATCCTGGACAGGTCGCCAGTCCATCACAGGGCCACATAGAGACAGACAACCATTCACTCTCACATTCATACCTACGAGCAATTTAGAGTGTCCAGTGTGAACACTAGATCTGATAATATGTGGTCGCAGGAGACACATCCAGATGCACTTTAATGCCAAGTGTGAACAAGTTTTAGGGATGTTAATACTACTGAATTGGGCCCGAGTTGCTGAGCTGCAACCCAATCAGGCTTAAGACTCTTTTCTCTCTGGAGACATTTTGCTTATTTATTTGTTTTCCCATTTGTTTTGTCCCCTCACGCCCTCTTCACTGCTTATTACTGATAGTCCCAGTATCACAATGACGTCTCCTCTTTCTTTTCATCCCTTCCTTTGCCTTTGTGTTGTTTTCTAAAAAAGTCAGCAAAAAACAAAAAACTGATTAAAAAACAAAAAGAAAAAAAGAAAACAAATATTCAAAGATGTATCTCAGTTGCAAAAAGAGCACATTTATTATTATTTTTATTATTGGTGGCAAACTTGTTTAATGTTTATTTAACATTAAATAAAACATCCCATATCGATTGACGATAGGACTGTCTCTTGTCTCTTTCACTTCAAAAAAAAAAAAAAAACCAACTCACCCCTCTTTTATTCATTCAGATCCAGAGCAGTGTCCTGCAGTGTCCTCTCACAGAGGAGCACAAGCTGAGAGTGAGGAATATGATGGAGGAGCTCAGTCTGCAAACACCAGCCAAGAGCTGCGTTTCCAGTGTGTCCGGCGAAATCCTGTATCCCTAATCTGAAGTGAAACACACTCTGAACCACAGAAAACACACTCACACAGGCATTTGCACTTCCACATGAACTACAGCTCACGCCCAGTGTTAGGCAGTACTGTTGTTATACAATAAGTTGTGACATTAGTAGTTTAACTACATGGTTACATTCAGACACTCAATTAAGCATCTATTAAGGGTTCAACAAGGCCACAGTTCGTTTTGTATTGCGTTTTTGGGCAACTCCAAAAATCAAACAAAGAAAACCCACACTTCTAAGCATCTGACAAGTTTGAAAACACACACACACTCATGGACATCATGCATTCCCTAGCCCCTTCACCTTAACCATCACAACTTAATGTCTAACACGAAACCTTAACCTAACCTTAATTCTAACCTTAACCCTGAAACCAGGTCTTAACCCTCCAAAAGCCCTATAAAGTTGTGAGGACCAGACCAAATGTCCTCACTTTCCTGAAATGTCCTCACCCCCCGTGGAGTTAATACATTTTCTGGTCCTCCCAAAGACACACGCACAAACACACAAACACACACAGACAGACTCAGTGGAACGTGAACAATATCATACTGTTCTTCAGTGTCAGCAGACCATCTTCATTGGTTTTCTTTGGCAACTTACTGAATTCCTGTGTCATGTTTTTCACTGTGTTCCACAAAACAGTCATGAACTGTGTCTCACTCAGAGTCAGTACTTACAGGCTCTCTGCATTTGTCATACTGATTGACTCATGCACATTCTTCCCTTAATCCACCCACACACTTAGATATGTCAGCTCCTGTAGATATTAGCTTAGGCGCATGCTGTTACACCAAGACAATTTTGTCATGTCATATTTAAGTTAGTAAATAGTTATTTAGTCGAGTAAACACAACAAACAAAACAAACAAAATGCTACATGCACATAAACACAACCTGCTTAACTGTTCCTTAACTCTCGTCTGCAGGCATGTCAAGGATGTGTCCATCTGTCTGTCTGACTTTACAGTAACATCAGGCTGATGTTCCACCATATATACAGTATATACAGAGCTAATTAATAATTATACTGTTGGTTTGATAGCTCTTTTATTACTGCATATATTGAATTGTTTCTTTCAATCATTTTTGCCCGTATTTTCTGTTTCTCACACGCTCCCAGTGGCAATTGATTGTTCATTAAACATCAGATCCAAAACTGCCTTAGATATAGACGTACCCACAGTGCTTATATAAGTTTGTGTTCTGTGTTCTGCCATAATTGCAGGAGTCTCTGATAAAATTACACAAATTACACTTAAATTACACAACCAGATGTTCAAGCTCTCTGGACATTCTTTGTATTCAAAAAAAATGTGACTTCTTTTTAAGTTTTACAACTATGGTGACACAAGTGTTCAAGGTTAAACCAGCTATTGCTGTTTTCATTTATTTCATTATTGTGACAGGTGAGTCATTTTCCTAGATTCTGTTTTGCACATTAAAATTAAACCCTGCAGTAAAAATAAAAAATGGCTTGTTTTTCTGGATCCTCTGGACTTTATGCAGAAGTGGAAAGGACACGTTAGAGCATGAACATGAAAGAACACCCCAAAAAATAGTAGACTTGGTAATTGGAATAGTTATCTTCACCCCACAACCCAGTTCTCTTCTTTTTTTCTTTACCATACCCAGGGAGATTTTGTGAGGGTTGCAGTTGTTTTAAAAAAAAATCATTGTACTAGAAAAGACATCACCCTCATATAGAAATACATTTGTGAGTGTGGCACATACTGCAGCTAACACTAAACACTAATTACTGTTTGACAGGGACTGTGATGTGGAAGATGTCTCAGTGTTAAGAGGAGCTTCTGTTTGTACAGCTGTTTTCAGACATGAACTCTTTGTCATATCCAGTAATATGGGTCTGGACATTCTGTGGAGTTTGCAGTTTGCATTTTCTTAACACAGAGAGATTTTACAACAGTAGGAGAATCTCTGACGGATTTAGGTGAATGGGTGGCACCTGACCATACAGGAGACCACCTGCTTATCTCCAATGAATGGGCACAAATTCTCATAGAAACACTTCAAAATCTTGAGGAAAGTCTTCCAAGAAGAGAAGAAGCTGTTATTGCTACAAAGGTCAAACCAACTCCATATTAAAGTCCTGTATATGTATTTGAATACGTCATCACAGTCCCTGTTGGTGTAATGGTCGGGCGGCCCAATACTTTTGTCCATATAGTGTATTTTGTACATATACATTTAAACATCGATCAACATTCGGTCAACCACATACAGGGTCAAGTACACACCTGCACAAATGGAAAAAGGGAACCTATACCAGGATGTCAAAATATGATGTAAGTGATGATCCACTCAGAGAAGTCAAGTGGGCTCCTCAGGTTTAGTTCAGAGAATAAGCCCACTCACTCATCTTCTACCGCTTTCTCCTCCACATGAGGATCGTGGGGGGCACTGGTGCCTAATCCCAGCTGACATAGGACAAGAGACGGGGTACACCCTGGACAGGTCGCTAGTTCAGAGTAGGGCCACACATAGAGACAAACAATTCTCCTTAAAGTAGACATTAGGCTAACATAAATGTCTGCTGCTGATGTAAGACAGAAAAATCTTTAATTTACTGTATATAACTAACCTAACATGTACATATTTCCATTCTGACTATATACTATTTTTCTCAAAGAATTTTCACAAATGTAGCGCACAAGGTCAACAATGGCAAAGATTCATCATTTTCTCAGATAAAGGTTCTAAAATCTTCTAATTTTGTATAACAATGTTTTTAATATTCATAAATGTAAATGGCCTAAAACTAAACCTAAATATCCACCAGTCGAAAAATACGATATTGATTTTCAATTTAAACTCTTGACTGTACTTTAACCCTCTTTTTCGTCTGCGGTTGCTGTTTGTTTGGTTGTTTTGTATTATCTGCTCTCTTTTTAATGTGACTGTCGTAAAAGTTGACAGGAAAGGGGAAAAAAAGATAATGACAGAGGCGAGACCTAAGATGACGAAACGCTGCTGCCCCACGCTCTGCTGGTGTCTCCCTCTATATCCTCCGTGCGGAAACCATATCCTCCTCCGTGCCGGACAGCGACACCTCTCGCTGTCATTCGTCCAAAAGCGAACCAGCCGGTGCGATCGTGGCGCTGGCGGAGTGGAGCAGCGAGAGTCGCATGTAAATGAACACCTCCACCTCCGTGTCGCTGTCACCTGAGGATCCTGAGTGGGTGAACTAACAGCCCCGTCCACCTAATCGAACAGTCGACCTTTAACGAGCGCAGTGGAGATACGAAGGTGAAACTGAGCTACTTTGGAGCAGACGCTGCCAGATCATCGCCGCTGTGATTCGCTGCCGTTTCTCGCTACAACAACGGTGAGTGATCAGCGTGTTACGTGGCTATAATAATGTCCAGCTCTTCCTCGGTCTGGTGAGCAGTGCTGCCCGCTGGCTGATGCCTGCTGTGACGCGAACAATTGCGGCCACAGTCGACATCTATCCGATGAGGAGCGACTTCAAATACTTGTGTTTTTTTGTTGTTTTTTTTTTTTTTTACCAAAAGCGCACCACTGTTAATGATCTTAAAGCCCATGCATTAACTGCTGGACACTGTGAGTTATACCGAGCCAATGCTTCATAATTGACGTGTAATTGAAGGTTTTAAGTCAAAAATATTAAAACAAAACTCGTAAATTGTCCGCGGGGAGTCACGCGACCGAAGGGGACACGGGTCACGCAGGAGGCGTTTTACCGAGGATCTCTAATTGATGGTCTTCACGGAGACTCGCCCATCATCATCACCATTACGCATGCCCACGGCTCTGACTCTTCATGAATGATGATAAAGGGGGAGAGTTTCGCAAACGCATGCAGAGAAGAGAGAGAGAGAGAGGGATGAAGATGAAGATGAAGATGAAGATGATGATGATGATGATGATGATGTGTCAGTCCCTGAACCTCAAGCCTCCTCCTGGATCCACTCCTGTGCTGTGCATCCATCTGACTGATGGACAGACTGTATCTCTTTTACCGTCCTCCCTGGAATTAATTTCGCCTCAATCCTCAATTTTCCTTTTGGCATTAGTGTCACAGAGTTGGTCAGTTGGCGGTTTAAACTGTTTCCACCTCTTGATTGAAAATTGTTTTCAGATTATTTATTCTAGCTTGTCCTTCAGCAGTTTGACTTTGCCCTAGCAGCATCATAGTGGGACTGGTGTATATATATATATATATTTTTTTTTTTTTTCACACCACAGGGAATGCAACTACAGAGTGGAGTGCGGTTAGACTTACTGTATCTGACAAAGCTAGAAAGTGGATCTCTCACAGGGGAAAAGAAACTTCAGCGTCTCTCTCTGCCGCAGGAGATTGTTGTTGGCTGAGAAGAAAATCTACACTGGCCAAGAGATTAAGACCTGTCAGACCTCCCCTTTATCAAACACACACCTCACATGTCCCATTGACATGCCAATTCTTATGAAGCAGCCCCTCATACTGGATCCTGGACACGTGTGTTGGCTGATGGGAATCCTTCCAGTCCAGAATCCAGGAATGGAGAATATGAATGCAAACCTCATACAGTGCATCTTGTATTAATAGTCCACTTAATTGTGTGCATCAATCCCCCCCCCCCCCCCCCCCACCCCCCCCCCCCCCCCCCCCCCCAAACCCTTTTATATGGGACCCACTTTTAAAAAATGAGAAATCATTATATAAGAGGAAAATACATGTACATCTTTACTGCCATTTCTGCAACACACGCCATTTATTATTATTTTGAAGAGGTGAACCAGCCATTTTCCAGAAACGTACAGTATGTTTGTTAATATGTTAATGGTTTGATACCACTTTTGTGTGTCTGATACCAATGTGGATATAATAACCCTAGACCTTATGTAAAAAAGTGATGCAGTCTTCTTGTTTCCCCCTGAAGCCAACCCAGACATAACAATATATTGAATGACCACCAACCACTAGGGGGGCCATACCACTGGGTGTAAACAGAGCTCCCTTTGAATGGAGGTCTATGGGAAACATTTTCACGAGGAGTTAATGGCCGTTCAGTAGAACATAATGTTAATTTTATAAATTGCATTTAGAGGAAAATTGATGACATAGTATGGCACCAGGGTGACTGACAGTTGGTGTGTTTTTTAATAAAGTCTGGGGGTGGTGGCAACCTTTGTCATAGAACAAAATGTATTTATTTATCAATAGAATCAATCAGAAATGCTAAATAACATTCCAGTACTGTTTTAAAGTTGAATACAGATTAATAGAGGTATAGACTAACAATAAAAGAACATCAATATATGTCTGTGTTGTGGACTGAGTCAAAATCATCATCGAGGGTAGGCACATAAAACCATAAATCTCAATGTTTTCTACAGATCCATTACTTTTAAACATAGAGGGCAGAAAATACAATTACCCCCACCAAATAAAAAAAAATCTGCTGATCTAAAACAAAAATCCAGACCCAGTCCCTCTGAAAATGACTTTTGTACAGTATGAGTTGTGGGAGATGCTTGCTGATCTTGTTTCTGTTACAACCACAGGCAAAAATCTCCCACATGGCTCTTCTTTCTTCTTTTCCATGCCTTGTAATATTTGATTAGGCTTGTTTGGTCTGTTATGCACTTTGTAACATTTTTTAAAAAATGTGCCATACAAATAAAGTTTATTATTATTATCATTATTATTATTATTATTATTATTATTACTAAGTTAATCAGATGTTCAATTTCTTTCCATGCAGCTCAGCATGAGGTTCAAGGAGCATTTCAAATCAATATTTTAGTGTGTCACAGTCACGCTCATTTGGCTGTGGCGTAGCCATGTTTACTGCAGTCTGACCTCAAAAATGTGTGCTTTACTTCCTGCGACTAATTTTTCGAACTTGATCATCCCGTGTAATTAGGCTTGCCTTCTTCTAGTTAATGGATGCATTAGATGATTGATCATTCCTTAATGTCCTTGTGATATTTCTGAGAGCCTCAGCACTTTCCCCTCCGTCATGTAAATGTTAGATATATGCTCTGAACTGTTCTAGTGAGCTGTTCCTTTTTTCTTTTTCTTTTTTTTTTTTTTTTTTTTTTTGCTCATAAACAATCAGTCGGAGCTACATAGCTGCCTGTTTCAAAGCACACAGGAACATCAAATAACCTGATCAGTTGCTGCCAAGGGAGAGACACGGCCCACTTCCTTGGCTGTTATGTTGAAATACTGAGGCTTACGACCAGCACTTAAGGATATTTAGCGCAGCATTTCTCAGAAAGCTGGGAAGCTACCCAAAAGATGTTCCCAGAACGCACAAATTGGCCTTAATCGAACATTGTCCTCACTCAGCTGTCTTCAGGAACACTTGTTTCTGCTGAGTCTGTTTAAAAAAAGTAATCTTAGAATTGTATCTTTAAATAAGGAAATTTAAGTGACCACACAGACCGCAAATTAAATCCAATGTAGCTGCAATTTTTCTTCTTTTTATTTATTTATTTATTTATTTATTTAAAAACTGTTTACAATGCTATATTTGTTGGTTTTAATAACATTGGATGGATGGAGAGGATCGATGGGTAGATGGATAATGGATGGACAGGGAAATGGTGAGATCTACTGCAAGATGAGAGCATTTGGACAGTTGTCATTCTTCTGTCAGGAT
Source organism: Brachirus orientalis (assembly GCA_016785285.1). NCBI lineage: Eukaryota > Metazoa > Chordata > Actinopteri > Pleuronectiformes > Soleidae > Brachirus > Brachirus orientalis. Next base: position 2,012,845 of record JAFBJR010000367.1, on the reverse strand, counting down.
GTGCTGTGAAGCTGGTGTTAAAGCAGGAGGAGGTGTTCAGCGATGGTCCATGTTCTCCGCTCCCTGAACTAATATGTCTTATGGCAACATATGCTTTTCCCTCTGATTTGAGTGAGATCCTTGAGGGGGCAAATTAACATTCACACCCTGAGAGGTTTGCTCACTTCCTTGTCCTGCAGATTCAGGATTTGGCAGCCAAGCTTGTAAAGATTAATTCTGTCAGTGCAAAATCAAGTCCCTTGTGCTCATTATCCTCTCCTAGAGCCTCCTACTTCTCCTCTATCTTGCACTTGTTCCCTGTGTCTGTGTGGCTTTCAGTTTTATCAGTAGTAGATGAAATATCCTCCGGGGAAGCCATTGTTTCCTGCTCAGTCTCACCTTCCAATTTTCACCCTTTTCAAAAATCCTCAGCCCCCTCTGCTCATCCCCTGCCTCGCTCTCTCTCCCCCCTTCCCTCTGACTCTCTCTGCAAGCCCCTCACCCCTCTGCATCCATGTGATGTATATTGATGGAGCCATTGTTAAATTATGCATGAATCATGTGAATTATTATGTCCTTGACTTACGGGGAATTATGCGTTGTAGCTTTTCATCAACACTGCCTGCTGCCTCCTTCCACTTACTTATGTTTTCTCTTAATGTTTTCCTAAAAAAAAATTTGACTCTCATCAAATTTTCATTTGATGTGGTCCTATTTTTAGCTGCTGGATTTATCTTCTCGCTTTCATTTTCCCCATTCAAACTTATTAAAAAAGCCTCGGAGGAAAAGGAAGTTGCAGCTGAAAGTAAATGTTAGAAACGGCCGGTGCAGAAGGCAGAGGAGAAGACAGAGCAGAGAGTGAGTCTGGTTCAGAGATTGTAAATGTTCCTCTTGGGATTTTGCAAGTGCCAGACATCAGATGTGTCTTTTAAATGGAACAGAAGGGTCTCCTCTTCACACGCTGGCTGCTCTCTGGTGGTCCATATTGACCACTTATCCCTAACATCTCGCATATCCCACAAGCACCACTGGAGAGAGAACCTTTCTGGCAACTTTTGAGGAAGAAAAATGCCCTCAAACTATACATTTCAGTGACAGGCTGTTGTAGTTTGCAACTTATATCAAAAAAAAAAAAAAAAAGTTTTTGTTATAAGGAGAAGATATACAGTCACTCACTCTCTGGTCTTAAATGATCTGAAATCATGTTGTGGATATGCTAAAATTGTCTTGCCGTCTGTCTCTGTGTTCTGAAGGGTGCCTCTCTGCTGCTCCCTGCTGACCATGCAGAGTGCCTGCGCGGTGTTGGTGGCATTTGCCGCTGCCGTCTTCAGCTCGGCGGACTCTGACACACACAGACCAAGACATGACTCCAACCTGGAGATCTGTATCCTTCTGCTGCCAAGTACACACACACACACAGGCGTGTCTGTGGATGTGGATCTCTCTGTCTCTGCGTGTCTATGTGTGTACATAATAATAATAATAATAATAATAATACATTTTATTTATAAGGGCCTTTTAACTCAAGGACACTTGAAAACAGTACAATAAAACAACAGAGACGGACGACACAGTAAACAGAAAAATGGAACAATGAAGTACACACAGTGAGCTATTTAGAATAGGGGAAGAGAACCACTGTACATGAACCTGTAAATGTTACAAATACAGCTCTGTCCATTACACTGTGACATATGGGTGCATGATTGAGTGTGTGTGTTACGTCCGTGTGAAGAGTGTGTCACCCCCTGACCTCCTCCTGTCAGACAAGCGGCTGTTTGAAACGAAGAGGAAAGATCAGCTGAATGCGCTCAAGAACCTTGTCGAGCTGAACGACATCAACCAACAGTACAAGATCATAGACATCATGCTCAAGGGACTCTTCAAGGTAAGCTGATATCTTACCATATGCTGGGGCTGCATGATATTTGGAATACGTACAGTGTGCAACTGCGATTTTGAATATTGCAGTAATGATATGGCTAATGACATATTAACAGATACAAATGTCTACAATTGTAATGTCTTTCTGCTCTAGGTTTAATGCAAACATAAACCAAGACGTTGTGTAGCTGCAGAAGATTCTGGGCAAAAAATAAAAAATATTATTTTTATTTCTACTCCAACAATGCGGTTGTATTGAAAAAAGATTCCAGGCCAGTGTGTCTCTTCCTCTTCCCAAGCTTGTCAGGAAAATACAGTGGCCTTCGCATATAAGAAAATATGGCGTTTGCCTACTCAGGCTTCTGCATAAGATGGCGGCCTCCATAAAGAAAAGGCGTAGTCTAAGGCCACTGAAAACTAGTTACTTAAGAGAGATTAGTCATTCATTCATTGTCTACCACTTTTTCCTCCATATGAGGTCCATCGCAGCAGCAACATACAGAGATGAACAACCATTCGCGCTCACATTCACACCTATGGTCATTCTAGAGTGTCCAATTAACCTCTGCATGTTTTTGGAGAACCTGGAGAATACCCAGGCATCACTACTCTGCCATATGGCACGAAAACACTTTTCGGAAGTATATTCAAATTCTGTGAATGAATGTTACAATGTTACACATTGCACTTTTTTGAAAACAACTTAAATTTTAAATACAGGGAAACAGAAAAATTCCAAATGCGTTGTCTCTCTTTGTCACAAGTGTAAATAGTCAAATTAATGATGGTTGAGTTCCGTTTAGTAGCTTCTTCAGTTTCGGGTTGCATCTTGCCTCACTGTCTTGCCTTACATGAACTGAACAGAGCCATTGTAAATGTGATCAGAAACAACTGTCTGCCTTTATGGCCAAACAAAACAGGCACGTGGAACAATTCACATTTACTGCAGTCAGTCTTTGTGATATTGTGTGTATATATAATAATAATAATAATAATAATAAACTGTATTTGTAATGCACTTTTCTTAACAAATGTTACAAAGAGCTTAATATACCAATCAAGCTTAATCAAATATTTCAAGGCGTCTTGCCTGGACCCTGCCCTCTGCATGTAGTTCCTGTCAAGAGGTGAGCAGCAGCAATTTTGGCAACCTGTATATTGTGTGCATTGATCATACTGGTACATTTTCATTTTATTGTGCATTCCAGCTCTAAGTGTTACAGTCAAGCATGTGTATGAAAACTTGAGTTATTTCTAAAAGCTCATCCTCAGCAGACACAAGGAAGAGTCGCTTTCCAGCCCAACACGCTTCAAATCCAGTGATTGCACTCATCAGCGTGTTTCACTGGCATTGATTTGAATGTTTAATCACAGCACCATTCTCTCACATTAGGCTGGGGGGCTTTGTTTTACGGCGTGCCTCCTTTTCCCGGTGGACGGTTATCCATGTGTCTTTGTGCTTTTCAAGGACGACAAGCGTAGCCAACCTTCGGCGGCTGAAATACACTGTCAGCACACGCACTACTTCATACGCTGCGTGGATGACATAGTGCCTCAGAGTGTTTCTGCTCGTATCTCTTCTTTATGCTGCCTCCACAGTCCCTGACTCTGTAATCTCAGTCAGTGTCTGTGCGCTGTGTGCTAAGATGCTCTGTGCCTTGGCCAGAGTATGACACGAACTTTAAAATCGTGTGTGTATGTGTGAGTGAATGCAGTAATTGTGCCCAACAATTGTGTCAGCCAGGCTTTAAACAAGCGCCCAGTTTAATTTTATTACCCAAACATATAAAGTCAACACCTGTTTCCTTCAAAACCTAATTGCTTAACTGCACATATCGTTCACCCTGATGGAAAGTGGTGTGTTCACTCACTCATTTTTTAGAAAGTGGTGTGTTCAATATCACAATAAGAATAATTAGCATTCAGTTCAGTTCAGCATCTAACTGTCTTCTCTTCACATGACTGGAGACTCATATTTTTGTTGATTCACGTTCACTACTGATGGAAATAATTAGGGATTCACACATTTATCAGCTGGGTATCGGTATCAAGCAATGTTCGCCTTGTCAGCCGTTATAAGGGATGGGCTGATATGATATTTAGTATTGGTTCAACACGTATTGTGACGTATTGCATTGACTTGAAACCAGAAGTTCCATAGTGCCAATTGTTCAATATCACAATAAGAATAATTAGCATTCAGTTCAGTTCAGCATCTAACTGTCTTCTCTTCACATGACTGGAGACTCATATTTTTGTTGATTCACGTTCACTACTGATGGAAATAATTAGGGATTCACACATTTATCAGCTGGGTATCGGTATCAAGCAATGTTCAGAAGTTCCATAGTGCCAATGCGGCCGTTCTCAGGCTTTGACAGAGGTGCCACCCGGTTGTAAGTGTAAGTGTAAAGTACCATCAAAATAATCTTGGAGAAATTATGTGAAGGTCGAAATCCTACACTGTGTCATTGTGTTGCTTTAAATAAGCACCTAAAAGGCTCTAACACTGTAATTTTTTTGTAGACAAAGGTTGTATCAAAGGTCTACTGAATAAGAATTAGTGACATCTAATGGGGAGACTACAGATTATAGCAAATTCTCTCTCTCTTTCTCTTCTCCAAGGACAATGGGGAACTAAGGTGGTCTTCCCATACCAAGCAGGATGTTGTTCTTTCTTTGCATCTATGCGTAGTAAACCTCTACTTCAAAATTCTGGCTGCTGTAGAAACCTGGTGGCGCAAGATCATGGCCTAGTGAATATAACTTATATAAACTTATTTATGGGTAGTATATTCAGTTACTAGCAATAAATAAACACACTGGACAAAAGCTATTATCATTAATTGGATTGTTTTTCTTTGTTCAATAGTCAGTTTATGGAGTTGCACAATCACAGCAGACAGTAGATGAGAAAAAGTGAGGTTCTTCATCTTTCATTCAACACTGTAGGTGTTGGAGGACTCGAGACAAGTCCTGGTCGCAGCCAACATGCAGCCTGATGACCCCTTCCCCATGGACGACAAGATCAAAGAAGGTCTGGTTCACATTTATACCTCCAGTTCATCATTTCATTTTCATTTCATCGTATCATTTTTTTTTCCTCAAGGTCTTTTTCTCTTGCTCTGCTTATGTAAAGTCAATTAATTTAGTAACATCTCCACTCTGTCCTTCACACTCCTGATTCTGTCTCCACCACGTTTGGCTGGTCGGTCATACGCAGCTTAACACCTCTCTAAAAGCTGCACCTCTCGTCGTCTCTCCAGATTCTTATCCTCCATTGGTTCCTAGCATGTGCCAATATTATCAGCTTTGTAACGACAGTTTGAATGTCGTGAATTCAAGCTTTGCTTCGTTTGTTTTGTTCACCCTTTTACCACCACCCACTTTTTTTGTGACCGCTTGCTCTGCTCGCTTTTTTGCTGTTGTGTTTATCGGCATGTTCTATATATTTTCCCAGAACAAACACACCTTTGAAAGCCATGTGTCCTCCTCCTTTGAATTAGCTGCATGATTCTCTCTCTCTCTTTTTGAACCTCTGCAGCTTATTCCCATGTGGTGGAGAATACTGCATTTTTCGGGGACGTCGCATTGCGTTTCCCCCGCATTGTACATCACTACTACGACCGGAACGCTGACTGGGGAGGTCTGCTGCGCTGGGGGCTGAATTTCTGTAACCAAACAGGGGTTTTCACTGGAGGAGCCCACCAACATGTCCTCACACTAGTAAGACCAGACGACGACTTAAACCAAAGTTCCTTACAGTTTGCTTTTGTCGTGTTCAGTCTAGCCTTGAATGTCAACTGTAAAAGCTATGCTTTTGACTGGACATGGTCATTTTTGGTTTACAGCATTGCAGTATCAGGCAAACAAAAATATTAAAATATAAATGATATTATATATTCAGAGAAAAATGCAAGACATGAAACACTATTATTGGAAAAATATGAATAAAATAAAAGATTATATAAGTTTAGGAACATACACCACTGCTGTACACAGAATAAGGAATAAACATACTTATAGTGCAAGTGTGCAGTTTGTGCAAAGTCATAAAGGTGCTTGGATTTGGATGTTTAGATAGGTAACATAAAGTCTAGCGTGTCAGCAAATGTGTTGTAAAGTTTGATGGCCTGTGGCAGGAAAGGTTTCCTGCAACGCCGTGTGTGACGACAGAGTCGTAGTTTCATCAGTCAATAACAGTTAAAGGCACATCCCGAAGAAAAGTCGACAGCAAAGTAAAAATTACGCATCCACATAGTAATTGTGTATATTTGATAGAGCCAACACAGTTCAGGTTTTCTAGGAGTTTTGGAGATTTTAGATACCCAGTAACATCACTGCAAAATGTACCATTAATCTGTGGACTTTTTCATGATGTGTTGCTGCCCTAGAATTAAAAAAAAAAAACAAAAAACAAGCAGATAAAAAAAAGTGTCCCCTGTAAAATGTGGGTTAATGAACTGAATCTTGAAGGATTAATCTGTGACCTCAGCATAGTGCCAACAGGATTACACGGTGGATTAATGCTGAGACTTGAAACAGCAGTTAGCACCCTGAACGTGTGCATCCAGCCCTCCCTGCTGCCTCAGTAACCTCACTCCCCTCTTACTTTTAGCAGAAATTTCGATTTTTGTCTGCACATACTTGACAAAGTCCATCGTATTGCCATTTTTAGCTGTAGAGGAAATGATGAGACAGTGTCCACTCATTGTCTCTTTTGAGGAAATTATAATGTACCCCCTCCTCTTCTCATTCTCTGTCGTCTTCCTGTACCACTTCTCTGTCAGATGTCACAGGAGCTGGGAATAACAGAGAAATCTCCAGACTTTATAAACCCGTACCGCACAGAGAGAGATGATGTGAGTAAGATGCATTTTTTTTGAAATACATTATAATCACACAACTTTTATTAACACCACTTTTAATGACTCTCCCACAAAACATTACCATAATGCCAATACCCTAGTTGTCATAAATCCTCACCAAACAACAGCCTCACAACACCAGTGGGAACCAAAGTGTCAAACCAGTTTCCAGAAAAATTGGTTTGACACTTTCTAAAAAATACAAATAAAATTTGTAAAAATGTGTCATTTGTTGAATCCCTTTATTTGTTACTGTTAGTGTTTTCACTAACAAACCTAAGTTTCCATTGCAACTATATGGAAAATAGAATGTGACGCTTGCAACGCCCTCAGAATAAATTGCAACTGTTTTGATTCAGCAAAAGTATATACAGATAACACTGTTCTGGAAGGTTCCACAATTAGCAGGTTGAGGATATCAAGATTGGGTTCAAGCTAGAGTTGTTCCTGGCTCACCATTTTGTGCCAAACTTTGCAAGGGAATTGTCTGTCACTTCAGAGACACCGTGTCTCAGCACATGATTGCAAAATATTTAGGTCTTTTACCATCTATAGTGCGTAACATTGGTGTGTAAAGGCCAATGGCAGAAACTGCTGCTGAATGTGTGTAGACTCACATCCTCAGGTATTATATGACAAACTGTCATGTTATCGTGTGTCCTAACGTTTTTGGAAATGAGGTTTGTAACCAAAGAATATACAGTCCACACACATTCTCACTATGTCCAATGTGCTTCAGGTGCTTCACACAGCAGAGGCTTTCCAAAAGATCCTGAGGGAGGAGGAAAAGAGGAGAAGGAAAGAGGAGAAGAGGAAAGAAATCAGGAAAGGCCCTCGCATGTCCCGCTCTCGCACTGAGCTATAGCGCTGCACCTCAGTCTCTGTGCAGAGCAGATATAAAGAAGGAGAAGGAGAAAGAAAAGGGGAGCAAATGCACAGTCCACAAGGGTTGGCTTGACTTGTAGACTCAGATGACAGTGGCAAAGATAAAAAAAAAAAAAAAACTGCCATCACTCGTACAAAAGCCTGGTGCTCTGTTGAAAAGAAGAGAGGAACTCTCAGTTTGACACGACAAAGTAAAATAGAAGCAGATGTTATTCTGACAAAGGCTTGAATGGCTTTACCCATTTTCTTTTTCTTTTCTTTTCTTTTTTTTTTTTTTTTACAGTGATTTATACTCGGGAAAGCTAAAATTGTATGAGACATAAACAATGTCTCCAGAATACTAGTTAAGAAAAAAGGAAAACAAATTTTTGATAATTTGAGGATTGCATAATTGTACTTTGGAATATAAGTAATTTCAATAAATTTGCTTCCTAACTTTCCAAACCCTCGCTGTTCTGTGTCCAAACGCGTGTGTTTGCCAAATAAATATATATATATGACCTCACCTCATTAAAATCCAAACAGTTTCTGGATCGATTGAGCTTGTCGTTTTTTGTTGTTTTTTTTGTTGTTGTTGTTGTTTTTTTGTTTTTTTTTTAATTGTGCTTTGTTGAAGCAATTATTTGAGGGATGTCTGTGAATATTCAGATTTACATTTGTCATTGCTGCCCCATGTATGCCTCTTAAACTTTGTTCAACATTATGGTTAATTTGGTTCAAATTTTTAAAGGTTAAAAGTTGCTTTTATTCTTGTTGTATTGCCATCTGAATGGCTCTACAGTGATTTGTCCTTTGTATATCTGTCTTTTTGATACAATTTTCCATTCTCTTTTATTTTTCTGAAAGTTCTGAGCCATTAATACAGTATGTGGCTCCTCATCTTGCAGCACTGCACCTGTTTATGTTTAGCCTTTTTCCCCTATGTTTTGTTGCTTTCTTTTCATCATTGCTGGAAATTGATAGTACAAAATATTATGACTGTTATAAAACTATATGTATATTCAGAGAGAGAGAATATCATTGCTGCAGAATCAACAAGCCATTTTGTTATCAGATTTATGGAAATAAAGTGATTCTGATATGCACAGAATGTTCATGTCCTCACTGTGTGGATGCTTGTGTATCGGGTGGTTGTACAGATCAGCCAGCAGGGGGCGGGCTTCCTCCAGGGTGACTTTATAATCGAGTCCAATGTTTATATCTTTAATGGAGTGAGACTCTTGGTTTGGCCCGACATGTAGCCTCTTTTGCCATTTTCAGGAAATGGAGTGAAAGATTAAATGCAGTTGGTAAAAAGTCCTTTTTAGAGTAAACTTAAAGAGATGTTTAACAACATGGACTCGGGTAAGATCACTTCTGATGATAGTTGCTCTTATCGTCATAAGTTAGCAACCAAGGCTAAGGCTAGCTTGCAGTTGTCACTTTATACACCACGTTGAGAAGCCTTGTTAATGTTGGTTAATAGATTGTATTATTACACTGTAATTCATATCTACATTTAATCTACATTCTTTCGAGGTTGTCACTGCGTCGTGTATGAGTCATGAATAATATAAAATCTAGCTAACCTAACCTGTTTGTTTGGAAGCTTCCTGACACAATTGCGTAAAAGTCTGATACATATCACATATGTTCGCACAGTGCATTATTTGTCAGGATGTGATTAATCGGTTAAGTCATCAAGTATATTTCTATAGCAAAGTGCTGTACCAGCAATACGTTTACAGTTATAGGCTAGGCAAGGCAAGGTAACTTTATTTGTATAGCACATTTCATACGCAAGGGCAACTCAATGTGCTTTACTTTAAACAATATTTTAAATAGTCACATTTAAAATTCCCAATTTGAATAAAGCCTAATTATAACAATAAAACAGAGTAAAGTGTAATAAAAAGAACAAAAGACAAGTCAAACTAAAATGGAGCATAATATATCATAGTGCAGCAATAATATACTTTAAAATTATAAAAAGAATGTAAAGTGCAGAAGATTAAAATTTAAAAATGCTCCAAAAGAGTTCAATCATACGCATTTTAAACTGATAGAAAGCTGTTTTGGTGTATTGGGAATAAACATGACCTAAGATAAAAGAGAAAAGCAACATCAAAAGTTAAAATTAACTTGTGCACAAAGACGAAACCAATGACTTCGGCAGCATTTTAAATTGTGGAGATGCTTCAGTGCATCTGGAACTGGGAATCTCGTCAAGGTGGAAGGAATCATAAAGAAAAAAGGATATGTGAAGATTTTGAAAGAAAACCTGAAGCAGTCAGCAGCAAACTGGGTCTGGGTCATCGCTTTGTCTTCCAACACGACAACAACAAAAGACATACACTGCCAGTCAAAAGTTTGGACACACCTTATGTTCAAACTTTTAACTGGTAGTGTACATCGCTCCTGGTGAAGAACTACCTCCAGAAGACCAAAGTGAATGTTACTGACTGGCCTGCACAAAGTCCTGACTTAAATCCCATTGAATCTTCTTTGGGGTGAACTGAAGACGATAGTTCATGCCAGAAGGCTTGAGAGATTTGCCAAAGAAGAATGGGCTGGTATTCCTCAGGAGACATGTCAGAGACTTGTTGAAAACTACGTCTGCAGGCTGTTATCCAGCAAAAAAGATACACAGTTGACTATTGACCATCAGGGGGGCTAACAATTTTGACCCGGTAGTTTTTGTTTTTTGTGGAATGAAATTTTCATCCTCAAGTGTAACTCCCCTGCACTAAGGCACTTGCTAATCCTGTGTGGAAGAATGTTTGCCTACATACAATTTTAGGCACTGCCTATAAATATCATCATCATCATTGTCACTCACTTTATCAGTAATAAAATGCCCAAGATCTTTTTTAGGAAAAACTGGAAAGATCACTGATAGATCTTTTTTTTTTTTTGTGGTACAAATCATCACAACACTCTTGTTGGTACTGTATTCAATGTCACTTTTAAACAGAAAAAACAGTCAGTGGCTACTGGAAACCAGCACTAATTAGACTGAAAACAACAGGGTCATCTGCAAACATATGATAGTTTGCTCATTGGTTATCAATCATGCATTTAATGTATTTATATGTATTGCAGTTAATCACTAACAATGAAATCTGTACTGTAAATCTTATTCTCAATTAAAGGGTTTTTGTGCTTTGCACTGTTTTTCAGGAGATGATGAAGACAAAATTGATCCAATTATTGTGGAGGATGAGAAGGAAGGTGACAATCCTGAGGCAACGTGGGGTGAAGAACTCAGGCTGGTCCTCATCGGTAAAACTGGATGTGGCAAGAGTGCATCTGGAAACACCATCTTGGGGCGGAGGCAGTTCCTGTCACAGATTAGTGCCAGTTCTGTCACACAGATCTGTGAGCTCGGGAGCGCCGTGCTCACTGAGGAAGGTGCTGCATTAGAGGATGGCCACACTGTCACACAGAGAAGGATAAAGAGAGTCACGGTGGTTGACATGCCAGGTTTTGGGGACACTCAGCTATGTGTGGAGCAGATTCATGCAGAGATAGCAAAATGTGTGACTCTCTCTGCTCCTGGCCCCCATGCTTTCCTACTGGTTGTGCCAATAGGACGATATACAGACACTGAGAACCAGGCCGTTTGTGACATGATAAAGATATTTGGGGAAAATGCAGTCTGCCATCACACAGTTGTCCTTTTTACCAGAGGTGATGACCTGGATGGCATGGATATTGAAGAGTATGTGAGGAAGACTGCACCTGCTGGGCTTAAGACTCTAATTAACATGTGTGGGGGCAGGTACCATGTTTTCAACAACAAAGATCCCAGTAACTCAGAGCAAGTTAAAGAACTCTTAATAAAGGTGGATAAGATGGTAACAAAGTCTAACAGTGAGTTTTACACCAACGCCATGTTTTTAGAGGCTGAGGCTGCAATCAGGGAGGAGCAGAAAATTATGCTAAGGGAGCGAGGTGAAGGAGACGGGGAAGATCAAAAGGGAAATACTGACAGCATGGAAGAACAGGCCCAGCTTCCAAAACGAAGAAAGTGTGACCTAGAGTCTTGCAGAGAAGGAAGCAGTGAAAGAGGATCACTAGGGCTTAGAAGGAGAGAGTTGGAGAGAGGAAATGATGATGATGTAAGGATGGAGCAATGGGCAGAGGTGAGTAGAGGCAGTGCTTTCAGTCTCCTCAGGGGCACAGCTACAGAATTTAAAGACTGTTTCAGAAGCAGGCCAAAGAGCTGCAGAAAAAGACTATTTTGCCGCCAATCCCTGATTCGCATAAGGAAAGAAGCTGCACTTTCTGCTAAGGTGCTTCAGAGAGTTAAGATCTTGGTAGCTGCTGGAACCACAGGCATGGCAGTTGGGGCAGTGTTTGGAGCAGCTGCCCCATTAGCAGCTGCCGCTGGGGCATCTCTGGTGGGAAATTCAGTTGGTTTTGCTGCAGGTCAGCTTGTGGGGATGTCTGCAGCAGGAAGCGCAGGTGTAGGAAAAGCTGTCGGGGCTATTGTGGCTGCAGCTTCAGGGAAATCTGCATTGGCTCTTGGAGCAGCAACAGGTGGGGTTATGGGTGGTTCTGTTGGAGCCATTGTTGGTACTGTAGCTGCCAGTCCTGGGAAGGGTGCTTTGGAATCCCTTGGGCAGGTTAGTCTGATGGGGGCCTCTGCTGTGGGGGTGGCAGCAGGAGTAGGAGGTACCTTAGGAGCTGGGGCTGCTTTAGGTGCAGCTCTGGAGGGAGCAGCTCTCAGCACAGCTGCCCTTGGTGCAGCAGAAGGGGTAGTGAGTGCAGGCAACTCTCTTATTGCGGAGGGTAGTTTAGCTTCAGCAGTAGGGCAGCAAGCACTGGCCGCGGTAGCTGCAGGTACTGTGGCACCTTCATGTCCTGGAGCAGGAACAGTCTTAGTCCAGGCTGCAAGTGTCCCAGCAGCCACTGGTCCTGCTGGTGCTGCATGTGGTCCAACCGTCGCATCAGTGACCAGTGGGGTCGTGTCAGACTCTTGGGGCACTGTGGCGACAACTACACGTATTTTGTCTGCAGTGGCTGAGATAGGCAAGGCTGCAGCAGGCATTGCTCTGGCTGGTGGTCTGGTAGTGAAGGTGGTAAAGGAAAAAGTCAGATGTGGCACAGGAACAACAGAAACAAGTTATTCAGAGAAAAAGTCTTATGAGGTTCACTGGAATAAATAAATACAGGAAGAGTTGTAATCCTCTGAATAAAGACCACCTCAACTATGCAGAGACAGGAACTGAAGGAATTTAATAGAGTCCAACAAATAGAGTATATCAACAAAAAAAATCACAGAAATTGTTATTGTGATATTTGGAAGTTTTTAAACTGATCTGAGTTATTTGACATTTGCACTGTGGTGTTTGAGAATATTAGATACACGTAGTCACATGCATTTTTATAAAATAGACAAAGAGATGATGTGGATGGTTCCAGTTCTGCCATTGAAGTTTTGTGTATGACATGAATTTTTGTTAATTTAATTTTCAGTTTATTTTTCTTTGGTCTTTTCTTAGGAAGTAACACAATTTACATAATTAACATTTAATCTCATAACAGTAGTGGAGTTTGAAGATACAGAAAGGTAGAAATATTAAAAAGCATTTCACAATCTGAACGTTAACAGTGTATGCCTGATTTTCTGTTTCACAGCATAAATATGTGAACAGCTAAATGTTTGGTGTTTATGCTTTTTGCACTATTTTAATCATCCAGCATCATTGTTATCAATTTTGGTAAATGTATCAACACTTGTTTAGTGTGTTAACTTGTTGAAGTGCAGTAAATTTCAATAAATACAGTTTTCTTGAACTACATCTCTTATTGTCCAATTGTTTATTTTCAGTTCATCTATCTCTTCATGTGTACCTCAACTTATTTAAGTGCTTTAGTATTATATTATTGACCTGTCCAGGGTGTACCCTGCCTCTCACCCTATGTCAGCTGGAGTTAGGCACCAGCGCCCCCGCAACCCTCAGTGGATAAAGCTGTATAAAATGAGTGAGTGAGTATTGTATAATTATATTTAATCAAGCTGAGCTTGAGTAATTTATGATGTTGGGGTAGATGTGCAACAGGCCACTGCTGCAATACCTTTAGAGATACCTGAATTTTGGGATAGTTTAAAATGGGATCATTAAGGTTAGTTGAACATTGGATTTCTGCATGTTTCATTGTTGTCAAACATTTAAATTCCATGTACTATAATTTTTACAGCTGGATTTATTGCTTGCTGTTTGCATGTATTCATTTTAAATGGAGAAAGTATTTGTTTTTTTAGTATTGACTTGTTTTCAGTATTTTATCAGTAGGCTTTTGCTACATTCACAAAAAGGATCTTACATTATATACAGATACTATAGGACATACAGTACATATACACACATAGTTAATATTTGTTAATTTAATTATATCAAGGACATTAATTAAAATTGCTTGTAAGTGTTTCATTTAGTTAAGTTTACTTTTATATTGTCATTATTACAAATAATACTGAGTCTGTCTAGTGGGAGCCCCTTGTTTTTCGTGAATTTAGGGGGCGCGGTTTATTCAAATGACTCACGAGCTTCTGATGGTTGACGTACTATCAGACCACGGCGAATACTCACCTATGATTGGACACTGATAACTGGTCTCATGACAACTACTGCCAGGTTTGAGCCAATCACTGTCCGCTGTTGGCCACCGAGTCTGTTTGTGAATGACGTAATGAGCGTGAAACAAGATGGCGTCGTGTGAGGCATAATTCGGTGTAAATGAGCGTATCGACGGTAAAGTCTGCCTCACTGGAGGCTTCGGTACCGCCATACGGCTGTTCTGCTAATTAGTCATTTGCTGTTTTGGATACGTGTGTTGTAGACGTCGCTGAACGCCGCGGCTCTTGGTTTTTACCTCCGGTAGCAGCCGTAGAGGCGAGCTGGTGACAGACAGGATGGACACCGGAGAGTATATGGAGACTATGGATCCGACTTTAGCGGAATTAGGGGACGAATTCACCCTGGGTGACATTGACGGTGAGTAGCCGTGTCACTGGTGTTGTCCCGAGTTATTGATGCGCCGAGTCTGAAAGCTCCCTGACGATCGACCTGCAGAGCGGAAGTAGCCGTGTCCGATGTAGACACTAAGTTTAGCACTAAAAACACAATAACAGTTTTGTTATTATTATTTATTTATTTACTCATATGATACATTTGTCAGGAACATTGCAAAACAGTGTGAATGTTTAAACTGGTGTAGTAAATTTCGTAAATAAGGGTAAAAATAACAGTTTTGCGTTTTTTTTCTGACTCACTGTATTGTCATCGCGATTTGACCTGCGATTTAACCTCAAGTCAGTCTTCAGTTCAATATTATCCTACTTAAAAACAAGATGCATCCATTTAAAGGGATACCATTATCGCGATACATGTTAACGTTTTACTCTAATACGAGGATGGAAACTTAAACATAAGATTAAAAAAAATAAATGTACGCATTACTGAAAAATTACTCGTTTTCTAATCCAAATCGCACCTAACTCTGAACTCACCATGCAATGTAAGCGTTCTATTTTTCATTGCTCTATTCACAGTAAATTAAAATATATCTAATACATACATCTAAATAATTCATCCCTGCATTAGAGTATATATGATTTTAAATCTGTGTCACAAAATAATATTAAACAAGCTTGAAATGCAGTGGTCACAAATCACAAATAAAGTTATAATTGCAATTATGTCAGAAAAGTCACAATCAAATGTTTTATCCAAAAGTTCAGCCCTGATTTATGTATTACATTATGTATTTACATTACCGCAATATATTACAATCGCAAAGTAGTACATTTGAATTGCAGCCTTTCTGATGCTATTATTTTATATTCAATTGTTCATCCTTAGCACAAAACCAAAGCTCTTTTACAATTACTGTTCATGTTTTAACTCTTCTATTCAAAAGATCATCATACTCTTGGAACTTAGGAGCAGTTTATAATTCTCAGCCTAAGAAATAACAATCAAAGAAAAATATTGTTTACTATATACAGAGTGATAAGTTTTTTTCAACATTCAAGCGTGTGTTTATTCATTCTTTCAACATTTGCACCTTACAAATGTCCATATCACCTTTCTTGTTGCACACATTGAATGTTGGAGTCATGCCATGTTGGCCATAATAAATACATCCATCATTTGTACAAGGTTTGTTATGGCTCCCATGTAGTGATTCAGAGCTGTGAACAAACTTTCTTTAATTGAAAATTAGCTGAGTGAACTTGTGAGCAAAGTGTTATGTTCCACGGAGCAGAGATGAGTTTCGGTATGGAATGGAAACTGTATGTGGGCAATGAAGGCTGACACAAAAGTGTAACCTGCTCATCAAGTTTGTGGAAATACTAGTGTTTCTTATTTTGTCTTTCATGTCCAGAGTGACATTTTTGTGGAGTTCAATTAAGGAAACCCTTTTAGCATCTTCTTATTCTGCAGAGCTATTGAACAAAGTCGGTGGGACAATTCTGCACTTGGCTGTCAGCCACACAACATTCTTGATCATATCCCCCTCTAATCAAAACAAGTTTTACTGTCAGGCAAACAGTGAAAGGACAGGGCTTTTGGCTGCCCAGGGCAGAGTCATATTTTCAATAGAGTGGAATTTTACTAATGCCAAGTTACCAGACCAGACCTTTTCTCTTTCTCTGTGTTTCTGTTAATGTTTATGTGTGTATACGTGTATGCTCATTTCTTTGATACCATCCTAGGACCTGGTCCTATCAAGGCAGAACCTCATTTCTGAGGAGTTAGGTTTAGGGCTAATATTGGAATTGTAGATAGGTTAAGGTTGACAGTTAGGCATTAACTGGTTATAGTTAAGGTGAGGAAGAATGCTTTGGATCAGGGGTTCCCAAATTCTTCCTTATGATGGGCCAAAAATGAATTCTGTGGATGGGTCACGGGTCAAAAAACAAATGTTCATGTTATGCCACTTTACATTTTATTGAAATGTTGCATATTTTTTTATGTAAGATTATCATTAAACTCAAATGTAAATGTTTAAAGCAATTAAACACTTCAGCTGAATGTGGTCCATCATGTGTAACAAGCAGGAATGTACTTAACACTTAATATAAAATTTAATTAACTATGAAATTAACTGAAATATGTATTAAGCTATAACACATGCCCTTGTAACACTAAGCAATTTGAAAGCAGTTGGATGGTCCAACTTGTGAAACCAGAGGGAATTTACGACTGAAAATGGAATTAAATTGAGTAATGAGTAGTGAATTGGACAATGCAACCTGAGGTAAATGTTTGGTTTCATAATGAAGATGGTTATTTTCTGCCACTCTCTGTCTACAGATAAGGCACACTGCAGAGGATTCGATTTCAGCGGGGAAAAAAATCAGAAATTCCCAGATGGGAAAAATCAGACAGACCAAATTAGGCACCCTTGGTTTAGACTGTCAAAATGAAACAAAGTCAATGTGTGTCCTTTAAAATTAACTATGTGAATGTGTGTGCGGGATCATAAACAACATGATACTGATGATGATACTCTATGGGAGCTTATGAATACCTGAAACGCTACCTTCCGTTGGTGTCTCGAGTGAATTCTTCCTTCACACAGAATAAATGGACAGCACAACCCCAGCCCTGCCTGGTTATGTAATCCAACTTGATCACTGTAGCAAAAGACAGGAATGTACAGATTGTGTGAAAGACAAAGATGACAACCCAGAGATGACTGGTAATTTTACAGGCAAGCTACTCAAAGAAATTAGTCAGTTGACAGTCCCTATTAGACAGAGCAGCCAACTGCTGATAAAATTAGCTACAGAAATCTTGGGCATTACCTCACTTTTAAATATATTTATTACAGCCTCATGCAAACATAAACATGCAGCAGCTGGTTTAAAATTCATCTCACTATATATGTTTTTAACCTACAGTATGTCCAAATGAGCCATGTGCACTTCTTGAACATAAGGCCTTAGAGGCCCCTGTAAGGGCTCAAGCAGTTGACCCTGTATTCATCTCAAACATTCTCCCTTTTCCAATTATACCCTTAGCAACCATAGCTCTGGTTATGTAATCTATTTTCTTTGCTCTCAGCAGCAGAGCAAATTGTCCCCCACTGATGGGTTTCCTTTTGTGACAGCTTGTCTGAAACACTGGGAGCAAAGATTGGCTTTGTCCTGTCTGTCATTAACAGCCCACCCCATGTGATGTTTATAGTGTCTATCCCTGTATATTGTGTGCATGTTCTGAACCTAAAGGTTAGTTAATTTGACTTTAGTTTGAAAATCTGAAACTGAGCCCAGCTGCAATCTGAACAGCTCCAACAGTTTATAAATTAAATTAAAAAATGCAGTGTTGTTTTATTAAATTGCTTTAGGTTTTGTTATGATAACTTAGTAAATACCTATGGTTTTTAAAATCCTCAATGTAAGCATCAGTTGTAGTTTGCTTTGTACGTAATGCACTGCATAAAATTGGAAGGGTTCAAAGTCATCATAGTGACGTCCATCTGTCCATCAGGTGTTTCTGAGCAGCCTTAAGCTTTATCTAAGTGCTCCTTTACCTGCTCTCATTGTCTGTGGTGCCATCTTTAACATTACAGCATACGGCTTTACTTTTTCAAGGCTAAATGTTAGAAGACCTTAAGCTTTGTCTGTGAAATATCTTCAAAGCTTCCCTGGTTTATGACCAAAACAGTACAGTAGCTATGTCTGGCCATGTGACCATTCAAGGTCAGACCTTGAAATTCTCTGATCTCTCATCTTATCTGTCTTATCTAGACAGCCTTCACATGGACAGATACTATACACAGTATACAAACTTACCATCTAAAACTCTTTATAACATTTTAGTTGAAATCTTATTCAAGGCCACTGAAGAAACTTGGCACAATTCAAGAAATTATTGCCTTGTGTTACTGTAATATTAGGTGTTTGATAAGACCTTGGCCTAAAAGGCAATCATCCATGACAAGGATGATTGCCTTGTTGTGGGCATTAAGCTGATGATGCAGATATTGTTCTATTGGTACAGTAATATAATCTATCTATTCGAATGACCCTCTTTGTGTATACGGTATCAAATGTATTATAATTATTATATTACTGAGTGAATAGAATTAATTTAATTTCTTATTCAAATCTCAAAATTTAGTAATATCCATTTCATTTTATCCTTTCTCTAGAGATGCTGCAGTTTGTCAGCAACCAGGTAGGGGACTTCCCTGACTTGTTTGAGGATCAGATGACCTCAGCAGGCTCAATACAGGGTGGTGGTACCAGCGGTACACCACGGCCGGCCATTCAAACTTCACAGGCTCCCCAGACACCGAACTCTGTCCCCTACCAGAGCACCAACACTGGCCTCACCAACTCCCAGACACTGTCTCCTCAGTCTTTACCCCTCACCCCTCCCCTCACTCCTGCCCAGGCCACCTCCCCCACAACCATCTCTTCAGGGCAGCAGCAGCAGCATGTGACCCGCAGCCCTCCGCTCCTTCAGCCACGGCCTCAGTTGGTCCAACCAATCCAGCCTCAGCCCCAACAGCCTGCCCAGACAGCCATCCAGGTATCAAGTGTTGACACCACATTTACACACTGCACAAGTTGTGACCCATGTTTTACTCCCTGCCCTACTACATCTAATAAGAGACATTAAAAATTGTTGTCAGGATCAAGCTGTTAAAGCTTTGGATCATTGTGTGGGACATACATGACTGCTGCAGTGATGGACTGGTTCTATTTGCAAAATGCCTGTCTCTCCTGCAGTAATTTAATTGTCTCTTATGGGGATGGTGTGGATTTATTTTCTGTTATTGTGCCATCTGAAAAACCTGAAAAACATTCTGCTGACCTGAGAGAAATTTGAGATTACAGACATGTAAAATATATTATCCAGCTCAGCATCCCTACAAACAAAAATTAACAACTCAGCAATGCTGTCAGACAGTCCCAGTACTGTAGTATATTGTCTTGAGTAAAATGCTTTTTGTCCTGTTTTTGAAAACAGGACATCACAAAGGTAGATAAACAGTTTAATGTTGCATCATCTTTTTTTTTTTTTTATATATATTAACATGAATGCAGATGCACACCCAGGGAATCCCTATGCAGACCCAGAGCTTCCCGGTCCACACCCTAGTTCAGACCCACAGCCAAACTCCCCTGCCCATCCAGACCCAGGCGCAGACTGTGATGATTGCCTCCAATGGTGGGCAGTCACGTTTCATCCAGAGCCCTGTCATCTGCCACCAGAGCCCTGCTCCTGGTTTCCAAGGTGACTAAATTAGGAGAGTATTCTGTTGAATGTGTAAAACTGTTTTCATGAAGTAGTTGATTTTGGAGATGCTACAATTTGACTCAGTCATTTGCCTGTTTTTTTACATAATGTTGCATTAGTAATATGATTTGTTTTTATGATCTACTGTGTATTGGAGGCATGGGGTGTTTTGAATTAAATTTCATCTTCATTATCTTGTCTCCTCAGTTATCCAACCGCAGATGCAGAGCATCATGACATCACCACAGCTCCAACCAGTGACAATTCAGCATCAACGTGTATTGACTCCAACAGGTCAAACTATTCAGACCCTCTCTACAGCACCAACCACAGTCCACACTGTGCAACAGCAGATGCAGCAAGTACCTGTGAGTAACATTATTGTTGTTAGATGGGTCTGAAAATTTGTTGAAAAGAAAATACACATAATAGCCATTTTTAAATAATAGGCATTGGTCAATTATTATTTAAATAATTTGCCAGTCATTACACATTTTTGCTTTAAGAAACTTGATAAATACTGCTAAAGTCACCAAAACTTTCTTTTTTTTCCATCTAAAAGTTTATTTGACGAAGTATATTTTGTTGATGAAATGTTACTGTATTTAATATTTATTCTGCTAATGAGCAAATATTAAATGTCTTATACTCAACTTTGGACATCTCTCCACAAGGTTCTGGTCCAGCAGCCTCAGATTCTGAAGACAGATTCACTAGTTCTCACAACACTCAAACCAGATGGCACACAGGTGCTGTCCACCATGCAGAGCCCAACAGGAATTACCACCTTGACCACGCCCATCCAGAACACAGCTCTGCAAGTCCCGGTATGATGCCAACAGTAATGACTGTCATTACGTGACTCATTTCTTACAACAGTAAATTCAGCACTTTCTACAGACTCATTAACTATTGATACTTCACACTTAAACAAACATACTGCTGCTGATCTCTGTCTCCAGACACTGATGAGCAGCAACATCCTGACCACTGTCCCTGTTGTGATGGGAGGAGCAGACAAGCTGCCAATCAAGCAGCTGCAGTCGGGCTCTGCCCATTGCACAAATGCAGCCAGAGCCAATGTGGAGCAGAGCCAGGTGACAGCAGGAGTAATAGGTCCAGGGGGAGTGGTGAAGGAGGGTGAGAGGAGGACAACCCACAATATCATTGAGAAGAGGTATCGCTCCTCCATCAACGACAAAATCGTGGAGCTCCGGGACTTGGTCATGGGCAACGATGCAAAGGTTCATGATTTTTAAACACTTGGATAGTTGGGATAATTTGATTGATTTGAACTTGTGATTTGACCAAAATTGGATACTAAAAACTTCATGTCTTTCCCAGATGCATAAATCAGGAGTGCTGAGAAAGGCCATTGACTACATCAAATACTTACAACAGGTCAACCATAAATTACGACAGGAGAACCTGGCTCTTAAAATGGCAAACCAGAAGAACAGTAAGTATTCAAACTAAAGCTCAGCATAACCTGAAGCAGAGTGAGATTATAATGAGAGTCTCTGTGTTTGTCTCAGAGCCTGTGATCTTGTCTGAAGAGGTGGAGGTCAAACAGGAAATAGTGATGATGTCACCTCCAGCCTCAGACTCTGGTTCGGGTTCCCCTCCCCAGTTCTCACCCTACTGCATCGACTCAGAGCCAGGAAGCCCAATAGTGGATCATGATCCGGTAACACACACTCAAAGATGGATTATGCTCATGCTGTATGTCTTATTAGTGGTCGTGTGTATTACTGTTTCCAAAAACATATTTTTCATTTTGAACTGTCGTTTCTCTCTCTGCATCAGTGTAAGAGTGAACCAGATTCTCCCTCTGCTGTTGGAGTGATGGATCGCTCTCGGCTGCTTCTTTGCGCCCTGACCTTCTTCTGCCTGTCCCTAAATCCGCTGCCCTCTCTTCTGGGATCAGAAGCACCCGAAACTCACACCCTTTCTGCAGGCCATGGACCAACAAGAACGCTTGTCTGGTTCCCAAGTCACACCCAAGACTTTGGTGAGAATATCCGACCCCACTAAGACTTTGTAATTTGTTTGATATGTTTTTTTAGAGACAAAACACCTTTAGTCCATTCTGTAATGTATCATGTATTAGTGAAATTCTGGTTGTAGGAATGTTATTGTGTATGTATAGTAAATGTCAGTGTATAGCAACATTACCTTATAATTACACTTTTACTAATCCTCCAGCATCCTGGCTGCGTTGCCTGTTGCCTTGGGTGATGGTCTGGGTGCTGAGTGGAGTGGGAGCTGTGTGGGGCTGTGTCAGGGTGCTCTACCTGTGGGAACCTGTCACACCCCTTCACTCCCCGAAGTCTGTTTCCTTCTGGAGGCATCGCAAACAGGCCGACTTGCATCTCAACAGGGTAAACAGTCATCAGAACTGAGCCTGTAACAATATCAGATTTTTACAAAATGACAAGTTTCACAATGTTATAACTAACACTGGTGGGGGAAAAACACTTATCTACTGTGGTTTCTGTCACATTTCCCTGCATATTGCAAAGATCAATAATAATCTAACCAGTGTGAAACAAGCCAAGTCAACAAAATAAAATTTGTAAATAAAATAAGTATTCTGTTGATCAGAAGATTTTCTTGTTAAGGGAGCCTTTTAGAAAATAATGAGGTAGAATTTCCACGTATGGGAAAGAAATAAAAGAAATAATATTAATTGGAATATTGGATCCACCCATTCTGTTGTTTTCCCTGATACTGAAGAAAACTTCACCCAGTTGGCTTTTGTTCTTACCATTGTTATGTAATTTTTTTCTGTGTGTTCATTTAAATTGTGACCCTCTCTGCATCTTTCCCGGTCAGTGCTATCTGGATATTAAACAATTTACCATTTCTCCTGTCTCCTGTTTCCTGTAGGGAGATTACAAAGCAGCAATGTCAAGTTTAGAGACCTGCTTGTCTGTATTGACCAGAGCACTTCCCTCAACCAATCTGGATTTGGTTTGCTCACTGTCCTGGAATGTGATTCGCTACTGCTTGCATCGTCCAACTCCTTTGGGATGGTTGGTTCACCAGGTGAGAGGGAAGCATGAAGGAGAGGAGGCTAGGACAAGTGCGAGGGACGCAGCACTAGTTTACCACCGTCTGAGCCAGCTACAGCTCACAGGTGAGTGAGTTAATGTACTGCAGAATACTGACTTGTTGGAAACTGCATAAGCAGATTCTGTGAATATTTGACACAGATTCAGTTCTCTCACTCTCACTTTCTCTTTAGGAAAGCTGCCTCAGCGTAGGAGCCTGTGGGCTTTATCTCTCTCCCTCAGTGCTGTGAACCTCAGTGAGAGTGCCCAAGGCAAGATGGCCCCTGCCCAGCTTGCTCAGATCTATGTCACTGCAGCGACAGCTCTGCGGACTGTGCTTGGCCACCATCTCTCTTTTTTGCCCGTACGTCTCTTACATGGTCCATTATTTATTATCAGTTTCCTCACAAAGTGATAATTTTAATTCACCCATTTCTTCATCAACATATTTTCCTCTACATCTGTATCCCAGGGCTACCTGTTGAGCTGTGCAGAGTGTGTGGTCAGTCAGTCAGAGTCCAAGGCGATCCCTGACTGCCTGCGCTGGCTCTTTACTCCACTGGGCAGACAGTTTTTCTTGAGCTGTGATTGGTCGGTGAAGTCTGAGTGCAGTGATGATGTCTACACGTCTCAGAGAGACCCAGGTATGTTGTAAGTTATAAGTGGCGCAGGAGCTAGTCTGCTCTTTATATTACTTTTCATATCTTTTTCTGTTTTTCATTTTTTCTGTCTGTCTTCTTGCCTATTCCAAAGGAAGTTATTTTGTAACATCTTTTATCTCTCTGTTCTTAGAAACGTGTAAAGGATGAGGAAATATTTAGTGTTTGATAATTGTCCATTTTTGTCCTTGTGACTTGACTTTGCTTCAGCTGACCCCATTGCGCAGCTGCACCGCTGTTTCTGCAGAAAACTATTGGAAAGAGCTGTTCACACACTCATTCAGCCACAGAGTGACTCTGAAGCAGGCAAACAAAAGAATGACTCTGGGTAAGGAAGGTGGGGTGGCATTTTACTCTTTACAGTTGATATGTGAATTAAAGTTTTTACTCAGTTACACTCTAATTTTTCAGGGAGTTTTCAAGTGCCATGGAGTTCCTTCAGCTATTGAACAGCTGCACAGAAGACTCTCCCTCCCATTCTCCTCCTTTCTCAACTCCTCCCAATCACACCACTACACCAGGTATAAATAACATTAAGAAAATAACCCCTCCCATTTACAGAGAATCATTAATCACATTGCATGTTTGATGGAGGTTGTATGGGTATTAAGCAGCCATCTGAGTTATTACTCATTCATTATGAATGAATTTGTTGGCTTTCTTTGCAGTACAATGACAGCCAATTTAGTTTTTGGGGTTAACTTTATTGAATTACCACAGATAACACTTGCAGTCATTGATATGTGGTAATGATTTCTAATGAATATGATCGCATGAGTCTGCTCAAGCAATGTTAAGTAGCTTCATTCTTAATCAATTCTTTTTGTTCTCTTTCACCAACATGTAGACCCAGTTATTTATACAGTGAGTGAGTGAGTGCAGGAGACAAGACAACTATGCCACCTGTTTATTTCTGATTGACCCTTAAAGCTTGATGAGAAAGGGCACGTCACTACAACAACAAATAGTCATCATAATTTTTCTTTGTATATAATTTCAAGCCCTTCCTTCTTGCAGTGGGAGACCCAGTGAGTCGTTGGTGGGCTTTGGTCCTAAAGACTGCCGTTCAGTGGCTGCAGGGCGATGACGTTGCAGTAAGGTCACTGTTGGCAGAGGCAGAGCGAATGCCGAGAGCTCTACACATTCTTGAGTAAGAAATTAAACTTGTGATAGTATGTTAAAATGTAACAAACAACAAGCTCCTAGAATGCTATGTTGAAACTCGAAAAAGCTTAGTGAAGGTGAAGCATTCATTCTGCATTTAAAAAGTTTTACTGGTTATTTCCGTTTCTGTAATTATGTTAGTCTAATTCAAGATCTTTTTTAAGATCTTTTTTAAGGAATGGCTTTCATGTCTTTGACATGAAAGCCATTCCTTTAACCTTAGTGATAAATGAGAAAAGCTATTCTTTTTTCACAAGACACACAGTAACCATCTTGTTCATTTCTATCTCCTGTTTCAGCCACTCTCTTCCCAAGGCTGTGCTGCTGTTTTGCAAAGCAGTTCAGATGAGTCTGTCACCTCTGAAGGGGGAAGGGGCAGTTACCTGTCTGTCCCACTGTGACAGAGCCAGCAGCTACCTGCGCGCAAGCATCTCTGTACCAGTCACCCAGACTGGGAACTGGCTGAACAAGGTAGAATGCAAAAAAAGCTGATACATGCAACACTGTCACTTATACCTCTTAATGAATAGCTCTGGGTTTCTGGTTATTGTTTACATAATCTTTTTCATTTTTATTATTATTTTTAATCATTCTGCTGCTGCATTTCTCATGTTTCACTCTACGTGTTTGATTGGGGGCAGACTGTGTGTGTGTGTGTGTGTGTATGGCTTCTTAACTGTTGGTTTTTTGGGGTCTTTGTACAACAGAGTGAGGGATAGGAGAGGGTCTAAAGTTAGGATGAGGTGGGAAATACACTGTAATTTGTCCCCAGACAGATGTTCCAAATGTTTGTCTGTGTATTTGTGTACATGTGTGTGCATGCGCAGTGTGGGTGGCAGGAGGTGGCTGTGGTGCATTGTAGTTGCATTGCATGATCCTGAAGCTGAGTGCAATGTGTCTGCAGTGCAGTACAGAGGCCTCCCCAGTCTGCACGCACCCGCCACACACCCCATCACTTCACATGAGAGAACGGTGGATGTCATGTTGCTCCTGCTTTTTAGCTTTTGGTTATTGTATGCATTGTGGGACAAGCTGCACAGTGTATGATGTTGGTCAGTGGTGGTTTGGCTTTGATTTGGGGTCACACCTTGCCTCTTAATCTCATCAGTTACAGTCTTTTGTGAACCAAGCAGCTCTTTAATATTTGTTTCCCTCATTTCTCCTAAGGGGGTGGAGCTCCTGGTCTGTGACCTTCTGTTGACCTTGAGGACCAGTTTATGGCAGCGTGGTGGCAACAGTAATGGAGAACCTGGTCCTGCTCATGGATCACAGTTGGCAGGTTTCCAGAGGGACCTGAGTGCTTTAAGAAGGCTGACACAGTGCTATAGACAGGCACAACACAAGGTATATCAGAGGCTGTTACTGTACATCTTTTGCTGTGTATCTTCATAAACAGTTACAGATCTGGAATAAATAAGATAACACCTGCCAGGGCCACACAGTTGGTGTAGTGGTAAGCACTCTTGCCTTTGCAGCAAGAAGACTTGAGTTCGGGACCCAGTCGGAACAAGGGCCTTTCTGCATGGAGTTTGCATGTGTTCTCTGGGTTTTCCAGTTTCCTCCCACAGCCCAAAAACACGCAGATTTGGAGGCAATCAAATTGGACACTCTAAATTACCTGTAATTTACCTATTTAAAGAGAACTTTAGCAAGCTGAACTTCACTGCACCACTTGGTGGAGATGCAGCCTTGTATGAACATAAAGAGACACTACTCGAGTCTGCAGCGTGGTAGAAGTGGAGATGATTGAAAACCATCAGGGATTCTTAATTCTGGCCTGAGATCATGTACTTCACTGGTTGTGGGTTGGATGATTGATCAGTAGATACAGTGTACAATTTAAAAGTGAAAGTCTTCTTAATATACTGTATTTAAGGCACTTAAAGGTTTACCAGAATATGCTGCTCTGGTAATAAGCCTGTAAATCAGTTGAGACCTGTTCATAATAATATTATTTACTGTATCGGCATTGGAAATCTCCCCCACCATTACACACTGCAGAGATCTGACTGCAGTTACATGTACTGTATGTATATTTATCATATTTAGTTGAGTTGTCATTACTGTAGCCAGATGGTTTCTTGCAGCTGCTGCTTTCACAGCAGTCAGTGATCATTTGTTATGGCAAGACTCATTAAAAAAAGTTTATCATAATCGTGAGACAACCAACTGAAAAATGTTCACTTGCGTCATGAGGAGTTTTGCTTGAAAGATGGAATATTTCCTGTACATAACCCTATTCTTAGATTTGCAGTGATATGAGGAGGGAGCTCTGGAATCAATCAGGCAACCTGGCAACAATCTGATGTGTTATTTTTTCTTCCTTTTTTTGCTAAAGGTGTTTCTTCATGAGACCACGGTGAGGCTGATGGCTGGGGCTAGTCCTACAAGAACGCATCAGCTGCTGGAGCACAATCTCCGACGCAGGACACACAACTCCTACGCAGCTGGTAAGAAAGACACATAAGGAAAGTCATCCTTTTCAGAATCATCATTTTCATTTAATTGTACCCATTTACATGGACTGGTGGCTCCTTTTATAGTTGTTCCTAATTTAAAATTTTCTACATGTAATCAATGTGTTTTATATATATATATATATATATATATATATATATATATATATTTCATTTGCACCTGTTTATGTTTTGGTTTGTTGTTTTGGTCTGTTCCACCACCCGCGCTAACTACCAAATAACACATCTCGTAACACAGAGAAAAGCGGACCAGCACGGGGGCAGCTAGGTGCTAGAGTCAGAAAGACTTAATTTTAACAAGCCTAAAAAGCATCATTACCCCTCTCAAAACCATTTCAACCAGAGAAGGAAAAACAAAGGTCTGCAGTGGAGAATTGTTAAAATATAGATGACATATGTCACTTATGATTAATGCTTTATTTGAAAGGTGACTAATCATGTAATTACACAAAAATACAAAACTTACCAGGTGTCATTTGACATTAATCTGCACCTTTTCATCTTCTTTCTCATCCTTGCTGCTGTCAGAAGGTGAATGTGTCCTGGGTGAGAGGGAGAGGGCTCATGCCATCCTGCTGGCCTGTCGTCACCTGCCCATGCCGCTGTTAACCCCGCCTGGGCACCGTGCCCGCCTCCTGGCCGAGGCTAAGCGCACTCTGGAGCGGGTGGGAGACCGTCGGACCCTGCAAGACTGCCAGCAGATTTTGTTGCGCCTCAGTGGAGGCACAACCATTGCAGCCTCCTGAACACGCACACATGAAGAGTGCAAGGATGAACCAACTCAGATTAGGGCTATTTAAAATACTCTGAACAAATGAACTTTTTTGATTTGCTGTAATACATACATAGATTCGGCTATATTTAATGATGTCACATAGTCACGCCCTCATTCTGAGCAAGTGTCATGAATATATGGTCTCTTGAAAGTTTATCTCATACACAGACAACTGATTTTTACATTTACATTTACATCTAACTTTCAGCTTTATATCCTTAATGCAGCTTACACTTCGAAGGATACACATTTGATCCTTTAATGCTTAGTTGCACCGTTGCAGCACAATCACGCCACCTTCTGATCATCATGGCATGCTGGCTAACTGCCTCATTTTAAACTGTTCTATAACAAGGGAAATCAGGTTAAATAATCCCCAAAGGGGAAGGGAACTATTATGCCATATCGCTTTAAATTAATGCAATGCAGAGTTGTATTGATTAGCTGGAGGATGCTTAGCTATACACTCATTATTGGCACACGATAACTGTGTAATGTCTCACAAGACTTACAAGCTTCAGTTTAGAGCTATAGACAGCCCATATCTGTTGAGCATGGCTGTGCTGCAGGATGCTATCAGAGAGAAGTGCGCTTGTAACAGCGCAGTGTGCAGAGTAGTGTCTCCTTATCTACCTCATATACTATACAATTCCAACATTGTACTTTGGAGCAAAACAGGGTGCTTTTGCACCATGTCAGTTATCCTGGCTTTGAATCAAATGAGGATTTGAATTGAAGCTTCAGTCCAGTGCAATGTCATACTAATAGAAATGCCGACACATGAGGATGCCGCAGTACAGTACTATAGGAATTGGACACGGTTGTTGCAAGAATGGCAGACAGCTACTGCTGACATGTTCCCTACTATTGTTCAACACAGGACCAATGCTTGCAGAAATTCTAAATTACACAGGGAATAAGTTAATCACATGCCGATAAGACAACATGGCCACCAACACACACAGTTCACGCGAATTCATATCCACAACTGGTCAAAGGTTTTAGAATATCTCAACCTTTCCTGCTGCTTCTTTTCCCCACATCACTCATTGTTTTTATGTATTTCTAACTAAAGCAAAAACAATGGATATTTTATGGATGGTGGAATTTAACAGTTAAAATAATTTAATTGAGCAGTCATGTCATCACATATTCTTAAAAATGTTTGTTTACTTTCACTTTGTGTCCGGTTTCATCCCAAACCAGCTGCACAACATTTAAGTCTAGTGATTTATTATTTTGCTGACTGACTGACTGACCAGTCTGTATTCCTCCTATTACTTGCACTTTTCTTGCTAATGTACAACACTACTATCTGCAATACAGTTTTACATGTTATGAAACACTGCCTTATTACGGAGGCTTTGTTGATCATCAACAGGACTTAGTACACCAATAGAAATGTGTTTTCCTGTCAAGGTTTCATCTATTTCCAATGCAAAAAAAAAAAAACAACTAAATTGAAATTGAAAACTAATCCCTGACAGTTCTAAAAAATATCCTTTGTATATGATTTGCTTAAAATCCAAATAAAAAAGCAGGAAAAATTATGGTTTTCTAAAACTTTTCACCATTAGTACACATAAAAGATTAATATTCACTCAGTGTGATTGTAAATAAGATGTACATAGGCAAATATACAAAAGTAGATTTTTTTCTGTAGTACTTGAGAGGAAACGCATCAAAGGAAGCATTGCAGCACTTCAAATTTGCTGAGATGATAGAATACAGTGACTGGTCAGTTGAGGATGCATTACAAAGGTTTTCTCAGCTTTAACTGACCTCGCTGCTGTTGATCAGTGAGTTTAACTCTTGGTTTGAGTTTAAGTGGAAAAAGGTCGAAAAACGCAGTGATAACATGAGGAATTATGTTTCTTAGAAACAGTATCCACTGGTAATATAAAGCTCTCAACCATAAATGGCCTTGATGTTATGTAAAAAAAATGTTCATCATATTTGGATTGATGGAGAAGGTTTAGCTATTTAGCTTTGTGAAATCATGTATTTCTTTGCTTTTATTCTGTCGTTCGCATTTTTCCTTGCTTTGATTATCCTATTTAATGTCAATGTAACATTATTATAAATGCTTTTTTGGTTTGGGAAGGGAACAGTATTGTCGTCTTCGTTAATGTCATTGTTTTATGTCTGTTAAAGCAGCCCGGGATCAGAAACTGCCAGAAGGAAAATCTCTAATACAAAGTTGTGTATTTTAATTTTGAGAAAAGTTGGAATTGGTGTGATATTGTTATATCATTCTTTGATACATTCTACAGTTTATTATAGTTTTTTATTAGAAGAAGAGAATAAAACAACATTTTTGCTATTTAAATGTTCCGAAACTCATTCTTCCAGGTCAACTCAAGCTGTCAATAAATATTCTAAGTAATCCTGGAAATACTAAACAATAAGTTAGTATTCCTGGCTGTTTAAAAGTGTGCGAAGAAGAGCAATGATAGGCTTTTACTGTCTTACTTATGTTTCTGCCTCTTCCCAGGATGTGTTGTAATGTCTGGATTTTTGCTTGTATTTGGATTTGTGTTTTATAATAAAACAACACACAATAGCAGGGGGCGTTGGTGATCTTTCAGCAATAAAAGTATCACAGTAGTTGTGGATGTATAATTTAAGAGGCACTGAAACAGAGCATTTCATGTTTCATCTAGGCATGGGTGTGTATAATTCTACAAACTGCTGCTTTGTGATGGTTATTGGTTTCCTCTTTCACATTTTGATGTGTGACACAGTGAACAACACTGTAAGCCTCTGTCCGATAAGACCCTCCCATCAGTTCACATAGAGAAGTGACATGGATATAAAAATAATCATTGCAAACGTGTCTGAGGAGTCAGAACAGAGCAATTACTAAATTATAAAGTATATAAAATACATGAGTGAAGGACATTAGAGTTCAGTAGGAGAAGAAGTTATGTCAAAGTGTATTGCAGTACAGTATAAATATAAGGAGACTTGATATTAAAGACACTCTGATTTACAAATTTCAGACAATAAATTGATTATTTTGGTTTAAATTAAATACTTGGATTAAAGGGGACATACAAGTCTTTGTCGTTATAAATAGGTCTGACACAGCAACTTTGTCACGTTGTCTTTAAAAGTTAAAGTTAAACAGGGCTTTATATGTTTCTAGTCGGACAAATGTAGCTGACGTGCTCAGAAGCCGGAAGCAGCGCTACGTTTCCTAACTCACGTGTACAACATGAAAAACAACAAAAAGCATAACAATATGTGTAAAAAGGGTAAATTCAAGCCGGGTTCGAAGAAAAGAGAAAATAAATGCATCGTAACGTTTGATGACAAAGACAGACAGTAAGTAAATGTCCTGATTACAGCAGCAGAGTCCGCTAGCATTGTAGCATTAGCATTGGCCATGTCAGTCGAATGTTAGCATTCGTTTTATAGCCTTTATACAAAAAAAACAATAATATAAAAAAATATTCGACATGTATGTGATACGCGGGTGTCAATGTCAATGTGCAGGGTTCAAACCAAGTACACTGAAGCAAAGTTTCGGTCTGCCTGTGAGCTGTCCTCTAGTTATATACATAACATAATGCACAGATTTGGATGTGAGTAGCTCCCTATGTAATACACACCCAGAATTCCTTATTGGCTGAGATGCCATCGTGAATTGAAAATACAAAGCAAGTCAAGAGTGAGTTTAATCTCTAAAGCCATGGTTCTTAAATTGGTACGTGTCCCACCAGTGGTACGTGAGCATCCTCTGGTGGTTCTTGGGGGGTGAAATCAGAAATATTGTTCTAGTATTGTGTATATACCAGGATATGTGATTGGAGTAGAGCTGAGGAATTATGTGATAATTAATCACCTTATCTCTCACACCATATTAATCTAATTTTGCTATACTGGTGGAGGAAGTATATTTGAGGAAGAGGAGGGTGAGCGAGAGAACACATGATCTTATTGGAAATAAATCTGCCTCCTGTGAAAATAATAATGGTGTTACTTTGCAAGCTCAGTATTTTCTCAGGTGCTACTGGGTATAAAACTTTTGAGAAACACTGATCTAGAACATATTCTGAACTCACCTGCACAGTCTTTAAGTTTGACTTTTTTAAATTCTTTTATTCCCTCCAATCCTCTGACAGGGACTTCCTCACAGGTTTCCATAAGAGAAAAGTGGAAAGGAGGAAAGCAGCATTGGCTGAAATTCGAAAGAAGATAAAGGAAGAGCAAATTAAAGTCAGAGAAGAGGTAAGTGTAGAATAAAAAAGTGCTTAAAGTCTGACCTCGTTGACAGAAATTAGACTGTGTGAGTTTCAGAGGAAGCAGTGTATTAACATCTGTTATGTTTTGGCTATCCTCTTACAGAGGCATAAGGAATATATGAAGATGCTGAAGGAGAGGACAGAAGCTCTAGGTGAGTTTAAAACAAAAGTTAGCCTCAGCTCAGTTTTCTATAAGTTATCAGCCTTTCTGAATTTGTACTGAGTTATCGTCCTCATCTTTCATTTCATATATCAGAGGACTGTGAAGATGATGTGGATACTATGATAACCAATACAACAGAGTCTATACAGTACGATCACCCGAATCACACTGTCACCGTGACAACCATCAGTGATCTTGACCTCACTGGGACTCACCTGCTTGGACCTGCAGCAAATCAGGTAAACTGTTATGCCTAAAGCTATAACAGGTTACTCTGTGTGTTCTCTTGATGAATGTTGGTTTTGATGCTAATAGTTCTACATTCAACTTTAACTCTGAGAATCTTTGCTTCCAAGGCCAATGGAGAAGGTGAAGAGAAGGGGGATGAAGAGGGAGAGAAAACAAATGCAATGCCAAGAAAAGCTGGGAACCCAATCATGACCAAAAAGTAAGCTGTTCATCATGTTATGTTAATGTTTTATTTTTTATTTATTTATTTTTTATTTTCAGACATTGTGTTCTAGCAGTTTCATATTAAAATGTGCATTATTTTTAACATTTGAAAGTGTTGGATCAAGTAATCTCACTGAATGAATACAGTCATGACATAATTAGTGTCTCTGTCTGTCTCCCTCTCCTGCTCCAGGATCCGCTCCTTAATGTCATCGCTCAACACATACACATGCAAGAGGAAGAGGAAAGGGAAGCAGGAAGGCCAATGGGGACGGGGAGGTCGCCCAACAGACAACAAACGTGGTGTCACGAAGATTAAAAAGAAAAGAGGGAAGACCACCAAATCTCAGAGACGTCGACAGACTGGAAAGCGAGAACGGCAACTGGACTGAGAGTGTGTGTGTAATTTAAAAAAAAAAAAAATTGTTTCAGGTCTGACATCTGAAAGGACATGACTTCTTGTATCAGATTTATGCTCCCATGTTGTAGCAGGAAGAATGTGTGTCGAGAAATTTGTTTAACGAATACAGACTCGTGGACAGTCAGTGACTAGACACATTTCTAAACTACCTGCCATCAGAAATATTGTGCTCAAATTTCTACATCTGTTTTTTTAGTGTTAGCCCATAAAATAAACTTTTATTTGTTTAATTGTTGTTTACATGAAAGATTAATCTTGTGTGGCAGTCAATCATACATATATAATATATAAACAAATGTCAGTGTGCTCTGTGAAGAATTGTATCCATCTTTGCTCTGTTGAATAATAGGAAAAATGACGTTATCATCATCCTTTCTTGAACATCATGAAATCAATCCTCCAGCTCTGAACTTCCTAATAGTTCAGTATTACCTGGGCATAATAAGAATTCACTGCTATTTCTCTTAAAGCATCTTCCTCACTGTTAACATGACGACTCTCACAAACCACCTGTTTTAATGTATGTTAACCCCCCCACCTCAGCAGTGATTATTTATTTACGTTAACCTGAGCCAGCGTGTGCCAGCTGTCACTCGCGCCAGCGTTTCATTTCGCTTTCTGCAGCCAATGATATTTAATACAACCATTCAATAGAGGAACCAGCAGGTCACATGCTCCATGTTGGCTCCAGGTCTGTGCGTTCCTCAGATTCTATGCTGTGTTTACTGAGAGCCTTGATGGCTGCCTACATACTTCAGTTTCACTCATTGTCGGAGCAGCCAATCAGATTCATCTGAGAGTTTGGCAGCTCAGAGGACAGAGCATGGGGATGAGGAGGCCTGTGTCTGATAACGCTCTGATGGGCTGTTTATCCTGGGACTACTCATGTCATATTCTAAACTGAGCTGACAGTGGGAGCTTCACTTCTCAGGTAATGCTCATACATTCTCATTATTTTATATCAGGAAATGGCTGCTGTTTTCACTGTCTTAATAGCTTCATTTATATTTTCCTGTAATTGCAGGCTGTGGTGCTTTTGAAGGCGGATGAATTATCTTGCATGTGTGTTGTGGTTGTAGTAATACTTCTCTGTGGTGGAGCTTTGACACTGCTCTCGCTGGATTGTGTTTCACTGTCCCCAATTGTGATTAGTTATCACGCGCCCTAACAGTTCCGCTTTAGATCTTGCATGAACCATGAAATAAAAGAAGCTCCTAATTGTTGATTATGAGCTGCTGTCCTGTGCTTACACCTGTCTGCACTAATGTAGCAGCCATTTAAACACTTAAGAGCAAGAATGTTATGTTTTACCACAATGTGTTGACAAACACATTTTGTGTATCTTTTGTAAACCTTGATTTACATTACAATGCAACAGTCAGTGTGGTATTAGTTTGTAATAATTGTGTAATAGGGATGGGATGTTATTCTGAGGCGATTTCCACTTGATAATAACAATGGTGATTATGGTAACTGGAAGATAGTATTACAGTAGTGTTTCCAAAGCAATATCCAGGTAATAGCTTGGCAATAGGAATTACTATAGGCTACTATGAGAAGCATCATATGTTCATCATACATTTTTGTGAATCGGTGTTGATAATTACCACATTATGAAGGTGAAATGCATCCTCCCTTATGTTACATGCACAGTGTCAATTTTTACCATGCTATTATTTAATGATTACTATAGGATAAGAAGGTATTAGTATAACGTTGTGTCCCTATTACATAATTACGATGTTACTTAAGTGTAATGTAAAATGTTACCATATTTAATATTGACAACAGGCAGTAGTACATAGAACTGAACCTTTAAGCTGTAATCATACCAGTCTTAAATATATTCTCCTAGACATGTTATTTAGTTTGCTTTACAGCCTCAACATATTTCATTGTGAAACCGCTCTTTATGCTCTGTTGCTCTTTTTCGGTTTACTCAGTAGGTTGCTATGAGCAGGCAGGTCCTCCATCCAAATCCATCATGCCACTCTGCAATGAGGAGCCCATCTGCCCCAAGTTTCAGCCCAACATCTTTGACCCCCTCCGCTGCCATGACTGCCTGCGCCAGCGGCACCTGCACACTGGTGCAGGAGAGAAATCTGAGGTGGTACCACAGCAGAAATCCACAGGAGGCACTGGAACCGGGGGTATAACTGGGACTGGGAATGGAATCGGGACTGACACAGGTGTGGTGTTGACACCAATTCCATATCAGGCAGAGGAAAAAGACACCAGCAGCAAGGTAAGGAAGAGGACAAGCCAGAAAGGAAGAGGGAGGGAACTGTGCAACATAGCTGGTCAACAGAATAGAGACGAGGACATGAGTAGAATATGTGCTGAGAGATGGGATTAGCTGGATGTGAGGATTGGCAGTTAGAGACCAATAGAAGTCACAGGTGGAATCAGCAAGACATCTTTTTTTTCTCAGATCAGAAATATAATGAAAAATTCATCATGACACTGTGAATGACAAATTATATATTGGAGTTGATCTTCCAATGAACCCTTTGGACAGCAGCCATTTTGATGAGTTACACTAGAAAAACCAAAGGAGTTGCATTTAGCTTCCTCAACTTCAGGGTACATGCAAATCCACTGCCATACTCTCATGACTTGCATGAACTGAATAAAGCAATTAACGTCATCAGTGACACCTGTACTTCCTTTCTAAAATATGTCAAGATGGCTGCAGTGCTAAGGGTCCAACAACTCAAAGGTCAGGGTTGCAATTTATGAATAAAACACCATCATCAGCACCTCCTACATACACATTTAGTCGGATTACATACGAGTCGTTGTGGCCTTTCCATGAATTCAGAAAAGAGACAGAGAATGGTAACAAGCAAGAGCAAAGCTCCTGATAAGCAGTGGCTCTTATTATAAATTAACAAAGCTGGATTCCTTACTGGCCTCTTTGGAATCTCTTGCAATTTTAGACAAGAGGGACAATGTAAAGATAGAGTGGGCATCTTTACGGTAATAAAACTGTAACACCTCTACACATGACTGCAGTTGTTTAGTGACCGTACTATATCTGACATCATGCTGTATACACTATACTGAATCTTGGTACTCAATTTTTTTTTTGCCTGAATGTTTCCTTAAAGTTGTAGAGATTAGTGTCAGCGACACATATTTACACATAGTCTTTTCACCTTTTTTGACAACCTATTTCAATTGATGGTTTTATGGCCTGAAGAAAATGTTGAAATTTTAATGAGAAAAGCCACAAGCCAGGTTGAGTTACAGAGGTGTAACTCTAATCGAACAGCAGACTTAACATGTGAGTGTGTCAGAGAGGACGTGCACTATTCAGCTTATGTTTAATCTTTAAGATGGAGCAAGACAGACAGTTCTACGATTGTTGTTTAGGTAGATTCTGATTCTCATATTAAGTGTATTTTGTACGACTCTATAAGCTAAAAAAAGACATCTTTTTAAGCATCACTTTTGTTTAAAGGTAAGGTTCTGTTGTGAGTTAGTGAGAGACAAGATGCTCTCTAATGTTGTGATTGGCCCATGTCTTAATGTGTCACCCTATCAGGAGGATTCTGATGGTCTGTCAGTGGTAAGCAGCTACTGTGATGTCAATGGAGGACGCCCAGGTTATCGGGAGAGCTCTTTGTGCATCCTGAGCCCTGACTGTGAGCTTTATATCTGTGACGGAGACGACGACGACAGCACTGACAGGTGGGTGCAATGGATGGTGATAATAAGTCAATGATACTTAATTTAGACTTGTCATGTAAACATAAATGTGTAAAATAAGTGGTTTAGTGAGCTTGGTGTCATAACAATGCCATTTAACCATGTAAAAACACAAGTGGTTACTGTAGAACAAATCTCATAAGTTATACTCACAATCTCAGATCCAAAACTTTTATATAGTGCATATTATTTCCCTGAATTTTATATTACATATTTAGATTTTCTGTCTTCCCTCTCTTTGTTTCTTCCGCTCTTCCATATCTGCTCTTTTCACTCTTCTCCCAACTCCTGGTCCATGTAGCTGTCGTGATCAGAGTGACTACAAGGGATTCAGTGGCTCCATCAGTGGAGAGGACGAATATCTGCCAGTACATCGACTGTCAACCAAGCTTGACATGACTCGGCTTGACCCACCACCCCACCGGCCCAACCCTCGGGCCTGGATGGATGAAGCTCGAAACAGAAACAGCTTCACTGGGCGTTCAGGTATGTGAAAGCTGACCTTGTATGTTTTTATATTTGTCAACTGTTGTCATTCATGTATTGTATATACTGTAGATGCAGATGTATTGTATATACTGTAGATGTAGTTGAAAGGAGTTGGAGAAACACTCAGGCATCTTCCAATCTCTCTTTTAGTGGAATACATAGGCCTCAGTATGAGTTCTGTGGACTGAGCCTTCAGTTAACTTATGAGTTACTGCACTCAACCAGTCCATATCTAGTTACAGCCAGGTGTTCTTTACTTGGCAATACCGTTTGATGTCATCAGCTGAGGTGTCCCACAGCAATTATCAGTAATACAATATAGCTCAGTTTGTGTCAAGAAGCCTCTGGTAGTGGCTTAGTTGTTGAACTTTGATGTGTGTTTCTCCTATTTCCTTTGGCCCTCCTTCTTTCTATTTCTGTCACACTGCCTGACTCTTTTCTTATTCAAGGGATAAAAGACGAGAGAGAGAAGCGTGAAAGTGGCTACTTCTCTTTGGGGAGGGCAGCTGGTGCCCGTTCACTCTGTGATAACAGCCCACCTTCTCCTTTCCGGCATTTTGAAAAAGGACATCCCATCTTCAGCAACAGAAATATTGAACCCAAAGACACCATCCCTTTTAGAAACCCTAATCTTGGCATGGCTTCTGAAAGACAGATACCAGAGCATTCAGATGAAGATCTCCCTGTGGAAATCCCACCTCCTGACCCCTATGAAATTGCCATTGAAGTTGAGGCACAAGTTGGCCCTCGCACTCCAAGTCCAACTCCTTTTAAGATAGCAGAGTCACTGGCCTCAACAGGCCGGAAGAGTTTCAATAGTTCATATAGCCGGGGAAACCCTCCATCTCATGTTTCTTCCTATCAACAATCAGGACGATATGATTCCTCAAAGCATAGTTTAACTCTCCAATCTCGCTCTTCTTCTCCCTCACGTGGAAATGTACCTTTCAGGCGCAGTGAGTCCACTGTTTCCCTTAGCAGGCGTAATTTTGATGGTGGAGGGTGGTCTCAAGGGACGGAGCCCGGATCCAGAAGCTCCTTGCAAAGTGCACATGCCCGACGGTTTGAGTCGGGAACACTTCCAAGAAACTTCAAATCACTTGCTGGTTCATTCAAATCCCAATCCAGCACGGTTTCTGATTTTAGGAGTGCCTTGAGGAAAACAGAAGTAAATGGTACTTTGAGTTCTCGGGGTCAGGACAGCAGAAGCTCATCCCCCTCAAGGAGGGACTATAACTCTCAACACCCAATGTCGCTTCGTAAAACTGAAACCATAAGCAGTTCTCCACAAGGATATGGGTGTGGCAGTCGTACTTCATCTCCAACTAGGAGAACTTCTTCAAGTCGACATGACAGTCACAGTTCCTCACCAAGACAGCCGGACAGCAGAAGCTCATCTCCTTCCAGGAGGAACTATAACTCTCAACACCCTATATCTCTCCATAAAATGGATACCAGAAGCAGTTCTCCACTTGGACATGGACGTGGCAGTCGTACTTCATCTCCTACTAGGAGAACTTCTGCAAGTCAACGTGACAGTCACAGTTCCTCACCACCAAGGA
The DNA here is from genome assembly GCA_016785285.1 of Brachirus orientalis. NCBI lineage: Eukaryota > Metazoa > Chordata > Actinopteri > Pleuronectiformes > Soleidae > Brachirus > Brachirus orientalis. The sequence goes on along the minus strand of JAFBJR010000367.1, from coordinate 1,973,810 downwards.
GAAATTACAGCTCATCTAGCCAATCCCTCTTACATAAATCTGAATCAATTATGTCTCTGAATGGACGTAGTCACTATGGACGCTGTGGGTCACCAATAAGAGAAGGCTATGATATTGAGAGCCAGGCTCTGTTGCGAAATTCAGCAAGGAATGGACTGAATGATCAAGAAAATGAACAGGAAAGTCCCACCATGTCTTCATCCAGGCAAGGTTATAACAGACCGAATCAATCCATACTCCGTAAGTCAGAATCAAATCCTGTCGGTAGCAATCGAGGTCATGACATCTGTAGTTCCTCCACTGGAAGAAGAGGCTATGAAACCCCTAATCAATATCAGCTAAGGAAAACAGACGCAAGTGGTCCATTAAACAGCCGTAATCATGAAAGTCATAACTCTTTGCCTTCAAGGAGAAGCTATGAAGCACCTTCTCAGTCTCTGCTGCGCAAATCTGATGGAAACAGGTCTGTGAGAAGTTGTGATATCCACAGTTTGTCACCTTCAAGGAAAAGCTTTCATGGTTCAGAACAACACTTACTACGGAAAACACAAACTAGCAGCTCCCTGCACAGCAAAAAACCCAACAGCCGCAACCCTTCTCCCACTGGAACAGGCAACAGTGACCCACCCGGATATTCCGTCCTCAGAAATGCCACTAATGGAGGATCCAGTCATTTTTTTCAGAGAAAAAATGCTTACAATGACACAAAGTCTGACTCTAAACACTCACCACGGTCCTGGCGGGAATCAACTCATTCTCTTCGGAGCTCTTCATTATCTCGTTCAGCTTCACCCTCAAGACAGACCACAAATGGGAACAGAACAGCTCCTGTCACCTTGGAAACTCCTCGGAGCCCCAGCAGCAGCATCAGATCTGGGGCTGGTAGACACATCCATGAGGATCACTGCCTCTCTCCTAAAGAAAAAAGGCCCACCATCCGAACACGCAGCCCTTCTCCTTCACCTCAAATTCACATGGGGAGGCACACTTCCTCTCAGAGCTCCATGGAGTCCTCTGAGTCAGCCCAAATGTCAGCGGGGTCCACAGGAAGGAACAGGGAGGAGTATGCAGTAATGGCGGACCTGCCAAAAGTCAAAAGAATCCATCTGAGGGAAGGACCAGAGCACATGGGACAGCCTCACAATCAGCAAACCCCTCGCAGACAGGAACTCTTCAAACCAGCGAGGTTAGACTTTGATTTACCTCAGTAAACACAGTACCTGAGTTAAATGATATAATATGTACAATGTCTGCACTGAAATCTAACAATGCCAAGACTAATGGTACATAATCTTTTGAGTAGTGCTCTTACATCAGTCAAATTGTTTCCAACACTCTATAGAAAATAGTATTTCTATTCAATTTAATGGACCATTTCATTGTGGTCGCCTTTTAATGACATAATCAGCTTTACTGTCTCTGCTATAAAGTCTGGGGTAAAACCCACTATGAATTATCACAGTGAGAAAGGACATATTGCTGCTCCCTGACATCGTCCACCTGACTAAGAGGCAGAAATAGCACCCTGTGCTACAATAAATAGTGAAACTGTCCAGTAACATGGATCATTTTGACCAAACACACTGATTACCTGTGTGTGCTTTTCCAGCCACTCCTTGAGCAAACATCCATCCAGAGAGTGGGATGAGACTGTGGACACTGAAAGAGAATGGCACTATGGTGGCAGCGGTTACCTTTCTCGGGCTCATTCCTCCACCTCGTTACAAGTAGGTTGAATGCTTGGGGTGAAGAAGACGTTCAATAACAATATTTTTTAAAATTCTTCTCTTGATCCAGCCGTGTATGTCTCTGTTTTATTTGGGTAACCTTAAAAAAGTGAACATACTGGGCAACACTTCTTCCTTTTGTCTTTCCAGTGAATTGATCATAAAGAATATTGGATTTCTGAATCTCAAAGCACAGAGTGAATTGCATGAACATACATAGAGTAGAAGAGCTGGAAACTGGAGCTTAAAATCAATAAAACATTTTTTCCAATACAAGTTATTCCATTATAGCAGAACTGTGGTTTGTGCTCTGTTACCTCTGTTGGTTTCTCTTCCCTGATGCGTTAATGCTTAACCACATTATCTACATTGGGGCCAAAGGAATTGGGAATATCATTCTGAAGGTTTTTTTAAGTCGAACTTCAGTTCGGTATTCACAGTTAAATTTAAAACATAATGGAGCATTATCACCTGAGATACCATAAAAATATTTAAAATTTGGAACAGAATTTGACTAGAACAATCAAAAATACAACAATTGCAGTGTTTCAAATTACACTGTTTAGCCCCAATAACTACAAGCTTTTCTTCTTCAGAGGTCCGGAAGTCCCACAGCAGATGAAAGCAGTTCTTGGAAAGGTGGTCACCACAAAGTAGAACAAATGCAGGTATGTGTTTCACCCAGTCCATTCATGGCAAATTTGAGATCTCTTAAGCTCTTTTCAGACATGAACTCTGGGTAATGTCCAGAGCTTTGGGTCAGGACATTCTCCAGAGCTTGTAGCAAGAGATTCTCTGGGTGCAGTCCGACACCAGAAGGATCTTTGGAGGATCCAGGTGAAGAGTTGGTGCCAGGTTTCAGCATACATACTGTACTTTACATACAGGAGGCAGGAAACTAATCACTCACTAATCATGTTCACTCATTCTGTGTCTGTGGATCCTGCAGAGTCCTTCCAGCCACACTGTAACTTAAGCTCTCGCAGACATTGACCAGAATTTATACTCAGGGCTGGCAGGAGACTCTCCTGAGTGAATTTTGCAGACATTTGTAGTCACACATTCAGCCCTTCTGCACAATCTCCAAAGAATCTCAAGAGTCTGAAGGCAGCTTTACTGTATGGCTCTGTAGAAACAATCTCCCACTCTCTATTATACCATATGGGAAGTGATGTCATACAGTTGATTTTCCCTTATCCACCATCTTTGAAGTGAATGCCAAAAAACCTCAAGCCCACGTGGTTTGATGAATTTTATTGCAGCTGAGTCTCTTTTAATAGATGCAGTCTTTCTGCGTCATATTTACTAGACTGTAGCTGGCAGCTTATCCAGTGTTGACACACATTATTTCCATAATTGTACGGCTTTTCATGCACTTGGCAAACAAACCTGCTGGCATGTCTTTACAATGTGTGGTTTTTAAAATTCTCTGCATGTTTTGTGTTTGTGTGTAGACTTCACCTACACCCTACAGGCATTTCATAAGAATGACTGAGCTTTGTCAATTGTGGTCTGCTGGGGCATGTGTTGAAATTCCTGAACTGAAACCAATAGCTACCAAGGGAGGATTTCGGTGGAGGGGGAGTGTCACTCTATATGGAATCCCAAAAGATGTTTAGTGAGAAAAATATATCCAGTAAAGTAAATAACCCTTTCCATGTAATGGAATTCTGATCAAGTTATTATTCCTTATTATCCTGATTCTGAGAAAGTCCTTAGAAAGGAAATATCACATGATCCCACTCACGTTCTCCATGATGAGTTTCAGCTGTACCATCGGCAGCGTACTATAGAATGGAAAGCAAGCCAAAAGAAGTTTGGATTTATTCCAGAGGCCATCAGAACAGCTCAAGAATTGTTCAGTTTACGTTATAAATGCACTTTGCCTCACAGAAACCTGAGTAGACATCTAAAGTTCTTATTCAACATATCTGTTTTTTTTTATTTTTTGTGGGTTTTTTGTGTTTCTGAGTGTGAATTTAATGACCTTTGCATCAAAGTACAAATAAAATGCGAATTCTAATGCCTGCTTTATACTCCATAATGGGATATTTTTACATGTGTCATGCAACAGAAATTACAGACAGAAAGTGTTGCTTGACACCTTTTATGTCACACATCTGTCACAACTTTCTTATGTTGCGTACACACATATTTGTCACACAATGTGATCGGTAGTCATCTCCTGCATGTAGATGTTTCCTCTTTAACTATCAAAAGGAACCATACGTATCCTGATGTTCTTTTGATTGGTTCAGTAGACGCACTGGCCTCCCCGTTTCTTGTGCTTCTGTTGTCTTTGCAGTTTATGTAAATTCAAACTCTCTTCCTCCTTAATTACATCAACAACGTCATCTAATGTATCCATTATCAAAATAATGAAAAAGAAGCACAGATGTAGCAGACACCAGGATGATACAATCTAACATGTCACCTGAAAGAATCCGCTGGAGATATACTGTAACTGTCATACAACTTGTGCATTGTTTTCGTGTGACAGTCTTTAGAAGTGTGGAGCATTGAAGTTTAAACCTTTTTTATTTCTAAATAATTATACACCCTTACAAACACAGTTATGGGTAGTATACTCAATTTCTGCCCATACACTACTAAATGTTACACACAGGATCTTTAAACTGGGCCTTGTGGAACATTTTAAGTAATATGAATTGAACTTAATTAAGCTGAAATGATTTTACCTGACTTGAAATTGACCCCCAGTATTTTTGAGAGTCTTGGTCCAAGGGGAAAAAAACATGCAGTGAGACCTTGCACTGACTCTGCATGTGATATACATTGTTGCTACTACTAAAACTAATAACAATAATAGGGTCTAAAATGTTCCTCATGTGGCTTGGGAGGCTGGGACCCTCGCTTATGGTCCCTCTGACCCTCAGCAGGTCCTCGGGCCTCAGGTTTTGGACAGAGCAGAAGCAGCACCGTGTGGTTCTTTTCTCAAACTGTCTTCGCGGATCCGCCCAGGAAGTGGCAGAAAGACAGAGGCAGAGCAGATATTCGGCCAACTCACACGTAACATTAGCTTCTCTCTGTCTTTACACAAAGTGGGGGAACTGTCGCTTTATCATCCACACGTTCACTCATGTTTATCCGGATTAAAACCCGTTCTTTTTAAAGACAGGACAAACAACTGCCGTGGACTCTGGCGCTTCTCTAGACTCTGTGAACATGGCTATGAATGGCGGGGCTTCACTTTAACGTCACTGCTCTGCGAGTGAATAACGTTTTTACCAGAGACGACGAAACTGTGTTTAAAGTTTGAGAGCAAGAAGAGTGTTTTGTTTGTTTGTTTTTGTGCGCTAACGGTGCCTTAATTTTGTCTTTCTTTCACTGTGTCCGGACCCTGGTATCATGACGGTAAGTTCCACCGCTCCGTGAAAAGCACTTTGTTTTTCCTGTCTGTCACTTCTTCCTGCGTTTATATCGCAAATGAAATCTGGCCTGGCACAAGCCTGTGTTACACTGAATACATAAGTGGAGCTGTCGAGTCACGATTTACTAAGTACAACTTATTTTTCATCATGTCAGTGTTCAATATTACATATCGTAGATAACGAATACTACAGATTTCTGAGCCGAACTTAATTTTGACTCGTTATATCTACAATGAATGTATTTTACTGTATGTGTTAGGACTATTGGAGATATTTGAAATAAACATTGCCCAGTCATAGCTGGAAATCAAGGAGTAACAGTTACCATTGAGGCAGGAACATGCTTTTTAGATAAATAGTTAAAATGAATTACTATAAATATTTTTTCCATTTACAATTTAATAAAAGTTCAGTACATAATGAAATAATGCACAGAAATATAACACAGAGATGCTTTCAATGATTCCCTTCAGATTTGTTTGCCTTTGTACTGTAACAAATTTTCCCTTTTACTATCAGACATTTTCTATAACAATTGCCAGTGATGATTGACTGATTTGTACATTTTTATTGTGGAGAGCTTTTGGTCCAGTCCAAGCAGAAATGATTACAAATTATTATTATTTATTTCAGCTGTTGTCTGTATGTCCATGTTCTTAACTGAGTTAACCACATTTAAACATTTCTGTTGTATTGTGACATGTCAGTCCTCAGGTCTGTTGCACTTTTGCCTGTTGACCCCCTCAGTGTTTACAGTTGCAGGAAGTGTTTATAATTAGTAGCTTGCATGTGTCAGTTTGTTACAGCAAGCTCTGATGTTTTGTGTTTGCTCAGACATGGTTTTACTCGTGGCTAATCTAGTTAACAAAACAGAAACAAGTGAAGGGGAAACCCATACATGCTGTAATCTATGCTCATTGGAGACAGAGGCCAGGAAGACGTTGTCTGACGCTGTCACCACTGTTTGACCTTCTTTCCACTGTTGCAGAAGGACAGGTCACTGATCTGAAAACACAAAAACACCACATTATGGTTATTCCTAATAGATGCCAGCCTTCTTTCTATTTTCCCCTCTTGACTGCTTCTTGACCTTGCTTTTGGGCATGTATAGACAAGATAACTTTTAATTATGGTGAGGTTTGGCACATTTTAGCATGCTCCACTTGCAAATTCTCATATATAAACACACAGTTTGACTATGCAGAAAACACTCACTCACTCATTTTACACCGCTTTGTCCACTGAGGGTCGCGGGGGACGCTGGTGCTGACATAGGGCGAGAGGCAGGGTACATCCTGGACAGATTGCCAGTCCATCACAGGGCCTATGCAGAAAACCCCCCAGAAATATCTTTCAAATTGAATTATACAGTTTATATAATGCAGGTGTATCTGCTGTTTTTCCTACATCATGAGGGTGTTTGTTTGTGTTTCTCTGTTTGCGAAGAAATTTAATATTTCTCAATTTAGTATTTCTTTCTAACAGTCTGTTAGCAATCATGAGACCTCAACAATTGTCAGATTAAAGAAGATCAGTATCATAAATGAACTGGATTACACTGAGAGAAACTGGGTGGAGCTGTGGTTTACAAGAACACAAGTCAAGTCAGGATGGGAATATGAATACAGAACATGTCTGTTCGGTGATGACAGAACAGACATACATGTATAAGAGTTCAAAGTTCAGTGGTAACGATAAAAAATAAGCAAAACTTGTTTGTAATGTAGATCATTTTGAAAAGGTGATGGGAATGAGACCAGGTTGAAAATGGAATGTATTCTGGAAAAAGTTGCCTAATCTTAATCTGGGATCAGCACTTCTTGAGGTACCTTGCGCATGTTTTCCTCTTCCTGTCATCAAGTCTAAAGCAAAAGCAGGCCTGTTCCTGAAAACGGTGCACGGTAGCTAGGACATCTTCTATTGTATCGTCTCCCACTGCACAGCTGAAATTTCATAATGTGCAACAGAGTTGAGTTATTACATAGGAGTGACTGACCACACCGGTGTTCCCACTGCAAATCTCACAAGCTTCCAAATCTCTCATTCCTGCACCAAGGATGTACTACTTTTCCTGTTGGCTGTCTGTATATTATTTGTGAGGGTGCAGTAACTGTTGACTGTCCTGTACTGTCATTCTTATTTCCTGTCATTTTCACACCTCCTGCATCTGTCTTTAAAGCCACTGGCTATTTTGCATATCTACAAGGGTACTTTGAAAACTTCTTGGCCTCAACCAAAAATAACTCTCATTAGAAAGATTGTTCTTGTGTTATTTTCAACATTGTCTTCTGCATAAACTTTACATGACAAGGTGGTAACAGGCCTTCATTTGATCATCCGTAGTTGCGGATTTTAGGGAGTGGGCCGTCTTCGGTGCTCCCCACCTTAGTGGAGAACATTTTTTATGCTTAAATAGCTAAGTAAAAAGGTTGACTGTCTTTGGGAGCCATTCAGTTGTCATGCAGATACAGTATTCGATCATAGTTTTGGCTTCTTTCTGTCTTGTTGAATTTTTGGGCTTCACTCGCACCTACTGATTTTCAAAGGGCATCATTTGCAAAGAAACTCTGATGTTTTTTCTGCACAGTGATCTAAGGTTTTATAGTCTACAGTTATACACCAGATTGGGAATTATACTTCCTTGTTTACAGGTGGATTTTTTTGAAGTACAATCGCATTTTGCAGAGTAGAGGTCAAGTGATTAGTTTTTCTATGACCACTGGTAACATCTGTATGGAGCAGATGTTTTTGATCCCTACTGTGTTGTGTTCTGCTGGTTTTGTCTTTTTCCTCCATCTGATAAAATACTAGTATTGAAGTGTAATGCAGGGCTGTATATAGAAAAAAATCTAATTACAATGTCATTGACATAGTGTATATACCACCAATATATATCACAGTATTTCTGTCAATCTTAAAGGTACCCCTTTACTCTGAAGTAGAATGTAAAGATGGGAAAAAGGTTATTTTGCTTTAAATATAGTTTATTTTTGTACAAAAATTTATTTTTGCATTATAAAAATCACAATTAGATATTTTACCCATATCGTTCATACTGTTGTTTGTAAAAAAAAAAAAAAAAAAAAGGCAAAAATCAACCAGATTATTTGACCTTTGGATTAATTTGTTGACCAATGTTGCTGAACAGCAGAACAGCCCCCTGCTTGCAACATGCGCCTGTCAGGATATTACACAGGACTACATGGACTTATATGGACTGATCACATTTTACTGAATTATTTTCATGTTTAACAGTAAATGCTGAAGTTGCATTAGCTATCGCAGTGATTGAAAAGCAACGGAACAGTCAAAACATAATGTATGTGCATAAAGTATTAATGTAAACACTTGCTGGTATCGGTACTGGTTTTGCAAGTTTCAACTTTTTTGGTAAAACAAGTTTCTCCACAACAGAGAGTAATATGTGTCATTTGTGGCAAAAAAATCTGCATTTTATCTGCTGTATAGTGATGTTAAACAAGTGGAGCACACACTTTGCTGCTCATTTCTTGTTCATGGATGTTGTTATATTAAGAATGCCCCACCTTTCACACTGGATTTCTAATGGGCTTTGTCCCAGTTTTTTTTCTTTTTGTTCCAGTTAACCCGCTTTTTTTCTTTTTGTTCCAGTTAACCCGCTTTTTTTCTTTTTGAGAGCTGCTTGTGATACTGTATAAAGGTCTCCATGACAGACACAGATAATAAGCCTGATTTGCACAGTAAACACAGTTCTGTCCTTTTGTTAGATTTCTATCAAACATTTACATGAAGGTCAGTGAACCTGACATTGTTCTCTTTCTTTCTTTCTTTCGGCCTCGCAGCCTGACCTCCTGAACTTTAAGAAGGGATGGATGTCAAAACTGGACAACAGCGGAGAGGTAAAGTAAAGCTGAGGTCATGTCCACCATATTCACTGCCTTCTTGACTCATTCCTTCATTCCTAAGAAGAACATTTGTGTGTAAACGATAGTGTCAGATCATCCTTGTAATGTAATAACAGTAATAGCTTGGTGGCTTTAGGCACAACAGGTGTCTGCTGTCTTTGAAGGGCAAGTTTGAGTGAAATCGTTTCTCACTTCACACATCACAAGTCCTCACTTTATCATGAGGACTCTATATGTAACTAATAAATATGTTGACCTATCTAAAAATTTAACATTAATTCCACACTTTTTGTTGTTGCATTCTCAGATATTGCTTATTATTTTGAAACTTTTTGTATTGTTTTGACTGAAGCTTTGCTGATCTCGCTTCAGTCTTGAATTAATTCATAATGTCATGTTTTTAGTGGAAGAAGCATTGGTTTGTTCTGACTGATGCTGGACTGAAGTACTACAGAGACTCAAGTGCAGAGGAGGTAAGTTTTTCTAATTAAACATATTCGCTTTTTCATGTCTTTCTGTTGCATATTACCATCTCCATTATGGCATTTATCAAAACAAAATGGCAGGAATGTTCCAAGCATAAACAAGTATGGTGTATAGTTTCTGACAAGGAAAAGGTGTAAGAATGTATCCTGTTTCTGTGAAGATTGTGATTGTTTTGTTATTTTTTTCTGTGCAGAAAGACGATATGGATGGAGAGATTGACCTGAAACACTGTGTAAATGTGTCTGAGTTTGATGTGGAGAAGAACTACGGTTTTCAGATACAGGTTAATATCTTTGTGACTGGTTGTACTTTTTTCATAAGACATATACCCACTCTGTGTGTGTTTCATTTTATTTTTTTACTCTGTCACTCTGTACAAATCATGATTTTGATCTCTTTCACTATCCTCTTTACCTTTCTCTGTATTTCTCCTTTTATCATTTCTATCACATTTCACATCTGTTACATGTTTCCATCTCCTTAACTTGTGTCCTCGTTTGTTCTTTAGACAAGAGAGGCCGTGTTCACACTGTCTGCTATGACGGCTGGGATCAGGCGGAACTGGATTGAGGTTTTAAAGAAGTCTATTAGGCCGAGCAGCTCTCCGGACCTCACACAGTAATTGGAGTTGAATTATTGTTCATAAATGCTTGGACTTAATAACTATTAATTTAGCATTTTTTTGCTAAATTAATAGTTATTAATAGACCGGACACACTGGCCGCTAATGCTCTCACAGCCAATGGTACTTTATTGCCTAAAATTGACCTACATATTGTTTATCATATATATGATAAACAACATTTATTTTCTCAAGAGTGGAGTGCCAACAAACAAGATATGTTTTGTTTTCATAATGACTCACTACCAGCTGGGTGATTACCCTGAGGATTTCTATTGATGGCATTGATGACTGTGATAGATGAATTTCATCTTTAATTTATTTGATATCGGAATTATGAGGCTATCAGCTAAAAGAAGAAATCCTGCCAAGATTCATTCATTTTTAATTTGATTTATTTATCTTTTCTATAGATTATCAGACAGCAACAGTGACAAGGAAAACTCACATTCACGCTTTCTGCAGTCTTCCCGTCGCCCGTCGTCACGCCACAATGATGTCCAATCAGAAACTCCGACCCTCGTGCCTCCCACTCAGCGTAGGTTTGACTATGTTGAACTGTCACCTGTTCAAGCATCATCCAGTCCTCTTCCATCCAGTCAGAGGGAAGCAGGAGAGGGGCAGGGGAGGGAGCACATCCATTGGCAGGAGGAGAGGAACACAAACAGCCAGTGGGAGGCATTGCTTTCCAGGAAGGGCACGAGCACAGGATCAAATCAAAGGCTTCGCTTGGAGGACGAACTGGAGAAAAAGTGGGCTGAGTTTGAACGCATGCCTTTGAAGGAGATGAGCGCTTTACCAATGGGACCACGACCCTCCAGCCAGTCAGCCAATGAGGCGCTGCAGAGGGAGGTAGTGCGTGGAGATGATTTTCCTAATTTGCGAAATGAATAAAATGCAAATTAAACCCTTCATCTGTTTGGATGAAGTTGAAATTTCCCATTTCTGTCTTTTAGCTTTTCAATCTATTTTCTGACTTTTCGCTATTCAGCAGTGTTTTCCTTTTGAAATATTGGACATTTAACAATAACTGATGATTAAAGGAAGTGCTATGAAAAAATCCATGAAGCTAAGTTGAAAATACTGCTGAGACTCATGCCTGTTCTGTCTCTGTGTGTTTTGATGTGCATCTTGGTTTTAATCTAGAGACTGTAGACTCTGATACTGAAGCTGTTAACTCGTGTCAGGCTGTCTGATCTTCAAAGTTTTGCTTAGCTTTTAAATAGACATAGACAGTTGGTAAATTAATGTCAAACAGAAGCCTTTGTGCATTTCTTCATGTTCTTGTGTTAAAATTTCTTTAGCTGAAATGTGATAAGGTCAACTATTAGAGAAAATGAAGTTCAGTTATTTTAACTTGATCACTGCAGCAAACATGGAGTCCAACTGTGCATAAACATAGGCATTTGGTTGCCATCTTTGTCGCTCAGTGGGCTTTACCTCTTCCCTTGTCTTTTCTCAGGTGGCGTCACTGAGGCAGAAGCTGGAGGATCTACATCAGGGGGGAAGAGTAAGGGGTGGGATTGGGGTAGGAGGAGGTGGAGGAGGGGGAGAAGATGTATGGACAGGCTGTGGTCCTGACTCTCCCTGCGGCCGCAGCCTGGCTGCCATGGAGCGAGCTCACCAACAGATGGTGGAGGAGCTGCAGAGGCAACATGAACGCCAGGTGAAGGAGCTGGAGACAGAGAAAAACAGGCTTCTGCTGGAGGAGACACAGGACACGGCACGAGGTCAGCAGACTGTAGTGATGGTTATGATTAAGTTTTAGAGTTTCACTTAACTTATTCAGTGTCTGCTCACTGTAAGTCAGGAGGTAGAATAGAGAGTGTAAGTGTGTAATTTCCATTGTGTATTCTTTCCATGTCAAACCATATTTAAAGAAAAAAGTAAACAATGTATTATTAATAGGACATCAGTACTCTGTAATGCTTTCATTCCACTACTTAGCACTCTTCTTTACAAATGGGATTCGATATTAGTAGATTTTATTTGCTGATAATGCATTACTGTCATATTTAAAGCTGTAACAGACAACATGTTGGTTTATTATGATGTTATAATGATTGTCAGAAAATGACACAATCTGTATTTGTATTGATTCCCTATAAGCCCTGCTTTAACTTTCTTATTATTTTTTTCTATGTGGACTTTTGTGGAAAAACAATGATTTGTAATGTCATAATGGGACTGTGTTATTCCATGTCCACAACAGTGTAGTGAAAAGCATTCACCAGTTATCTGCACATAAGGATGTTGAGTTTGTCATAACACATCACCAACTCTGAGAAAGAGTACATGTGTCTTTGGTGGCATCTTACTACCAGATGGCAGTTGCCGTACAGGAACCACAAGGAAACTTAAGATGTTTGATGCCCTTAAACACTGCACCAACTTTAAAAAACATTACTGTTATCAAGAGATCATGTTAAAGTTTTGCTTCTGTTTCAGTGATGGAGGCTTTGCGGAAGAAACACAAAGAGGAGTTGGAGAGAGAGGTGGAGACAGTGAAGAGGCTGAGCTGTGGCATGCTGGACTCACAGACTTTGCGAGCTCAGGAACAGTAAGACATTTCAGTATATTTTCTGTAAAGGGGGATACTGAGCATCGAGACACTGGTGGTCATATGAAACACTAATATACTAGCCTTATTTTTCTATTAGCATGACACACAGTTTCAAAAAAAACAGAACTCATGTGTCCTGTATACGTATCTTGCCTTAAAAATATATTCTTGTTTTTTGCCTGGCCCTCGGTCTCGAACAGTGCAGCCCAACACTGGTAATGTATGTGAATAGCTCTCTTGTGCTTTTAAGTGCGAGTTAGTTGACCACAAAAGGGTTTTTAGTCAAATAAAAGGTAGAATTTGCAGACTGTACAACAATTCAGGGTTTCTCATCTGAGCAAGGCCATTACAGCAGCAGCCACTGAGTCTCGATAGGCACTAGAGGAATGTAAAAGCATTTGGTCATGGATTAGTTTTCCTTTATAAGCTTCACAAGGCCTTTGACACAATGCTACGTCAATGCTGCTACTGGAACCTGTGTTTTAGGGCTTAGCTGTGTTGCCTACTCTGCACTTTTATGCTGTTAGCGCTCTTCCTTATTTTTGTGGTTATTGGTCATGAGCTGTAAAGAAGTTTTGAACCAGTACGGAATACTTTTCTCTTGTAAATTGAAAAAACACAGCCATGCCTTCTCACAGCATCATTTTGTTTAATGCAAAATGCATTGTTATATAATGCCATACTTCAGATGTGAACAGTTAAGTAAAGATCAAATTAAATACATTTTGCTAGTTTGGTTTTGTTTGGCTGTGCATGTTGTCATCTCTCCAGAACAGCTGTGATGTATAGCTCCCATCTGTGTATTCCATCTTTGATGTTTTTACAACTTTTTTAATGTGGTACTGGTTTTTTTCTGCAGGGCGGAAACTCAGTCTTTGCAGAGAGAGCTGGCTGGACTGTCAGAGCGCTATTCTCAGAAGTGTCTGGAGCTAAACCGAGCTGAACAAACCAATGCTGAGAGGGAGAGAGAGATCAGCCACAAGGAGAGCGACATAGAGCAGCTGAAGAAAGAGAACCAGGTCAGTTATTAGCAGATTATAGAAACTTACTCAGAACAACAGAGTGTTATTCTCTTCGATGAGCAACAGTAGGTGTAATTCATAAACATTACAAGAAGTTTGTGTCTTTGTGGATCTTTAAAGTTAGACATCAGTAGATTTTAAAAAGCATGGTCTTACATTTCTTAAGCAGGACCAGTATATAAATGTCTTATGTCAGTGTTACTTTGCATTAATAATGCAGCAGGTGTTATTGAGTGAAGCCAATCAGTGGTTGTCATTCATTCAATTGATGAAATATTTTCTGGTGCAGGACTTAAAGGTCCGTTTGGCTCAGGAGATCAGCCGTATGCGATCCGGTGTCACAGATCAGGGATCAAAGGACAACAGGACATCTTGTGAACTGGAGGTAAGGCGCTCATGTCAGTATACTCAAAACTAAAAGCAGGTGAGGAGGGTTTGTTTCTTTGTTAATAGTAGGCACAAATTTGAAAACCTGAACCACTGCATTAAAAATCAAAGAATATGCTTGGAGAACAAGGAATAGCCAGTTATTAAATTCCACCAAAGTGGTATTGGTCTCCTATAAATCTGCTAAAAATAGAAGGAAAAAGTAAAGTTATTGGATTGCTTTAGGACAGGTATTGCCCAGAACACCTGTGTGTAGCTCATCCGATATCCATTAAAGCACACATGCTCCTTTAAACAGTGACATAAATTGTCTACCTGACCTGGCTGTACTCTGCTTCTTGCCCAGTGGTAGCAGAGATTATGCCCTGTACTAGTGCAACCCACTGAGGAGAAGCAAAGTGGTGCAAACATAAAAAATGCATTAAACAGTTAATGCTCAGCAGGTTTATTGATGCAAACAACAATCTCTACAACTATCTCATCAATAAGTAAAAGTCATAGGTTACAGGATATTGGAGGTTTGAAGTTAAACTGACATCATGTTGATATGTAAAGCATTACATGCTCTTTAATTTTACAGTAAGTGTTGATACACACATGTATCATGATATGCTGAAAGAGTTATATTTTGCTCTGGCACTCTTCATCAAGTAATTACAGTACTAGGTGACATGTTCCCCAGCAAAGCTGAAACAAAAGGAACAACAAAAGCAATATGATTTTGGTTATTCTTTTTGCTGTTATCAAATCTGTGTTGTAATCGTCATAGTAAAAATGGAATGTCATTATTTACTCAACAGCAACTTGCCAGAAGCCTGGGTTATGTACTGTATAAATCATAGGGAAACACTATTTTTGTTGGACTTAACTTTTAATTATAAGGATTAAAGTAATAAAAAGTGTTCTGTATGTTGTTTTTTGGCAGTAAAATTAAACCATTCTATTTTGTTTTTCTCCCAGGTTCTTCTCAGGGTGAAAGAAAATGAGATTGAGTACTTAAACAAGGAGATCAGCTGCCTAAGGAATGAACTGCAGTTTCTAAATACGGTAAAATCTTTGCAATGTTCTGTTTCTAGTTCACACATTTTAGAGCACTTAGTTTAATGGAAAGATTAATTTCACAATAGATGTGGGTTACCATCGGCCTATGTTAGTATGTACATTTTTGATTTGTTTTTAAAAAAACCTCAATGGAGACACAGAATTCTCTTGAGAGAGATGGAAAATATGGCATATACAGTAGGTAAATTACTCAAAAAACTTAAGTGCAGTGGAAACAGAGTGAATAAATAGTGAAGAATATTCACGTGAAATATTGCTGCAATGAAAGATGGTAACAGCTTTTTTTTATCACATACTTGGTGTTCTAAATTTACAAAACGTTTGCACATTCTTATTCAACTGTGGTGGCCTGTACTTTTGCACCACCTGCTGCTTATTTTATTGAACTAACTCTCAATATTCACTTAATAGCAGTAAATTAGAAACACACGAATGCATATTTATTTTTCAGATTTTTTTTTTTCTTTTTTCAAAAATTTGGCACAAGAAATTGCTACATATTTTCCTGGAAACCTTACCTCAGTAAGCATGTATGACAGCTGGTAGGTTTGGGAGCAGATGAAGCAGACTGAGGAACCAAAGCCTGTCTGTCCCTCTTTGCTTGACAGGAAAAACGTTTGGCCTGTGAGAGATACATGGAAGTACGTGAAGAGCTGAGTGGCATGAAGGGCCGGACCGAGCGAGAGATCCAGAGTTTAAAGGAGCATCTGAGGTTGGCCATGGCTGCTCTGCATGAGGGACAAAAACTGGGAAACAGCCTAGACCACTGAGAACCTATTGCTGGTAGTGGTAGTGGTGCACCGTGTAGGGGTATAGAGATTTTTTTTTCAGATTTGTATTTGCAAGTTTTATTGTTTTATTTTGTTGTACAGCTGTCTCAACAGGCAACTGAAACAAAGTTGGACAGAGGAGAAGACTAATGGACTTGTACAGTTGTACGGTTCTGACTGTGTAGGGACCAAGTGCGTGCCTTAAATTTCAATCATTCTGCCAATGAGCAGCATATAGATATTAGCTGGTTTTATTACACTGGGCTACACACAATGTATAAAAACTGCACTTTTTTATTCTAGCTTTTGTTTTCCTGAATGAAAGCACGTATGAGTGCACATTTTGTCTTAAAACTGGAAAATTTGTCAAGCAGCATGTTTATATATTTTTTATCAGGTATTGTAGATACAGAGTTCATGTTGCATTAGCTTTTTGTTGGATAAATGTCTCATTGCCTTGGCATTTTCTAGAAATAAACAAACACAGAAGAGCTACTGTCTTCGCAGTTTTATGTTGTACAGCATTTGGTTCACAATTTTTCACACATTTCTTAAGGAATGGGTGCTTATCATTTGCTGTAATTATTTTCTGTCTTGAAACATTTGTGCTTTGAAATCTGAAGAAAATTGGGATAGCTGCCGGACAAAAAAGGCAATGGTTTTTAATTCTTATCATGAGTGGGTCTAATTGTATAGACTCATTCGGGATCAACTTTAGGGATTCATGCAAAAGCTGTTGAATGAATGTCGTCCCACATCATACAGTAGATGTCTTTATTTTTAAACCATGGCTGAGAAGCAACAACTGAAGCTTCTAGTCCTCCCTGATCATTCTTTGGCATGCACTGTATGTGCCTCGCCCACAACAAATGACAGGTGTTGCATTGATGAGCCAATTTTGTTTATGGACAGTATGTATTGTGATAAAATGACCTATCTACCTGCATTTTGAAAACCTTTTCATATTTAATGTATTGAAGAGTCTGTATCATCTTTGTAAATTATACACATTTTTGCAATCAATAAAAAAAAGCTCAGCAAAAGGTCTGTATATGCAATGTCGGTGATTTCTATGGACTAAAGGAACACACATTTAGAGGCAGGTACCCAAAAATGTTATGAGGTAAAAGTTCCAAAAAAGTCAGTATCATGAATAATCAAATGTCAGTACCAGTACTTGGAATATGGTTTAAACTATAATGTGATGTTCTGCAATACTACTTAGTCCTAGAAAATGTTCAGTTTTTCTGACTCTGAGCAGTGGAGTTGTTTTATGGGCTGTCAAATATGACTTTAAATCATCCCTAGAGTATTTTATATATATATATATTTAAATCCCTAGAGTATTTTATATATATATGTATATATATCTTTGTTTTATAGGTTTTCTGTGTTCAGGAGAGGAGTGTAGTTTCAGTTGCATTTCTAATTAAGACAATAATCTAAACAGAAATACTCCTGAGTAAGGTCAAAAGCAACAGTTGATAGGTAATAAATGAAAGACAGATAGACAGACAAACTGAGCTCAAACAACAAATACAGTAAGAAAATATAAATTAACTTAAATATAAGATATTTTTTGTGTTACATACTCCGTTGGGGTTTGAAATATTTTTGTGATGCAGAAGTCAACCCTTCGTAAGAAACCAAGCCCAAATTTCTATTTCGTGGATGCAGATTTTAAACCTGCATCCACGATTGCTGCGAGAAAAGTTGCCCTTTTTGGGACTGCCAGCTACTGTACTGAATCCTCCTTGCCCCAAGGTGTCACTATCATACGGTGTTGCTGAACATTATGTTCCCATCGAGAAGGTCAAACCGGAAGTGTGCTACATCGGTAGCTGTCATGGCGTCTACGGCGGCTGCTCGAACGGCTGCAGGTGCTGCCAAAGTTGTTAAACCCATTTTCAGTCGGGACTTGGATGAAGCTAAGCGCAGGGTGCGGGAGTTGTACCGAGCCTGGTACCGAGAAGTCCCGAACACTGGTAAGTCTGAGCTGCGGCCGCTGCGAGGGCTGTTTGGGCAGTGCCGGCGTCAAGGTCGTGTCTGTGTGGAGGTTAGCTGCGAGCTAACAGCTACATAAACATAACAAGTTTTATTAAACAGCAGTTGATTGTGGCGTCGAAATAGCAATATCAAGAGGGCAATTTTCTTATACATCGTAACATTTACTCTTCCCAATGTTTAAATGAAACAATACTATATTTAACCATTATCGATAAAAGTGTGTTCTTGTATTGTCTGTGTAATCATTCCTAAAGGGACGGAGAGATTCCTTTTTCCAATCAAGTGCCTTCATATTTTTACAACTAACTGATAAGTTGATTATTGCACCATGAAGTGTGGTATAAAAATAAAGCGTAGTTGTTGCAGCTCTAGTTAACACAGTAGTCCTACTGACACTGCCATGTAAACAGCATTATCTGATTAACTTTTTGAAAAATGACATGCCAAGAATAAATAATAATCAGAATGAGAGAGGTGGGGTATTCTGGTTGTAGCAAGCAGTGGATGTAGATGTGGATCGTATTCAGTCTATGTTAGAACATATTAACAGGAATACTAGTTCTATTAGCAAGTTATATATCATAGTGAATAAAGTCATAATAGCCAGACTATTGCTGTCAGTGGAAACATGGACAGTGTGGGTAAATACAATGTAATGTTGAATTTTGAGATAATTGTTGGTTTCTGTGAGACAGTTTATCCTTTTCCCTTCATTTCCCAGACTTACCCGTAGGGATTCAGTATTATATTGAACTGCATGTTATACTTGTATAACTGCCTGTTGCAAAAAATATTCAAACTTAAATCTTTCCAGATTACAAAGATTTTAAAATGTGTCTTATATTTTTTTTTCCTAGTTGGAAGACTTCACATGCTTTAAATATGTGGCTCTAGTTACTTGTGTCCTAGCAATTTGTAATCTGTTCATTTTGGTGACGCATAATAACATCTTGTAGAGTCGTGATCAAGGTTGTTTTATTAGTTTTTACATATTGCCATCACATCCTATATGATGAGAAAAGGCAACATTCACTTCATGGCTGGAATGTTGTCTGTAAAGCCACCTTTAATTTTTCTGTTAAAAAAAAATCACAATGTTCACTGTTGTTGAGTTATGTGTAAAAAAAAAAAAACAAAAAAAAAAACATTAGCTTTTTTTAACATTAAAAGATTTTTTTTTTTTGGGACAAAATTTATACATGGTAAACTGTGACTTTACTTTTTTTATACCTTGTATCTCTTTCTCTCCAGTTTCCATTTTCCAGCTGGACATCACAGTACGTCAGGGACGAGACAAAGTGAGGGAGATGTTCAACAAAAACAAGCATGTCTCTGATCCACGTGTGATTGACATGTTGGTCATTAAGGTAAAAACAACCTTGCAGTAATTAGCACTGCATTAACCAACATAATTTTAACAGTTTTTAAATATTTGCTGCCCAGAATGTCTCATTAGTGTTTGGTGGATGAACAATACCTCTTCAGTTTAACAAGGTAGTAGGCTGTTACTGACATTACTCTGTTTGTATGATCTAATCTGCAGGGTAAAATGGAGCTGGAGGAAACAATCAATGTTTGGAAACAGAAGACCCATGTAATGCGTTATTTCCATGAGACTGAGGAACCTCGTCCTACTGACTTCCTGTCCAAATTCTACCATGGTCATGACCCATGAACTGTGTGACTGCTGATCTCCGACCCACTTCCATTATGTCCAGTGTAACAGATGTTCCCCTCTACTGTAAATATACACTTAACACTCATGCTGAAAGATTTGTCTCTTTTTACTCACAATCAACTCTGTGTAGGTATTAAATTAAAAGGAGCCTTTTAAACAAATGAGGAAAAACATAACAGAACACTTTCAGCATACATTCTTAACTGATCTTTGAATAGCAATGCCTCTTTTTTGGAGCTCTTTTATGAACTTTAGATGAAGATGGCATGGAATAAATGTTGGTTTGGCATTTATTTACCAGGAAATGCTCAAAGCAAAAAAAAATCAAGAACTGTTCTCATCAAAGTTTACATTCAAAAATATTAACATCAACATTTCACTTTATGTGTGAGATTCTTGGATGAGTATTTTAAGAGTGCCACCAAAACTGAACTAAGCAGGTGCTGTGTTTATGCAACTTTATTCCCTTTATTAAAAAGATTTAAGTAGTGCATGCAAATACGATACTCCAGGATCAGAGAGGAACAGCCCGATCTCAGTGTTGTCAACAGCAAAAACCCTGAATCCAGTATAGACAACTCAACATCTACACAGCAGTAGAACATGTTTATCAGCTCAGAGGCTCAAACTCCTCCCAGTGGTAGTGTTGAAACAAGACAATCTGTGGAGGAAAAGAAAAAGTGTGACTGGTGACAAGTTGAGTACTGTTTGTAATTTTCCAACACTGACACAAAGTTTAGT
This sequence comes from Brachirus orientalis, assembly GCA_016785285.1. Classification (NCBI taxonomy): domain Eukaryota; kingdom Metazoa; phylum Chordata; class Actinopteri; order Pleuronectiformes; family Soleidae; genus Brachirus; species Brachirus orientalis. The sequence goes on along the minus strand of JAFBJR010000367.1, from coordinate 1,953,469 downwards.
TCTGACTGAAATCTGTTCAGTAGTTTCCACATAAAAGCCTATGTAGTCCCCTTTACAATACAACACAGACGACGAGGAAGTAATAAATTGGCAAATTTGCTAAAAAGGAACTATAAAGGGCAATTTTGGAAAAAGCAACTGATTTCCTTTCACAGACTGGGAGTCCCTTATGGAAGGCTGTGTTAGACTTTAAAATTTAGAGATAAAATCGAAAAAATTCCTGGACGCACAGGTAACCAGTCTCTGTTGGTGCATTATAAAGAGTGATTATGTAGAGGTGTATTTATTTGACATGGACATTTTTCACTCAAATGCAGCATCAGTGTGCTGTCTTCAGTGGATGTCTCCCACTGGTGCTCCCTAAGCAAACAGACTGAACATGTGTGTGTCTGTGCGTGTTCGAACTTTTGCCACATTTAACTGGGAAGCCCACAAACCACGCCACTGATACCTGGTAACCCAGGAAGCTTACACGCTCCTCAGTCGTCATCGTCATCGTCCTCGGGGACAAAGATGTCGTGCTCCTCCAGCAGCGCGGCAAAGTTCTTGCTGATCTGAGTTCCCACATACAAGAAGGGCACCACTACCACAGCAATCCGGACAAGGCCGAAGGGGGTCTGTTCCCCGGTGTCCCCACACATCACCATAGAAACAACTGCGTTAGTTCACGGAAACAGCAGCTTGTCCAAGGATGACTTGTCATGAAACACAACTCCTTCCCTCTCTGTCTCTGCTCTGGGTCTGATCCCAGCCGCCAGCTAAACTGACGCCTCGTTTCAACACTCACCTTCTTGGGTTTGGGCAGAATGGCACCGGAGGACGTGCACACAGCTGTGCGGCGCGATGTCACCGCCATCCCCGGCCCATCGGAGGGGATCAGCGGCGAAGCGCGGCCGTTTCTGAGGACCGACAGCCTGGCCAAGCGACCGATGGCCGACGCCATGTCAACAGCGTTAGGTGCGGCAGCTATGCGGAAAACGGGAGAAACAGGTTGGATGTGAGTGAGTAACAGCGCCACCCCGCGCCAACAACAACACATCAACCTGCAGCAGGTTGCACAGGTACTGAAGTGTAGCCGGGCCTCAGGCTGGGCCTCAGAAACTCTGCCTTTTACTTCACTCATTGAAACATAAACAACATAGGATTTTAACAAAATCAAATAATGTCTCCCAAGATTATTTCGATGGAAACTAAACTTGCAACAGGGTGAATGTCTGTTAAAGCCTGAGCAGGTCTGCATCGCCCACATTGGCACTATGGAACATCTGGTTTTGGTCCATGCCGCAGAAAGAACCACAATATTCTACTTTACAGGACACGGCACAGTCCCCGTTGGCTTGTCAACAAAAGCTCAATACTGCCTCATAATTTTACACCAGTTGTAACAAACGACATGGTTTACCCACTGTGGGGACCTCTGAGAACAAATCCTACTTAATGTATCTTTATTGCAAATATCGTATTGACTAATCTCATTCCAGCAAGTCAGTGCAATAGGCAGCTTCTAACTGAGCATCAGAATGAGAAAGAAAGATAATTTAGGTGACTTTGATTCTCTGTTGTTGGTGCCAGACTGCCAGTTTTTTTTTTGTTTGTTTGTTTTTTTTAGAAACTTGTGGTATACTGATATATTTTCTTACACTTAATTTCTAGTATTTATATGCTCTGAAAAACAGCACCAGACTGGTCCAAAATGTTAGAAAGGCAACACGGGGAACAAACGGACAAACTAACAAGCTCTGTGGACATGTTATGATTTTAATGTTATCTGCTTACTACAATGAAGAGCTACGGTTTAGCTTTTGTACAAATCTGGGTGTGGGCCTTAGAAATGATGCAGAATTTGTCCAGTTGACTGTTAGCAGGACGTTGCATTGCAGCCCTCCTCTGGTTTCGTTCATCCATTACTTCTCCACCGTCCCATGCGGGAGCCTCAAACCTTCAGACTAGAATACTAGTCCAAAGGGAGCAGAAGTGATTTTGATACATTCTCTGTACATTATGTGAAGTTGCAGCTTACATTTAATTGCCAAACCCAGTAGTGGCCACATAGTCAGAAAAACAAGCAGTTAGATTTATATATTATACAACATATGAAATCTGACAGGAAAAATCAAAACATTGAAACAAATAAATAAATACTGGACAACATTAAATACTTACAGACTCCCTATATGCTACAACATAAAGGCAAAGTAGGCAGGACTGTAGGCATTATTGAACTCTGCCAAGACTGTTTCCCCCAGTGTCGATAACATTCCCTATTGAACAAGGTGAACAATTCATTTTTTTTTATCATGAATCTGGACTTCCATCAAAATCTAATCATTTCTAATAGAGAGAGAGAAATAGAGACAGAAAGAGAAGGTGCTCATTTTAGCTGTTCCACTACACCTGCTCTCCATACAGGTTCTTTATGGTGCTGCAGCACTGACATTAACCTCCTATGACCTCCTATTAAGAAGAAACGTAAAAGAGAGTCTGACGATAAACCTCCTAAAACGCTCATGAACATCGGCAGAGTTTCCTAAGAATACCGAAGTTTATTTGTTGTGTATCAAACAAGTGTGTCTGACCACGCTCGACTGATTATTACTGAGTATCTTAATGACCTTCGAATGAAACTCTACGATCAACTATATTTCCAGCAATCCTGCCTACTACAGCTTTAACGTGTTGATGAGAAGAAATAGTGGCTTTGTGATATTAAGGATGCCACCACTGGCCTTAGAAGAGTTATAGACAGTAGTGATGTGTGCTGTAAACACGTGTAAATGTTCTTTCATCTTCAGTCAGTAATAAACGGTAGAATACGAAGTTGTTCATTCTGCCATCAAGTCCACAGGATCATGAACATTCAATAATTATGCGAATTAAATAGTTTAAATAAGCATTCTCATTTTCTAATCCAAAACAATACAAACATAATCCTGACGTACAAAATACCTTTTTACAGCAAACAAGTCTTATTCTCAAGTAAAAGGAATTAAAGTTCATACAAAGTGATGCTATGAATATGTAAACAGCCTCATATGGATTCGTAGTCCCTCCTTGTCTCCTTCATTCATCCCTTTACAAGTGCTCCATTCAGTCGTACCATTTCTGGTAGTTGTGGCGGCTCATCACTGAAACAAAAACACATGTTTTATTTTTATCTTTTATCTTTTAAAAGAAGAACACAATACAGCTACTCTTCTACCTGATTCGACCACCAATATATCACACTTTTTCCTGACCTGACATTTGAAGGACAGACGTCTGAAGAACTCTTTGACCTCAAACGTGTCCGGTTTGATGGGTGTCCCCGGCTTGCTGTGTTCCCCCAGTCGGACAATCCGTCCTTTGGTAATCGCAGCTCTGAGGCTCATGCTCTTGACTATTCGAGTGCTGGGCTTTGAGTCAGGTGTGGGGCGGGAGGACACGGTGATGTAGGAGGCATCTTTCTGATGGTCCTGGTAACTCACTGTCAGAGGGGGAAAAAAAATGAGGTCGAACATTTTGTGTTTCAGTTAGTGTGAAGTCTACAACTGCAATAGTTTCCATGGCAGCTTGGCCATCAGGTAAAATTATAATGGTAGCAAAACAAAGTATATGCATTAAAGCTTTAGTTATTTTTGTTGTTGTTGATGTTATGATCCTGGACCAATGAACCTTTGGTCTTCATGAACATAAATGATGAAACATTATTTGTATGCTGCATCCTTCATCTGAAAACCTGCTCTATCAAGCAACACTATCAGACCTGACTGAGGGAGCATGTGCATGTATACACCAGCAGAAGAGGAGCAAAAAACTGCTTTACGACTGGGCTTTTTGAGCAGTAGAATTCAATTCTTTCTCCCTTTACTAGCACAGTGTTGCTGTTGCCTCCATGTGTCTTGACTTAAAACAGGAATGTCAACGTATCATGGGACAGTGATTTCAATGTAATAGACATTTGTTTACATTTAAAGGTCACACACAACAGCTGGAAATAAGATGTTGTTTTACAGGCCTGTGCAGATAAAGAACATTTCCCACAGTGGCCACTTTTACCTGCAGAGGTGACTGCAGTGTCTGTGGTACTGGTGAGCTCCAGCAGGATCGTGGGATACGCAGGGTGCAGCAGGAAGAGTTTTCTGATGAGCGGCTCAGCCGCAGCAACACCAGGTGCCACCTGTACAGCCAGTGTGCAAAGTTGTGTGCCTTTAGAATTTCATTAATGGCTCCACTTTGAATTCAAAGGAAACAAATTAAAACAAAGTGTGAGCGTGAGTCGTGCAAAACAAGCCCTTTCTGTTTTAAAAGGTTCAGTGTGTAACGAATAGGAGGGGTTAACAGAAATTGAATAACTCCTCATAATTGTGTTTGTAAAAGCATATCATCACTTTAAAAATAAAAATCAATGGGTTTCCATTGACTTAAAGTAAGCCTTCTATATGTACATTAGGAACATGTGCCTTTTGGATTTTAAAGTACACACTTAATCAGTCGTACCAGGGGCTCTGCCCATATAACCCTGATGCATAAACCAACTGTAAAACATCTGTATCTATGGAAACCTCATCAGCTGACAACTTGATGCCAATCACATCCTGTCTGGTATAAAAAGCCAGCACAGTTCCCTGATTAAAAGTGATGTTGCAGCTGACACTCTCACCAGAAGATGTCACTAATTCTTACACACTGGACGTCTAAATAATTTCTATATCCATTGAGCACCCATCATTTGCCTCTGTGATCCTCTCCCTCCCTGCGGCAGACTCACAGTTGTCTTGGAAACGTTCCTCTTTGCGTTGATTGGTTCACTAGCCCAGAAGAGGAATGCTGATTGGCCGGTCGAGGTGGAAATAGCAGACGTTTGCAAAACAAGACGAGGACACACAAACTCCGCGGACCAAAGGAGATGCCCTGTCGCCCCGTCAATGACTTGAGCCTGACAGAGGAGAAAATGATTAGATAAAGGGAAAAAAAACCCTTTAAAGAAAAATTATATAAATGTGATGCTTGTTTTACCTCCATAATTCCATTTGCTGAATGTTGAAAGAACAGATCGAGGACTCCATCATCATTAAAGTGTCCCGGTGCTGGTTGGCTACAACAGAAGAAGAAATAATTAAAGGACATTTAGTAAGACCCATATTTATTTTTATTTTGACAGAAATAATGAGGTCAGCGGTGACGTACTGACACGCAGGGCTTCACCTGTGAATGGGTGGTGAGCTGAAGGTCCATTTCTTACGTATGTCCCTCTGTCTGAGCACTGACACTTTGCTGGAGCCGTACACCAGCAACCAGTCACTTCTGCTGTAGTTCAGGTTAGAAACTGTGTCCAGGCTGTTGCGGTTATGACCAAAACCAGCCACAAGGGGGAGCATGAACTCCACATGCTCAGATCCTCTGGAATGAAGATAGACGGTGAACAGAGAAAATCAGAGAAATCAAATATTGTTGAATGAACTCATTATGCCGATTTTCCCTCACATTCATGTCGGAAACTGATGAATTTTTTTTACTGTCTATTAAATGTATGTTCTCTACTGCTTCAAAATTAGTGTATGTAAAAGATTATATAACTGTATTTTTAAATTATGGCTAATACATTTTTACTTTATCTGTTTAACTCCAGTAGAGTCTGAACAGACCATGCAGGATTTTATTGCTTGTCACTAAAATTTTAAACTAAAATTTTAAACTTGTCACACAGGGAGCAAAATAACAGCCCATATTTTCACACCTGTAAGCTCAATCTCAACCTCACACGTTTTGCAAACAGGCTTTCCTACATTAGACATATTATTCAGAACGGAAAAGCGCCATGTGTTAACTGCTAGACACTATCACTGACAAACCACACTCATTTAATAATCCCTTCAACTCAAAAGGCACATGTAAATAAATGCGTAACACAGTTAGATCTCACAGAATTCAGAGTATGATCACCATGAATAGGATTCAGCTTTGCACTTTGATGTGCTTAACCGAGAACAAGTTCGACTGTTACACTGTTACTGTCTGTACCATGCTGTAAATGTGAAAACAAAACCTGTTTATTCTGAGGACTGAAGACGACATGGACATGCTGTACAGTAAAATACAGCAGGCCCATACAGTGTTTATTCTCTATCTTAGCACTAATGTGGATCAGATCATAACACCTCATCTGCATCACAATCAACTTCCTCTCTGGGTCTTTAGTGGTGCATCCAGCCTTGGTATACGCCCTGAGTATCTTTGTGTTATTTACAGTAATAAGAATAAACAGATTGTGTTTCCATATTGCATCTGTGTTCAGTTTTACAGCACACCACTAATGAAAAATGTCAAAAACATACACTAATAGTGTTTTTATACTTTGACATATGTTACAAAACTAGAAATGTGAATTTTCTTTTTGATTTAATACAGTTGGTTACAAGTTTGTAAGCTCAAGTATCATTTGTAGAAGAGGATGAGGATGCTTTGGATGAAGTGCTTGCTTTTGCAGGAGATGTACAACGTTTGGTTGGATTTGTGTGTGTGTGTGGAGTTTTGACAAACTCAAATTTCACGAAATGTAATTCTGCAATATGTAGTTATAAACTGTAAGTCACACTTGACTTTCTCCTCTCCACATATACTGAACCATATAATTAAAGGTTTAGTTTACAGACAAAGGAACCTGTGTACAGTGTAACTGGAGGCAAATGCCAGTCACTGAAGCATACCTGTAAATGTCTATGAGGCTGGATGAATTGCTTTTCCTAAGTTCCTCCCACTTTGGATCCTTAATCCGAATAGCCTGTTTTGTAGGCATTTTGCCAGTGGCACGAATGTAAATATCACGCAAAGAGATGGCCTCGACATTACCTGAGGAAACAGACTTTAGTTACCTACTGACAATAAGAGAACCTGCAGTATTTTTAAATGAAATGTTTTAACAAGGCAGGAGGTTTCATCTACCTAGTCCAAAGAGAATGTAATATGCCCCTTTTTGTGTCTCATGCAGCAGAGGACCAATCAGCTTCCCTTGTCCTGTGAGGTTAAAAGGCACAGGACGTCCAAGCTGCGACCCCGTCAGGCCAGAGATCAAGGTCAGGGACAGATCCAAAGCCTGAAAAAGACCACAGTCAAAAGAGGTGTGTACTTTGTAGTCACTGAAGATGACAGTTTCAGCTTCAACTCTTATGCCTGAGATGTACCACGCTGTGCACTGTAAATGCTAATGAACAACTGCACAGCTGCTGCATCCAGTGGACTGTGCCGTGTCAGAGTGTCAGTTTTTAAAAGCGCACCTTGTATGGGAATTTGTGCAACAAAAGAATTAGTGAAATCCAGCTATTTCAATATTCCATCCACCCACCCATCCATCAATTGTTTCACGCTTTATTTATTATGTGTAGCCTTTAAGACAGGCTCATTTTTGACAACTATTTACTGCTTATTACTTTATTACTGTGTCCAAATGAGCACAAATGTTTGCATAAAACTGTGACTGTACCTCATCAGCAGGTAAGGTGGCAATGAGCAGATCTGGCACAGAGTCTCCCTGCAGATCTGGAAGTAAAACCACCTGGGATTCAATGTTCTTGAGCTGGAGTGACGACAAATTCTTCCCTGAGGAGTGAAAGGAAACCACCTTGACTTGATTTTGCTTAATGCTTAGAATAATAGAGGTAGATTAACCTTGTGGATCTTTTTTTTTTGTACAAGCCAACACACTTACTGCACCCTCTGGTCTGGGTGAGAAACTGAATTGAAAAGACAACAGATACACAGAGGATGCACATAAAATATGAATAACAGTGACCATTGGTGTTAAAAACGTACTGCAATCACAATTTAAATCTATATGTAGAGATTTAAATAGAGATTTGAATAGAGATTGGATCATGTGCATAAAGCTTGCGTGCTGTATACAAACTCCATGGTGACTCCAAGTCAAGTGGTTTGAACAACTTGTAGTTCCGTCCCCTCCTGTGCAGTTTGTGTAACCACGACGTAACCCTACTGATCTGTTTTCATCTTTTATTTTGCGCACTTCTCTTGTGGTACTGTGCGATTTGGGTTCTGCCCAATTGTAATTCTGCCCCCTGTCTGTTAAGGGCAAGAGACAGATATGACATACTTTTTTTTGGGTAGTGGTTATACACATGAAAATTAAAGGGCAGATTTTGAGACCTGTATTTTAGGGCTCCCAAAATGCCAGTTCTGTGTGGATAAAAAGCCAAAACAATAATAAAAAAACAACCTTTTCTGTGTGTCTGCACCAAAGAATATCACTTGATGATAGTAGAGGTCGGCGAGAATGCTCAGCTTAACTAACCTTTGCTGGTGTGTGGCACAACAGACACAAAACAATCATATTTTGCAAGCCATCAATTAAAATTTAAATTAAGATTATTAGGCTGTACCATTACAATCAGTGAAGCCAATACTTCAATTAAATTTCCTTCTTTCTTAAGACGCATCTCTTGCACAATGCACAAAGATTAAAACAAGAACAAAATGTGTGTTCAACATGTCTGTAATTGTGGTTTATAATTATTGTTAAGCAAGTATTGGCTGTTATCGCTGCATGAAAAGACTAAAGACTAAGAGACTCTAACCTGTGGTGCCATTCACTGCCATGAGGGTGGATTTGCTGATGAGGAGACACACAGATGAAGGCTGGGAGCTGTTCTGCAGACCACACTGGATGGACATCACAGACTCGCCCATGACTTTCCTCCACAGCACCTGACCACTGACCGCAGACAGTGCCACCGCACTGTAAACTGGAAAGACAAAAAAAAAACAAAACTAAGCATCATTAAACCAAGGAAACTTAAGTTACAATGCTATACTTGTATAAGCACATAGAGAGAGAGAGGGAGGGGCGACACATGCATATACAAAGGAGATTTTGTCTATCTTCTCACAGTATTTATTACAGGCTCTGCCTTTTTAAACAATACCCCACATACCTTTGCTCCTCTGTGTCAGGTGGGTGTCGTTCGTCCATTCAACGGCACCGAGAAACACGTCCTCCACTGAATCGCCATCAACGTCCCACAGTGCCAGTGCAGGCGGAGTGACACCTAAACACACAAAGTTTCAAAGGAAAAAAAAAAGGTCATGAACATGGCCACCACTGGAAGCCTATGTATTAAAGGCACAGTATATAATTTCTGCCACTGCGGATCTCTCAATCACAACAATACTAGTTTGATTACATCAGGAAGCAGCGTGGGATCATGGGAATTGTTGCCTATTTGTCTGGTTTGGTTTCCCTGTGCATTTGTACTTTCTGTGCAGAGCTTTGATTGATCATGATCCATTAGTCACAAATACACAAACAAAGACAGAACACTGGTACTAAAAATGGTACTACTGAATATTCCCTAACTCACTCTGATGGTTCAGATGGGGTTAGCCCCAAACGTGAGAGCAGAGACGGTAAAGTGTGTGACGTCGTTAAAAAGGCGACCAAAATGAAACGCTCCATTACCTTGAATAGAAATACAAATTTGTATAGATTTAAATTGGAACCAGTGTCAGGCGACTACTCAACTAAATATATTACAGTCACTCGGGGCAACGCCTTTCAACTAGAAGGTTGAGGGTTTGAGTCCCAGCTCCGCTAGTCTAGTTGGCGATGTTTCCCTGGTTAAAACATTTAACCCCAAGTTGCTCCTGTTGGCTGTGCCGGCAGTGTGTGAATGGTACTTGACACGTGTGGTAGAAAGATGTGCTGTATGAAAGTGAATGGGTGTGACTGGCAAAATACTGTAGTATAAAGCAGCTTTGAGTGGTAAACAAGAATAGAAAGAATAGAAAGGCCCTATATAAATACAAACGATTTACCATTTTTAGATATTTTAATGCAGGAATGTTATCTTTAAGTGAACTGGCAGCCCATCTCTGGCGTTTCCTGCTTCCACGTTTGTTGAGATTTATGATGTCATATCTTTAGTTCCTCTTTCATGAGCAAGGAGGTTATGCTGTGGGCCACTTTTGTTTTGGTGGTTAATGACATAATAGCATTGCACCTATATTTTGTAGGGCATGCTGAAACAGAGTATGTGGTAGGTAGAGTAATGTTCACTGTGTAATTACAGTTGACTAATTAAAGGGTGAGTCCACGTCGTCTCGCCATAAAGACTCCTTGGTAAATCCATATGAGGAGAACTTTATGATGATGGCTAATGAAAGAAATGTATTTTAAATGTTACTTTAAAAATGCAACATTATTCCCCTTACCTCCTGCGTCTCCCAGTGCTCTCTCCCATTGCAGCTGCTTCTTCTCTCCCTTCTGACAGGGAATCAGGAATGCACACAGTAGCACAACCAGTGTGGCACAAACCAGAGGCACCAAGAAAAACGCACTTCTGACAGCGTTTTTCTTCCTCAGTGCTTTTTCTTCTGTGTCAGTGCTGTGACCTCCAAGTCCTGAGCTGCCCAGTGGACCAGACCCTCCTCTGTCCTCCCCTGCCCTGTCCCTGCCAGAGTCCCTGTGGCTCCAGTACTGTGCGGCCTTCATGTCCTCTCTGTCCTGCCTGGATTTGCTGGGGAGTCGTTCTCTCCATTCGTCCTCTTCTTCGTCCTCTTCGTCCTCTTGTGCCTCGTCAAGTCTTCCAGACCTGCCACCACGCAGCTTTGAGGAACCCGAACCGAGGCAGCTGTCCCTGCCGAGACCATTTCTGGGGTAGTTGAGCACCAGATCATCTTCCTCACTGTCATCCTCACTGTCTGCTTGGGTGAGAGGGTCGTAGTCCCCTAACGCCGAGCCTTTCTTTCCTGCAGAGACACACAGAGTGATGATGACTATTTATTGAGGCAAGTGACTGATCGTTGTCTTCTGATGACATACAGTATTATTGATTAAAAATTACCAATATATTCTTTGTTAACACTGAAGCATAACAGGTGTACACTATTATTTCCACTAATTCAGTAAAATAATTTCCCCCTTCATATTTAAGTTCATTTCAGCTACTGTAACTTAATCAGTAATGTACATTAAACCTGAAGTGATGTCACTTTTTCCTTTCGTTATATAAATGTTGTTAATGCTGTGATGTATATTTGTGGGGCTGCACAAACAATCGTTTAATCTGTCAATTGCCGATGAGTTGTTTAATCTATAAAAGGTCAAAAATGTTGGACAGCTGGTTCCTAAACCTCAAAATGAAATGTCTAGTTTTGTCCACACACCAAAATGATTCATTTTAGATGTTTTTTTTGTGATGTGGTGCAAAGACAACAAGAAAATCAACAACAGAAAAACCCATTCACTTACTGTCAAAATAGCTGAAGAATGATTTTGTTTTAGATATGTAGCAGATATGTTAAAAACACCTGTTTTCCCAAGGAAAAAAATACTAAGAATGTGTTTTTTTTTTAAAATTATTACACAATAATAATGATTTCCCTTATTACTCATTAATTTGTATGTATTTTGTTCACTATAATCTCTTTTTCACATGGAAATACTGGAAAAGCTAAGTGACCAAACCAGTTGTACAACCTGACCTTGTTTTTTCTACAGAGATATTGAAGGTGTAAATCCTTGTTTGTGTGTTTGTATGTTTGTTTATTTGAGTGTGTGTGTGTGTGTGTGTGTGTGTGTGTGTGTGTGTGTGTGAGTATGTACAGCCCTGATAGTGCATGAATGAATGATGGTGAGCTGATGGTGATGGCGATGGTTATTATGGTGCACTGTTGTTGTTGTTGTTGTTGTCGTTTACTGTGTGTACAGCAGTTGTGTTATCATCGGGAGTCAGCAGCTAACAGGCAGCGCAGAGAAGAGCCGCTCAGTCAGAATGCTGCTCTTCATCCACACGCAGATCATCTTTGTTAAATGACAACATCATCTCTAAAATGTGTGCGACAGTGACGGTTTATGTGCAGCTGATGCTGAATGTGTGTGTGTGTGTGAGAGAAAGAGACATCGGAACCTGAAATGAATCAATTTCACATACAGAGCTGAGTTAGAGGAAAGATCAGTACAGCACAGAGCAAACGATCTTAGACTCTTAGCGATCATGTCTTCACTAAACTATCGGCTGGATTATAATTCGTGTGTAAATCGTGTAGCGCATCTTACCGGGCAGCTTAAGGGCGCGGGACAGAGCTGCAGCCATTTCTCTTCTAACGGAACCACGACGTGAAGCGGCGTTCATGAAGAGCTCCCGGTCAAACACTGTCAGGTTGGATCTGCGCCTGCCCGACTGCATGCTGGGAGTTGTAGTTTATCTTTGCTACTCCGCCGCGACCGAGTTTGAATTGTCTCTCAGCTAAATTTGCAGCCTGCAGTTCATTTTAATTACACAATTGTATGCCTGTGCGATACAGTCTACAACTATCCTTAATTCCTACAGCTTGCTGCAATATTTTAGTCCAATATTACTCATCCATCATCTACTGCTTTATCCTCCAAACAGGGGTCGCAGGGTGCTGGTGCCAATCCCAACTGACACAGGCCAAAAGGCAGAGTACACCCTGGACAGGTTGGCAGACCATTACAGACCCACTGTGCTGTGTACCAGTGGGACAACCATTCTAGTGTCCACACAGAGACAAACAACAGTTCACTCTCACACTTACATCCACTGTATGGTCAATTTAGAGAGTCCAATTTGCCCGATGTTGGGGGAAAAGTGGAGAAAACCCACGTCCACATGGGGAGAACATGTTAACTTTGCACCCTTCCTAGCCAGCATGTCAGTGTGGGTCACAAACCTGGTTCTTCTTGCTGCAAAGACAACAGCGCTAACCCCTGCACCAACCGTGTGGCCCCCATACGGTACCATGTTGTATTGTTTCAAACAGTGGGCCCTTATGCACAGCAGTCATTTTGACATGTTTTGGCAGGAAATGTACAGGTGTTCATAAACATGTTATTGTTGGCTCCGTTCAGTTCATGGAAGGTGGGACAGCAAACTGGCATGCACCATGAAACTGAGGAAGCGAGATGGAACTCAGCCATTATCAATTTAAAGGCACTACAGTGTATGTTAGAAATGTATGATGTTAAATCATAAAATTACAATGATGTGTCATTAGTGAGTGAAATCCTAAAGTGACAGTTTGTGTGTGGATACTTTTCTCCCAGTGAGGGACGCGTCACACGCGTTTCAGACAGTTTCAGCAGATGTTAGGACACACTCTTCCAATCTGACCTCTTCATTTTATTGGTGCATATTTAATGGATATCATATGTTTACTTCCATTATTGTTGCCTTGTCATCTCCTCCCAACATGTGCTCCACTGCTGATCTAATGCAGAAACACTTTCACTTTCAACGTCCATCTGTCACTGATATGCTGAAGCTGACCAAATGTTTATCTCTGTCTATTATATCGACCTTCATGCACCTGATGCTGTGTCATCTGAAGCCTCAGAGGTGGGTACTGCACTAGTGTTTTTAGATATAAAACAGAAGTTGGGACACGGTATGCATGTATGTATGTATGTATGTATGTATGTATGTATGTATGTGGATGGATCTGGCAACTTACTTGTTACAATGTTGTAAATTTGGATTGCAGTAACAATTCAAAACACTAAAGGTCGCTGATATTTCACATATATCTTTAATTATTCACACCTGTGTGTGATCTGCCAAAATGACTGCTTTTCAAACTTTATTTAGTCAAACTAAGTAAGAAATGTGATCCTTGCACTTTGGTGGACAAAATAATTTGTGCACACAATTTCACAATGCATTGAACATTTGTGCGCAAATTGATACAAAATGTATTACAGCCAGTAAATTTCATGATTAAATGTTAAAGTTGAGTTTATTTCTGTTTTTGTACAGTGATCGGTAATATTATTGTACTATATTATTGTACTGTTATCTGTTTAACCACGTTTGCATCCCAGTTTGTACTACTGTTTTACTGCACTATTTGCACTACTTTATATACATTCAGATATTTATCTATACTGTCATCATAGAGTTTTATACTGTAACTTCATATGTTTTTATTTCAGAGTTTATACCATCACATGTTTATATATATATATATATATATACATATATGTGTGTGCGTGTTTTGTGTTCTAGTCTAGCGTTTATTGCACTTTATATTCTACTTCTGTATATTGCTGCTGTAACAGAACTTTAGAACAGCAGTCGGCTTTGTTTATTGCAGTTATTTAATTTTTTTTAAACACGCATAGGGGAACGGGGTAGATCCTTGTCCAGGAAGGCATCTCGCAAAGTAGGCAAGTCACCACTACGGACAGACCTATACCCCTTCAAAAATTGAAACGTACTATGACGCAGACTCAGGCGTCACCCTGAATCGTTATTTTCCTTACTCATCAGTTTAAGGCATGAAGAGTGAGTGACCGACAATCGCTATTGACGTAGTGTCTAGGTACTGTTTGTTACGGTGTTTCTGTCGGGTCAGTTTATTTCAGTCACTAGCAGCTCCTATGTGTATTTGCTATTTGAACGTGAATATACAATGTTACACTATACGACATCGACCTGCTGCAAAATTACATCGATTAACTTTTGTATTGTGGACATTATTTGGCGCAAAGGCTCATGGGTACCGACTAAGTAGTGGTTGTGCTTAATAGTCCACAGCGGCTACCGTAGGGACACATGAAGTATCCTTGGACGCATGCGCTGTGAGGAAGTGTGAGAAAATGGCAGACGTTTCTTTGGATGAAGTGATACGACGGCGCGGTATAAACCTCAAGGCTCCAGCTAAACGGTATTAAAACCACTATTGCACCATTTTATTGTCACTTATTTAAGAACAACACATGGACGGTTTTTCAAAATCACTACCAAGACCTAGTTATGTTCGTAGCTAATTGGTTTGCTAACATTAGCCTGTTATAGCCAGTAGCAGCTACGTCGAAAAGGCTAAGCTAAGAAGCTGATTATTTCTAGGCCTCTAAGTCTGAAGTAAATTTTGAATGTGAAAATACATCAAAATTCCGTATTTTGACCCATGAAGTTTTATTAGTGAGATACTACTTAAACATAGCTAGTTTGCTTATATCTATACACCCAAGCATCGAAGCAAACTAGCAAGTTAAAAGTAAAATTGTTGCATTCAAGTTAGAAGAGGAGCTAGAATGGTTGTTCTTTTCCATGTGTCTTTTTATTGTCTCTTTGTTAGTGTGGAATTATTAAATTATCTTCTGATGATGATCCTAGAGCTCAATACGCTTGATATATTTAGACATTTAATGAAATCTGTGTAGAAATCTGTGTAGCTAAGTGGAACGTAGTGTTGTTTGTTGTTGCAGCTGTAGTAGAATTAAAGTTGTTTGTGACCCCTGAAATTTATAAGGAGTGCAAAGGTGCTTCATTAACACAATTCTTGAACAAATTCAGACAACTTTATTAATCCCTTGTGAGGTTCCCTCTGGGAAATTAAAATTCAGCAGCAATACAGCACCAAGAAAGATTGCACACAAAAAGAAAGTGAAAAATGAAAAGAATAGCATCACACCACCAAAGAAATGAAACACCAAAAAGACCCAACATTGTTTTATTGTATAAATATGTTATTGGTTTTCATTGTCTCAGACCCATGTTCGGACGGGGTGCAGGAGTCACTGGCAAGAGTTTTGATGCTCGGCAGAAGATTGGTGTTAATGACGTCAGACAACGTCTTGGAGGAGGAACAGGTGAGGGGCAACCATTTAGATTTAAATGGGAGATAGATAAATTGTATGCTCTTTTGTGCTTTTCATATAAGCGGTGTGGTAGAGCTTTGTTTTTCGGGATTAAAACAAGTTTGCTATGATCACCCATTGCCCTTCTTAGGTTTTCAAGTGAAAGATGCCAGAGAAAAGCTGGGCCTGAAAGATGCCCGCTTCAAAATTCGTGGCAGGGGAGGAGTTGGAGGAGTGCAGGATGCTAGGCAGATGATCAACTCTCGCAAACAGGGACAGAATCCGTTCAGTGTCTCTGCACAGACAACACAAAATGCAGCCATTACACACAAACCACAGACCCAGACACTTGTGCCACAAATACAGATACACACCAACAATTCTCCAGGTGGTGTTAACACAAGGCACTTTGCCCCTAATGTACAAGTACACTCAGTACAAGCACTGAGTGTGAGGGGGAGTGGACCCCCTCATTTGAGCAATAATAAGAAAATAATGGATGCTCGCGATAGGCTTAGCCTCAAGAGGAGTATTGGAGGGACACCAACTGCTGCTTCCCCACCTTTGAAAATTACCAAGACCATTCAGGTGAGTTTCTATTGGTTTCACTGTTAAATATTTGTGATAAAGCTTACTTTTGTGTGTCTATTAACTTGTGTGAACATGGTCATGTTTCCTTACATTTGATGTCTCCTGTCACAGCAACGTCCACTAGGAACGCCAGGTGGAATACGTGCAGCTACACAGGTAGAGCTCTTTTTCATGACATTTAAACAGGAAAGATTGTGTGAATAGCACGACAGACATCACACAGTGTGGCCGGCAAATACATTGAACAATGGAGAAGACTGCATTACAGTATACACTGCTGTGTGCTGATATTATTTGATAAAGAAACCCAACAAGTCTGAAATTGTCTCTCTGTCAAAATGCGCTGTTTATTTAAAAGTGTTGTGTTTTGTTTTTCCAATTAATTTTTCTGTTGTTCCTTGAAGTCAAGATTCTCTGCTAAGTCAGAAACAAGCTGTACTGTGACTAGTTCCACCTTTTAGGTGTTGAACCACATGATTTTTACACTACCAGAAGCGTTCCAAAAAGCTGAATGGTGCAGATGTGTTAAATTGGTCCCTTTCATAGAACTTTTAACAGTTAAAACTCAAATAACTTATGTACTAAATAGAACTTCTTGTTGAAAACAGCAGCTTCAGGTTTCAGAAGAATGTCCCTTCCTAAGATAGCAGTATTTTTGCTTTGTATAAAGAATTTATTTGTAGAACATGGTACTAATTATAATATTTTGATTCCTTTAGCCTGTCTCGAATGAACCTGATGGTAAACAATTAAAGATTACTACAGCAAACATGATGCTACAGTCAAGGGTAAGAAATGCTTTATTATAGCTGACCTGTAGGGGTCATTACATAGTTAGTTTTAAATGTCAGTCATTGCATCTAAAACTTTTTCTCCCCTCTACTTGATACAGTCCAGTACAGTAGGCTCCACATTTTCCATGTCAGCCCCTATCACCAAGGTGGTCAAAAATGATGCTTACATGGCCCCACGTCCTCCTGTACCTGTGGCTCCCACTCGGCCCAATAGCAACATGGCTGCCACCCGGTCCCCAGCTGCCGCCTTCCAGTCAGGCTGTAGGAGCCTCCAGCAAAGTACAGCAGAAACCAGCACAACAGCTCCGACTCCCCCCCAGGTACTGCACACCTTCCTTTCCTATGCAGCTTGTCTCCACCATGTTATTATTTTGTGGTGTTAGATTTCTGTCTTTTTCCTAGAAAGCTTACTTGCCCAAAAAATACTCTAGACCAAATCACATTGCAAAAGAGAGGGAAAGTATAAGGTGAGAGACAATAACCAACTGTCAATTATGTTGGTCAAATTTTATCATCAATTTCCTTTTTAAATGGGATTCTTCAATGTTGTACTAAAGAAGACCTGAAACTACTGATTGAGACCATTAACTCCTAATGAAAATGATTACTGACATTATAAATCAAGTTACAAGTAGGCTCATTTACCCATATATTTCCATTCAACCCTATTTCTTTTTGAAACCAGCAGAGTCACCCCTGGTGATTATGTAAACTGGAAGTTTATGTCCAGTTTTTATATACAGTCAATGGTTTGGATGCAGCAGGGTTTTCTTCTGCCAGAAGATGGAGGGAAACAGAGTTGACATGAGGGTGCAACAAAGCAGGAGAGGGGGCAAAAACTGTCCTGGGCTGGGGCTATGAAAAATATTTCTCTGGAATTCTAATTGAACTACTGCTACTACTATTTTAGACTACAGTTGGCATGATCTGCACCTGGTAGGTGTCAAATCATCTTCCCAGTGTAAATGGCACTGCAGAGCTCATGTCCTCGAAAGGGTTGTACTTAGGTTTTTTTTGGTCCACATCTGTGTTCATTTTTTATGCTCATTAAATGTTTACCTATCTGGTCTTGTCATGTTTTTTGTAGCCTGCCTTCAGTCCTTTGGAGGGCACAAAAATAACCGTGAACAATCTTCATCCCCGGGTTACTGAGGAAGACATAGTTGTGAGTTAAACTACTTTTCTGTAACTTTTTATGTTTGATATTCAATGATGTCCTGAACGCTGTGCATTTTGTGTGTGTTTTTTACTTTTGTATCTCTTTGTGAGCAGGAATTATTCTGTGTGTGCGGTGCCTTGAAGCGAGCGCGGCTGGTGAAGGTGGGTGTGGCTGAAGTGGTGTTTGTCCGTAAAGAGGATGCTGTGAGCGCTTACAGGAAGTACAACAATCGCTGCTTGGACGGTGAGTACCACTAGCAATGACACAGGAGTCAGATAGATCTCTAGGTTTTGAGCACTGCCTTCTGTGTTGCATATAAATCTAGAGTAGAGATGACAGGTTTGCTGGTTGAGGATATGTTTGTGTATGTTGATGTAAAACAATGTTTTGTTGAACTGAAGAATAGCCTGGTGGATTGTGCTTTGCATTAGTGGGACTGTCACTCACCAGGGTGATGTAGTTGGGGTATATTTGTAAATCATTTTTAATTATGCTTTCTTTGGTTCTTGTCCACCCCCAGGCCAACCCATGAAGTGTAACCTTCACATTCAGGGAAATGTCATCACATCTGATCAGCCCATTCTTTTGTAAGTGAACTTGCAGGGCTTCATGCCTTCATTCAAAATTAACCTGCTGAAAATTCTGTTTAAGTGCAAATGCTTTATTTTGTAAGGTTTGTGCTAATTGTAAATTATTATATACACTTTTAATTTTAACTATAAAGACATGTGGTTTTAACAGTAATCAATTGTGCATGTTACCAGGTGCAAATTCTAAAGCGGTAGCTATGAACCTTGACTTGGGTTTCCACGGTATATTGGATCTAACTGCTTAACCGACTATACTTGTCAAATGCTATGATTTTGCATTTCCTTGAGGAAATTTTGTAGAATTTCTGTATTTCCACAGAAATACAGAATTAATTGACTACCCCTGTTTTATAATGCCACTCAAAGTAAAGATTATCTTTGTTTCAAAATGTATTTAAACAATTTCAGAGTCCGCATTAAACAGAGCATGTTAAAATAACAATATTCTTCACAGGACCACTGTAACTACTCCATACACAAATATTCTATTGGCCATTGAAATCCTAAATATTAAATCAGGTTCAACTAATTCATGTTGTGTATTTATTCAAAACCTAGGAAGCCAAAGAAAGACTAACATGTTGTTTAAACTGCACCTGTATTATATGTTCTGCATTGCAAGAAGGTGTACAAAGAAACTAGTCTGGATAAATAGAAGTCAAAATGATAAAGTTTGTCAGTCACTGCTCATTTATTTAGTGACTGTAACATTGGAAAGGATGTGATTAAAAATTTTTCCAAACACCGGAATCTTCTCTGAATCTACATGCTTGACTTTTGTTTTCACAAATTTCACCACCATTGTGCTTGGATAGTTGAAAAAATTCAGAGACAAACTACATAGCTTTGCAAAATTGTTTGTAGCTGTTGGTTTTAGCATAATTTCTGGCATTGCAGTTGCCACTGCTTTTGCAAACTAGACTATTTGTGTCTTCACTTCAGTCCTTGAAACTGACGGTGGCATTGTGGCTATCATATTTTAAATAAGTTGCATGTATTTTTGGACAGATGCATGACTGTGTTCTATCTTGTCTGTGCTTCTGCAGGAGACTCAGTGACACTCCAGGCACAGGCAGCAGTACAAAGAAAGAAGGCCTGCCGCCTTCCTTGTCCCGTCCCGCTGGCCAGCGAGCCTCCTCTCAGCCTACTCCTGAGGTTGACCCCCAGACCATCCTCAAAGCTCTGTTCAACTCCACTGCTCAGTCCAGCTCCACCACTGAGCCCACAAGCTCACAGGCTGCAACCGCCTTCCGCATTAAGATATAGCTCATGTCTAGTGTAAATAAATGTATTACTGCATTCTCAGTGTTCACATACGAACTGTGGTTTTCACCTTGACAGCAGGCGGCCCCTATACTAATTTGTACACATTTGATATATGTGTCTACTCTGAACTTGAAGTCCTTGGATACTGACTTCCTATTTTTGATTTGTGGTATTGGAATATCAACAGTTTGTTTTTGAGATGTACCAGTGGAAAACAATGTGATTTGTTGTTTTAATCTAATGCTGCAGGGGATTCCAAATCAAGCAGGATGGATATTTTTTCCTTGGGTCCATTCATTAACTATCCCCTCTAAATACGATGAGTTTTAATACTCCAGTTTAACTTTTATCAATGCCCATGCATGGGGGGAAAAACGATTAAACAGCTACAGAACAGCATTGTCTTTGAGAGATGCGTTATCTTCTTGGGCCTGTATGTCAACACAGGCATGCCATGTTATGTTGTCTGTACCTCTTTTTGAATCACCTTGATTAACAAATCATAAAAATAAATACTCCAAATAGTCCTTTAAAAGAAAGAACTAAATGTTTTATATCTTCCCAATTATGCTCACAAGGACTGTGGAGTTGTCTCCGCTAAATTCGTGGTATAAGTTACTGTGCCGAACTTCAATCTCAAGAATAAGTCAAAACAGCTAAAGTGGAAATAAAGTAGCCATGAGGAAATAGAGAATGGACAGAACTGTTACCAGTTCTCAGTCATTCAGTGTAGACACATTTGACTTTACCATCTACAATTCAGATACTTTTGTTCTTGGATGGTTTTACTTGGTTGACCTGGTGTTTGAATCACTGTGTAATTCTACTTTACATTACTCTGTTTATCATTAAATACTGAAAATTACTTTCTTATTGTGTCAGTCAAGGAGAGACTAGAAAATTTAGAATGGTCTGTGAATTTTCACCATTAAATATTTAGCTTTGTAGATATTGTGTGAGACTCGTCCTTACCATCTTCAGTGGTGTGCATTGAGCCCCCCCATAAAATGTCCTTTCAACTTTGTTTCCTATGGGTGCCCTTCCAATAAAAAGGGTGCTGTTATTAAGTTCCCTACCAACCCAACATCCAAAGTGTCTCCAGAAAAGGAAAAGATATTCAGTGCTGTATCAAAAATGCCCTTCTCTGTGATGAGAAGGGCAAAAAGGCACCCCCATAGTAGGTGCCTTTTTAATTTTTGCCCCTCTCCTTCCAAATGTCTGTGCACACCACTGGCCATCTTTCACAGGACACGTGATTATGTACTGTTAAAAATCGTTTTTATAATGTATGAAACAAATGTAAATAACGAACTATATAAATATACAGAACATGGTTACAATAAGAGTTATTTACAAAACGGTTTTTAAATAGGAACATTTAAATGTTGTTTACGGTGTGTGTTTGTACTTCCGGTGTCAAAGGTCCCAACAAAATGGCGTCATCCAAGATGAAACATGCGAGTCAGCCTTGTATCATACCTGGAGGATTTGCAGGTATTGTTTGACCAAAAATATAAAAATATTTGTGTCAGCTTTTTGTTAGTTTTCAGATTTATCCCAGGACATAACGTTTGGCAGTCAATGAATGAAGTTTGCGTGGTTATAGAAACACGTATCCGCGTTCAGCATGGAGAGCAGGGGCTGCTAAATGATAACAAATGCTGTTGGTGAGTAATTTTCGTTATTCCCGTGTCTCTTCGCAGTGTTGCCTTTACAGTTCACTTCTGATAGTGGCGCACAACATAAACTGTACGTGAAGGAGCACAAAGTACGAGCAGAGAAGAGTTCCCACAGACCGCTGGATCGGACTTTATTTGTTCTCAACATTCCCCCATACTGCTCAAAGGTAATGTTTACTGTATGTAGATGATACTCAGTCTTTATTGATCAATGTTTCGACTTTATTTTATTTCTTTAACTAAGAGACCCACTTCAATATTAATGACAATAACAATAATAACTTTGACTACTCCACCACAGAGAAAAGGAAAAAAAAACTTTTTCTGCATAGTGCAACATAGTTTGACACTATTTACTGCCCGTTCTGTAACATCTAATATTCACTCATCTTCTACTGCTTTGTCCTCCACATGAGGGTTGCTGGTGCCAATCCAAACTGACATAAGGCAAAAGGTGTGGTACATCCTGAACAAATTGCCAGTCCATTACAGGACCACATAGAAACAACCACCATTCACTCTCACACTCACACAATGGTCTTACAATTAAATTAACCAGATTTTTCCAAGAAATCAGTTTGACAAATTTATTGTCATTTATACATGTTATGTTACTGGAAACAAATGCATGTCAATCTTCTGTCAAGTCTGCAAATGTATGTGGTGCCAAATGCAGACACACACACGTCTCTTGCAAACCATCCGTGGGTCCCAACGCTGTCTCAGACCTAGATGATTTTAGGAATGCCAATACAGTCTGATCATAAAGTTACAGTTTCAGTCTGTCACTGCTGTCCTGCCCATTTTTGTGTTTCAGGCTGTTGTCAAAGAGTTATTCTCACAGTTTGGCTGTGTTCAGTCTGTGGAGCTGAGAGACCACCCAGGCTCCTTTCACGATTCTGGACCCAAGTTGTCCACGTTCTTCAAACCAGCTGAAAAGAAGGTTGCTGCTGAGTTCTTACTGTTGTGACACTTTATGTCAACACATTATCCACATATTTCATTATTGAGTCTCTTGTGTCTTTGCTTATTGCTTCCAGGGTTTCAAAGTGGGCTACATCGTGTTCCAAACATCCTCCAGTGTAAAAGCAGCTAAATCACATCCACATAATGTGCCACTGGTGGTTTGCACAGAGGAGCATCCAGTAAAGACAGGAGTACAGAGTGAGTTGTTAGTCACTTTTTCAGAAATCCAGGATTTAATATTTTATTTTGTAATATGGCTTTGTTATTTCTTAAGTATAAGCTAAGTAAAAGCTTTTCAGTCACTAACTTAATGTATATAAGTCAAATCAAATCAGCCATGTTGTGTGGCACTATTTCTTACACCAGAATGGATTCAGCAGTACACAGAGTCTTGCATTCAACCAGAAAAACTACAGGAAATTGTTGACTCCTTTATGGAGGATTATGACAACCGTAAAGAAAAGGTGAGTTGTTGTTTTTAAGCATCCCCCACACATCGTTTGAATGTGACTTGAACCTGTGTCTGTTTTATGTCCCAGGAAGAAGAGCAACAGAGGAAAGAGGCTGAGCAACAGCAAGAGGATGAAGAGGGCTGGGTGAAAGTCACAAGAGGACACAAAGGTGCTAAAGCCCGTCCTCACAGTGAGGCAGCCAACAAGAGAACTCTACAGAAAGAGATGAGGAAGAAAAAGAGGAAGGAGCTCATGAACTTCTACACTTGGCAGCACAGAAACACACAAAAAGAACGTAAGTTGCTATATATCAAACTATTTTCTTGTGTAGTTTAGCTTGTACTTTGCTGTAAGCTAGAGTTTGCCGTGGAGGGTAAAAAAAAACAATTTCTGTGTAGAGGATACATTTATACAGTTAACTTTTTTCTTTTTTTTTTTTAGATATTGCTGAACTAAGGAAAAAGTTCGAAGAGGATAAACAGAGAATAGCTCTTCTGAGGGCACAAAGGAAATTCAAACCTTACTGAGTTAACAAGATTTGTATTTCATTTCACTGCTTTGTGTGTTTGCTACTAACCTTTTTATATAAAAGTAGCATTTTTGTTAATAAATTATACTGAAACATTATGATTATTGAATTACGTGCATCCCAGAGAAGATGGAAAAAATGTTTGGAGAATTGCTGATGTTGGAAGACATTGGATTTCTACAAGTGTAGGGAGTCATGTAGAACGTACATCAAGTTCTTGTTCAAACATGCTAGCTTTGAAATTATTCTAAACCAAAGATTCTGATAGAATACACTTTTACTATTATCTTAAATTATCACACTGTGTCTTTGTATCCAGTTCAGATGTAAAGAAAAAAACATTTACTTTTAAGTTTATTATGAACTTATTTACTGACACTGTTAGCTTGTGCTTCAAAAGCTTGCAGCATTTCTTTCTTCTGACCCTTTTTGAAATTCAAGAACAGAGTGAACAGCAGGATCAGCAGCAGGACAGCACCAACACCTGAGAGCACATACACCATCACCTGGAACACTTAGGAAAAGAATATACTTATATTGTTTATCTATTGCCACTGGTCATTCACATTGAACCACAGTTCAGTGCTGTGCAGGACTTACTTGTGCTTTGTTTGACACATGAACTCTCTTCTATTTCAGTGTTGTTTTGTCTCAGAAGCAGTGGTCCAAAGGACACTAATTGGAGCTGGTCAGACACAGAAATGGTCTCTCTTCTCTGTCTCTCACTCTCAGATGCTGTGGCATCAGAAAATGTATATATTGAGTTACACATATTGTATGTATGAGTCCATGTGGTGCACAAAGTGATGCAGGATATACTCACAAATGATGGTGCAACTCTGTGCACAGTCGATGTCATCTGTGCAGATTTCCACCCAACAGTAGAAGTACATCTAAAAAGGAGGAGAGTATAGTGAACAAACAGCAGGGAACAGTGTGTAGTTGCATACAGCCAGGTCTGATGAAATGCACCCTCCTAAACTCAATACTTAAACCTTACTTCCTCCACACTTGGATGGCCTGTATGAGGGTCTAAGAAGGCAAAGGTCTTGACATCAAACCTCCTCACTTGGGAGTGGGAGGTAGTCTTCCCCTGTTGGTCCACGGGAACAGAGCTTCTCATGTTATCCAGAGGATTTGGGCATCTACTCGGGAGGAGAATAATAATTTATTAATTGTGTAATAATCTTTGCGTATTTTTTTTTTTGGGTTGTCACCACTTAACCCATCATAGAGAAGCATCCACACAGAGTGTCTTGACACAGGGTAGGCAAAGCAGTCCTGCACATGTAGGGAGAGTGTTGGGTCCGGGGACGGCGGGGAGATGGAAACTTCCACATATACAGCTTTACGTAGGGGCAGAGTCAGTGGAAGCTGGTCTTCAGGAAAGAAGGATGTAAAAGATGCATCTAGAAAAAAAAAAATAAAAACAATTAAAGTTCCGTTCTAATTCAAACAAATGTGTCACCGACTATGCTACTGTGTATTGTGACACTTCTTGAGAAAGCACTGTTTATCTCCTTGTTCTAAGCATTTGGCAATAACCAGTTGTGGGATGAAATACCTTTTGCTATTCTCATCCGGACTTTAATGGTTCCCAGTGCAACCACAGGTTCGGGGTTTGTCACTGCATACAAGGACCTCAAGTCTGCTCTCCGTTTCAGGTCCGATGTTGCATATTCACACTGCACCTGTAGACTAAAATCCCCACACTTAGAAGTAGATTTTCCATTTCTGTAATAAACACATAAATGCACAGAAATATGGCCATAACCAGTAAGCAGAGTGCAGGTGATGTCAAACCAGACCTGAACGGAGAATGTTTAGCTGCACTTTGAGCATGCAGCTCCTCTACTTCCACTTCATAGATTGCAACATCTCCGTTTTCCTAAAAGCCATGAAAAGATAAGGATCAAAGCAGTTGGTCACTGATATTCAAACCATGTTCAAGATTTTCCATTTCTGTAATAAACACATAAATGCACAGAAATATGGCCATAACCAGTAAGCAGAGTGCAGGTGATGTCAAACCAGACCTGAACGGAGAATGTTTAGCTGCACTTTGAGCATGCAGCTCCTCTACTTCCACTTCATAGATTGCAACATCTCTGTTTTCCTAAAAGCCATGAAAAGATAAGGATCAAAGCAGTTGGTCACTGATATTCAAACCATGTTCAAGAAAAAAAAACAAACAAAATTGTTCATAAAATTTATCATAATTCTAAGTGGAACAGAGAAAAAGCAGGTTAGGGAGACAATCAGAGCTCTACACAGTGTTCTAAAGTTTGTGATAAACATTGCTTTTTCGCTTTTTTGTGCCTTGGTGTGATTGAATTGTGTGTCAGAAACACTTTTGTAAAAAAAAAAAAAAAAGGTGACATTTTATTTAAATAGTAGGCATCCAAGCAAGCAGCATTACCTTCATCTTTGCACCACACTCCATTATTCCAATCTTGAAGACAGCCGTGTCTGGTGTAGTGACCACAGGGAGACACTGTGGGTGGCCTTTGACTATGAGGTTGCTGGGAGAGAGAGGCGGGTCCGTGTCTGTGGCCTTCACAGAGAAAACAAAATGTCCATCCAGAGAGCAGGCTGGAAGACAAGTGAACAGACAGAAAAATGGATGGCAAAATGTTCATTATTTTAATCTAAGAAAAGGACTCCAACCTAACCTTACCATTGAGTCTGTAGTAGCAGGTAGAATCGTGAGTATCGTAGCAGCATCCTTGTTTGTAGCAGGCATGACTAGAAATGGTTTGATGGCCACAGTCTACTCGCAGCGCTCCGTCTGTCCCACACTTTCCAGCTAACACTGAAGGGAAGTAAAGAATGTGCTGTACAAAACCATATCTGTGTTGTAAATGACAACTAAAGAAAATAAAACAAGGAAAGAAAATGATAAGAAAAATAATAAATCTCAGAATTCTTTTCTACCGACAACCTCACTGTGGTAATGGGCAGTCAGCAGTCTCCACTTACATGTTGGGATATGAGTCCTCTCACCATTTCTCTTCAGGGGACAGCTGATATTTACCCTGAACCATTGATCGTCTTCTTTCAGCTGGACCTGCAGTGGTATGACCACTTTGGTACTCTGAGGATCAAAGGTCAGCATAGCATGAAGATAAGCAAAGAAGAAGATACACCACTTTTGGATTCACGTGCCCAGAAACAGTGCACCTCTCTATTGCAGACTTATCAATTTAACTCATTCATATTTGCCACCATTTTGTAGAGTGCACAAATATTTTGGATTCATGGCTCTATCAGTGAGCAGAGATTGTTCTGTTTGTTACAATCTACAGTCTCACCACTAGATGTCACCAATCGTCCACACTATTTTATCTATTTTATTTTATTTTATTTTTTACCTCAATCTGAACATAGCAGCTGTCAATTCTGCTGATGAAGGAGATGTTCTGATTTTTCTCTTTGACCGCTCTCACTCCACACGAGCCCAGCTCTGACTGAGACACCGGGACTGCAAGGCCTGACAATTCTGGGGGACACACATAACACTGATATTTAGCACAGTGATTAAAAAAAAATGTTTTACAATGACCCTCACTTAGTGATCTTACCCTTTACATGTATGTTATTTCTGACCAGCGGACCAAATACAGCTTTTATTCTTCGGGCAGAGCAGATGACTCTCGGCAGGACGAGCTGCTGTCTCTGCTCAGGTGTTTTCTTCACCTGCTTGGTGGAGGAGACACTCCAGCCGAGCTGCTGAGCCACGAAGGCCAAGGCTACAGAGAGCCAACAGAATTGAACACGATTACACTTCATCTCCTAAACACTTGGGTGTTTTTGCTGATAGGTGTCGGGCTCTACGAGCATCCGGTCTTTTCTTGGACACGTGGGGGGGAGGGGGAGGGGGGGGGTCACGTGACAACAGCTCATTAGCGTTAATTGTTTGAAGCTTGCTGTAGGTCTTCGCAACTACGCCTTCATCCCCCTGCTGCAACGGTAGGCCCATTTTGTATGTCATTTTATGGAACAAAAAAATGTTTGAAACAAAGGGCAGATGCAGTAATCTAATATAATCTATTTTATCTGTCTAGTTTTCCCTAATCTGTGCTCGATTTGTGATATGATAATATAATTTGAGTTCGGAAGTGATGTCACAGTGAGTTACATTGAACACTTGTTAACGTAAATGACAAATGTAAGCCCGCCGTGATCCTCAGTATAGTGAACCAAAGTTTGTTCTTTATCTGAAAACTGCAACGTTTAAACAGGGACGTGACACTCAAGGTCCAGTGTGTAACATTTAGGAGGGCTTATAGGCAGAAATTGAGTATGATGAATTGACTTAAATTGACTGCCTTGATTGTCACTGTAAGACACGGAAACAACGAAATTAGGAAGGCAACTCTGTCTGATGCGTTAAAAAACACGGAGGCAGACACAAGACTAAAAAGAGAACGTACTACCCATTAGTTTGCTTATATAAGCGTATCACTGTTAATAAAATACTGGTATTTCACATTGAATGTCACTATTTCTTACACACTGTACTTTTGATGAAGACATTGCATCCTTTCTTGACTATATTTTGTTGGTTTGGCAGGTATTAATCTTAAAAGCAGTAACAAGGTAGCAAAAACTGTCCAGTTGTGTTGCGAGATTTCTGGTGCAAACCTTTTGTTTTTCAGCATCTGCAAGAGATGATCATTTTTAAGGGCATTTTAATTGTTTTGGACCACAGAACAATCACATCCATTACACATTGTTTTTTTTTTTAAATACACTGGATCTGTTTTAATGCCTGTTTCTAATTCATGGTAAGTGTGGGTATCGGCATGATGATATTAGGATCGTTGCATTGGCTTTAAAATGTATTATTGGATATCAATATGACTAATGACTACACCAGTAGGCTAAATAGACTGCTACCCCATTGACTTCTATGCTGGCGCTTTCTAAAACTACTATGTTTACTATGTCTAATTTTATTAATGAAGAAAATTTCTTTGCAAAATGAGTACGCAAACTGTTATGGTAATTTCACTACAGTAGACACCAAATTACCTGCAATTGATCGTAGGGAAAAGTATACATTGTATATTGGTTTAGGTTATTGTCCCAAGCTCTCTTGTCACAGCGATATATCGGCTTATCAGATATTGGCAAAAAGTTATATATTGTACTATATGTATTTTATGTATCATTTGGAATTCTTCTGCTGTTTGTTCACTGTTTCCCTCTACATTTTTCAGCCTATTTTAAAAAAACAAAACGTTTTGCTCGTTTAGGACATTTTCGCTATCGTTTCTTGCTTGTTTTAATACTTTTTGAAATGTTTAACCTCTTTTGCAACTTTTCTTCCATTGGAATTCACCGGGGGTCGAGGTTAACGCACTCTCACACGGAGAAGTGCACAAAGAGAGTATTCACAACTGTATGTTCTGGGGAAACGCACAAACCCCGGTCCTGCGGATACTTAAGTTAACTCCCGTTTCCGTGTGACACAGTGTTTACTGTGCCTGTCCCACGGTAATCACGAGGTGTCGTGACGTGAAGCCTGTGACGTTTCGGGGGCATTCTCGCAGGGTTGTCGTTCAGCTCAGACAGCAGCAGAACAACCACACCGGAGCAACGCGGATCCAAAACATGGCTTTAAATCGGAACCATTCGCAGAACGGCGGTGTTTTGATAAACGGCGGGGAAAGGTGTGTGCTTGTGTCACGTCTGTGTCTCGTAACTAACTGTCGTCTCTTTTGTTGCCTTGTTTACCATCTGCTTTTCACTGCGTAGTCAACACAATGCTATCCAACCGTTAGCATCCCTTTAGCTGGCCCCTGTTTCACTATAGTATTGTGAATTTATCTGTTACACCGTTGGCATCTTGGTCGCCTCGTACGATGTATATAGGCTACACAAATGTGTTTTCTCTTTTAAACTGGTCCAGTATGTATATTTTAACCAGCTACTTTAGACCCTCCCTATGTCTTCAGTTTACGCAAGGAGGCTAACTTGTTAGCCAACTATCAAAACAGGAAATAGCCGCTGACGTCTGGTTAAAACCGTTGTCGTGGGTTAGCTACAGTTTAGGTAACGCGGATTGTTTTGTCTGAAACATAATATGTTGTAGTATCAAACTTTTCCATCACAGCTATTAAAGCAATTTAATGTACATTATACTGCAGTATGTTTTTAATGCTCCAGTATGTTTTTTTTTCTTGACCCAGTGTTGTAAGAGAATGTAAGAACGTGGAGCTGTCATTCAGTGACGTCACTTGCAAGACAGACCTGCTGAAGGGGACCAAGAAGGGCACAGTTTACCTCACACCATACAGGGTACAAACACTGCTGCAAAAAAATACTGTATTATTGCTGCCTGATTTTTGACTGTAAAATTAACATTGTTCATATTCTTACAACTTAAATGTTCTGTCTCTTTCCTCATGTGCTGTTTTAGATGGTGTTTGTGTCCAGTAACACAAAGGATATTCTGGGTTCAGCTATGTTCCCCTATTATCTGATGAAGGGCTGCAGTATTGAGCAGCCAGTTTTTGCAGCTAACTACATCAAAGGGACTGTTCTGGCTGAGCCTGGTGGTAAGTGGCCCCTTTTTTCCCCCTCTTACTCCAAGTCATGATTTGTTCTACAGTATTTGTATGGCTGATGCTGATCTTTAGAAATCAGTGCAGCTGATGAATAATGCGAACAATATACTGTATTTTGGCTGATTTTCTTTATAAGCTTAATTGTGTCCCATCTGTAACATATGTTGCTTAAACACTACCCCCAAGCTGAAAGGACAATTCTAGGTCCATATTTAAACTGTTCTCTTTTAACATTTGTTTTGGTATCTCCCCACTCAACATGTTTCATAGAATCAGGATCATTTTTCACTACTTTTTCTTTACTAGCATAGTTGTTATGTTTCCAGCTTCCCTTCATCGGTCTTTATGTAAAATGCATCTCTCTGTGTCACCACAGATGTGACGACAAAGCACTGTTGTACTGAGTCATGGGGAACTGATGGGCTTATTTAGCATTTAGCAAGAATGACAGACAGATGTTTCTTGAATAAATAGAGAGAAATGTTGTGACACTGGCTTTTTCTATTTCCTCTTTTACTTTTTGTTCATCACACTGTTTTATAGCAGTGGGAATCAGCAGTGTTTCACTACTATCTCCACCTCCTCCTCCCCCTAATAATTTCCAGCAGGCTGCACACGGAGAAGTATAATGCTTCTCTCCACAGTTTGGTTGTAATCAGTCCAAAACTCTCAATCCGCTGCTCAAAGCTCAACACATTTCCTTATTATTCTATTTAAACTACTGCAGCACCCTCATCTCAGTCTTCACCTTACCATGGGCCTATCTAGGGGGTGGCACATGCTACCCCTAAAATCTAATTGGCCATCCCAGGTGCCACCCTGCTTGCTGCAAAGCGTGCATGATTTTCTATTTGCATGGGTACATTTTTGGTTGCACAAATAAAAGCTTGAGGCTTTATATTCCATTTTTAATGGTGCCACTCTGTCACTGTCACATCACTGTCATGATGACTTGGGTTATTTATTTTTGAAAAGAAAATTGAAACAAATTTTAGTAATTAAATTAATTTCAAACGAAAAAAAAAGCAGTAAATCGATGCTATGTTGATGCACACACAAGTATTCTTTAGGCTACTATGGTCAGGTGATTGGTATATCACTAAATTCTGCTTGCCACCACTGCATTACTCAGGGTCCCACTTTGGCCACCCCAGTGAAAAAGTCTGGGCATGCCACTGCAACTTACTCAGCATCACTTGCATGGTACATTGAAAGCATGTCCTCTTTGTATTGGCTTAGGTCCATATCCTATGAAAAATAAAAGGACTCAAAATTTTAATTCTTGCTTCTGTTGATAGTCCCAGTAATACTTTTAGGTTTTTGTCTCCTTTTTTTTTTTTTTTTTTAAATGTGGTTTACTCTCTTTCCAGGTGGCTGGGAAGGCCAGGCCCATTTCAAGATGTCATTCCCTAGTGGAGGAGCTATTGAATTAGGACA
The DNA here is from genome assembly GCA_016785285.1 of Brachirus orientalis. Taxonomy (NCBI): domain Eukaryota; kingdom Metazoa; phylum Chordata; class Actinopteri; order Pleuronectiformes; family Soleidae; genus Brachirus; species Brachirus orientalis. Next base: position 1,921,845 of record JAFBJR010000367.1, on the reverse strand, counting down.
GCATCTTTTCAAACTGGCTACAAATGGTGTGCTTTCTTTGCTTCATCACTGCACATAACCAGCATTTATTTTGCTAAATGTCCATATAGAATAGGCAGTTGAATGTTCTGAAGGTCAGCCCCAAAATGAACACTACAAGTGACTCTGTATGTACAGTCAGTTGAGGAAAAACTGTATCAACACTTCTAGAATCTTTTGAAAGTTCAGTTTATGTTCTCCTGCTGTCTTCCAGCTTCTCGTGCTGGTCCTCCTCAGAATGGTGCGGCTTCACATGGATATCCTTCACCCAGTATGATAAGTGGCTATGGTCCGCCTCCATCTGCTCCTAATGGCTACGCATATCCACAACCTCCACAGCAGAATGGATTCTACCAGGGGCCACCTCCACCTGCTCCTGGCAACATGGGATACCCCTATCCACCAGCTGCTACAGGTACAGAAATCAATGTTTTTATTACATTTATCTGCTAGATTCTTCTTTTGAGTGGGTAAATGTTGTTTTCTAAAATTATATTGACTCTGAATTCTTTCAATTTTCAATTCCATGCTCAATAAAATATAGAGGGAAAAAGTCGGTCTACAATATGCTTTGTAAGTTTTTATTGTTCATAGCCTTTGTTATAGCTTTGCACAGTAAGTACTAGTCAAAAGTTTGGACACACTCATTCATTTGTTTTTTCTTTATTTTTTTATTTGCTACATTGTAGATTAATACTGAAGCATCCAAAATATGAAGGAACACATGTCAAATCATGTATTCAACACAAAAATGTTAAAGAAACAAGAATATTTTTTATACTTCAGATTCTTCAAAGTAGCCACCTTTTGATGACAGCTTTACACACACTCAATCGGCTTCATGAGGCCATCACCTGGAATGGTTTTCCAACAGTCTTTAAGGAATTCCCAGAGGTTCCCATTGTGTCTGAGACATCAGTTGTGTTGTGCAGAGGTAGGGTGGTACAATGGTCTATACATTTGAGTACTGTTCTAGTCCATGTTATGGCAACAACCGCTTAACTAAATGAAAAGAATTGACAGTCTATTACTTTAATAGATGAAGGTCAGTCAATCTGGAAAATTTGAAGACTTTGAACGTATGCTCAAGTGTGTTTGCAATGACCATGAAACACTATGATGAATCTGTTTCTCATGAGGACCACCCTAGGGCAGGAAGACCAAGGGTTACCTCTGCTGCAGAGGATAAGTTCATCAGAGTTACCACCTTCTAAAACTGCAATTTAACTGCATCTCGGATTAGAGCCCACATGAATGCTTCAGAGTTCAAGTAGCAAAGGCATGTCAACATCAACTGTTCAGAGGAGACTGCATGAATCATGCCTTCATGGTCGAATTGCTGCAAAGAACACCTCTGGGAAATCCTTCAAGACTGTTGGAAAGCCATTCCAGGGGACTACCTCATGAAGCTGTACTGGCATACTGTAATCTCAGTTACACCTCACAGTTCACCTCCCTTTTCTTTCCTCTTGTTTTCCAGGAATGTACCCCGCCAGTTATAACTACATGGCTCCACCCCCACCTTACCCAGGGCCACCCCAAAATTGGAGTGCACCCACCCAAAACTGGACAGCACCACCACCACCACCACCACCTCCAGGTCTGCTTCTCTCCCTCCCTCTCTGTGTTTTTACTCTCTGCAAGTCTGTGTCACTGCATCCGTCATAACTGATCCATATGCATCGAGGTGAATAACTTTGATGCCCTCCACCAAAAAAAAGATGGTAGTGTCTCATTTGCTACATGTCAAATTAACATAGGATAAACATTGTCCCCTCATTCTCTTCTGTTTGAGTTCTTTTTTTCAACCTTGTGTACACAGCTGAAATGCCATTGTAGCATATGTGCATTTTAAGGAAGAGCTTGAGTGAGTTTTTGGAGCTGTCACTTGTTGTGCTTTACATGTCTAATACTTTGCTCCTCGCATCAGTTCCTCTCTCAGTTTTTGGAGCTGAAGCATCTGTTCCCAAATATGTCCATGACTCATCAAAGTCCTTTTGTCTTTTTGTCTGTCTCTGTCATGTCTCATTTTATGCACAGGTAACTCCAAGGCGGCTGAGGCAGCAGGCAGCGCCTATTACAATCCCAGTAATCCACACAATGTCTACATGCCAATGGTAAGATCCCTTTCTTGTCTTCTCTTCAGTTACAAATGTGTGTCAGTGACAAATCCCAGTAAATGGTTTTTAAAAAAAATTTGTGTACACACAGGAACGGCCTCCACCATATGCACCTTATCCAGAATCTCCTAACAAGAAAAACAACTGAGGCTGAGGCATTATTACATCACTGACTCTCCTCTTCCTCCTCTGTATCTTTTATTTATATATATATATATATATATATATATATATATATATAAAATCAAGGATGTAATGTTGATGGATTTGCACTCAAATATAGAATGCAGAAAAAGAAGTAAAAGAAGTCCCAAGTATGAAATGATAATTAAATAAGTGCTTGAAAAGCTTTCGTCATGATTACATTTTTATATACAGTTTATCTCATACACTCAAGTTAATTTAAATAGCTTTTCAGAGCCTTATCATTTATAACTTTCCCAGTGATGGGTTTGTTTTCTTTCTGTCTGGGTGTCTAGTATGTGGGTAAGGGCACATAAGCCTTATTAAGAGCTGAGAAGAAGAGTTTGTATAAGGAATGTACTTTTAAAGACAGATTTACTACCAAAACATTTTTGTAGCATTTCACTTGATTGTGATTGCAGAGCGTATAGATATTAGCAACTCCTACTATAAACGGTTAACTATTTTTGCAGTATCATTGCAAGTTCTGTGTGTGTTTCATATCCAGATTTCCATTGAGTATTTGTCTGTATATAAAAGCAGACCTAGGTTGAAAAGTGTTTATAGTACAAAATTTGACTAATTCTCATAGATATTTCCTTCATATATGACCAGTGTGATCATGTTCTTCATGTTCTTCATCAGTTAAAGTACTTCCTGTTTGTCTGACACAGTTCAGTTTGTCACAGTTCAAAATACAGTATATTGAGTGTTTTGTTTTTTTTTCAAAAAGAGCTGTGAAATATTAAAGGGGATCAGATGATTCCTCAAATAACAACTATGTTTGTGCAAAATTTAACACTTAATAAGGTTAAAGGTGAGCAAGCTGGAGTTCCATGATTGACCAGTTGACTTCTATTGTGTTCTTGTATGCAAAGCTAAACTGAAACCACAGCTCTACTGTTTGAGTAATTACACAAATAGGTTACAGGGTCACAATAATATATTGTGGACCATTAGTGTTTCTTTTGCTGTTCATGACTTTATACCTGTTTGAAGGACTATTTGCACATGAGTTTTAGTTTTCTTAAATTAATCTATTCTCTATATATTAATTTCTTAAGCAGTTCTAACTTTTGTTTTGAGTTCAAATCTAATAAATGTGTCCTTTATTCAATTTCAAAATTTAATCTGTCAAGTGTCATCCTTTATTGGTTTAAACACTTGATTATATAACATGTTTATCTAATCAGCATTTTTGAGATTACAACATTAATTACTAATTACTGACTATCTGTGCTTTGCATAATTTGTTTATTGGCATTTATGTTTCCAAGTAAATGATTGTAAGGGACAGATGGAGATAAGTCATGTCAAACTACATTTTGTATATCTAATTTACAACATTTCTACTTGTGTGAAATGACACCTATTTTTTGAAAAAGAAATGAGACAGGTGGACATAATGGGATAGCATTTATTACTGTTATGAAACTATCCAACCAGCACATCATATTCCCTCTGGTTACAGAAAAACGCACTGTACAGATGTATCGCATAATACAGTTCCAAGAGTCTGAATAAATAAGGATGGCATCGTCATGCACTAGAACACAGTATTCACTACACACAAAAAACTTTCTTGACCAACAAATAATCACAAAGGTTGGAACAACTCTGGTAGCTAGTTAATGGTTTACACTCACAGCTGTTAACCCATTCATTCATAAAGACTTGTTCAACTTTATGGCTCAACTCCAGGTTCTTCCAGTTCCTTGGTTAGGAAAAGAATATGTGCTTTTTTTTCCTACCATGTATCTAAAGTTAATTCTGTACAATTTTCTTTAGCCGTCACTGTATTGTACTCTATGGTTAGTATGTGCAAAGCCTTAGTAGTTGATCTAGTTCCACCTCACTCAAACTATGTCCTTGGTTTAATTTTTAATGATGTCTCTCCTCTACCTGTCCTCAAGACCATAGGCCAACAAAGTCGTGTGACTGACCTTGGGAAGCTTTGCCCACCCTCTGTAAGCGTATCTATGTGAACATGCCTCTTTGCCTTATGTGCCAAGACTATCTTGGGAAGCCCACTGTTTAATAATCCCTCACTTACGTGCAGGTGTCTTTTGTACCGGTATGTTGTGCATTATTATTCCCTTTGGTAACCCCCCCCATCTGCTTCAACTGATTGTCTGGTTGAGCAGGTTAAGAGTTGTTCAACAACTTCAGGAAGTGAATTATTAATTGCTTTTAGGTTTTTTTTTTTATTTTTAAAATCAATTTCTGAGTTGCTTACTGTTTATCTACAGGAAGCTTGCTGTTTGCAGTGAGTGGGAGTTTAGTGTTAACCTTCCCTCATGTGTTTGGGCATAGTGAGTGGGATCTGCATATTTTTGCATATGATTAAGTCAACTGAATGCTTTATTCAATTTTTTTTTAGAGATATGTTTATCCTTGTATTGTGAGAGTTGGTAGGATATTTATCACATAAAGGTATTGAACAAATAATATTCTTTGCACATATTCTAATATTCTATCATAGAAACAAAATGGGGCTACTTGTCCTTATCTCCTGTTTCCAGTTTTTGATTGGTTACTTGTTTTCTGACTGGCAGAGTGTGGCCAGGTTCTTGCTTCCACATTTCAGCTATTTGTAGCTGGCTGGGAAATGGCGTCATTGGTGTGTCATAGATCCAAGTACTGGTGCTACCCTGAACATTGCCTGAGAATGGCACTTATGATGGAGGATAATTGACTCCATGCTGTGCTGTCACTGGTCTCCCACCGGTGGAGCAGGATTCATAGATCCAGATGAGTTGAGGGGTCAGCTCTTGTTGAGGCAGCAGCTTTATCTTCTACCTGCTCAGTCAAGGTAAGGCAGGCATGTCTTAACTCAAAGCAAGCAGATGCGAGCACACTCATGAACATCAGGCAAAGCGCTCAGGAAACATTTCTCCAAAGAAACTGCCTATAGATGAGCGAGATGACAGACAAGTTTGTCCTCTCATCATGAGCGACTTCCATTTCCAGGCAAAAAGGGTATTCAGACTTATGACCTTTCATTATATGCATATTTTCCTTTTTGGGGCTGATAGGGTAAGATGACATTGGTCTCACTTTGAGAGGTCAAGTCAATTTAAGTGTTCCAGGCAAATGGAAGCTCTATCTGGGGCCTGTAGCTTTGCTATGGTCCCAGTGAAGTATAGCTCAAACTGATGTAAATGACTCTCTTTGTGAAAGCTGGTTTTCATTAAAGGCTCAGGCAGCTTGGGTATACATTGTCTCAAGAATAGCTGACAGGCTTGTACACTTTTCATTTACTACCCGATTGGCCTCGTGATCTGGGGGGGTGTTCAAGGTGTTTACATGGTCCTGTTAATACCTGCCACATGGCCTGTGAGGCACAGGTCATCTGTTCTTCACGGTCAGTTTGACCTCTCTGTCTGTCAGGGTAAACCTCTGGCGGCAGGCAGTCAGATTTGGCACCACAAACAAGCAGTTACACAAAGTTTCCATGTACTATGCTTTATCCACCACCGCCACCAGCTACAGCAACATGATAGCAGTGGCTACAATGCAATCTTTCAATATTTAAAGGGTCATGTTTCCAGAGAGTTGCAACTGTATGGTAATCCAAAGATACAGTACCTTGAGAGGTCAAGTTATCAAATGAATGACATCAGGTCCATTCAGGGTTTATGGTGACTCACGGTCACACTGAGCAGTAATGGGTACCAGAAAATAACTCTTTATTACTGACCAGGTGATGTTTCAGCCCCAAGCCCCATGACCTTGGCCCGGAGTATCACCTGGTTTCTAATAAAGAGTTTTTTGGAGGGCAACAACTAGAAAACAACTTTTTTTTTTTTTTTTTTTTTTTTTTACAACTTGTCGTTTTGTTGAGCCTGCCAAGCACTCAGTGTGGTGTGTAAGTGTGCACACTTTTTGTATAACTGACTCTGCTGATATACTGTACATGAACTGAAGAAAGTTATTGTTCATGAGATCAGTAACACCTGGAAAAATATGAGAAAAGCCTATGATCTGAGTGATGTTGAAATAAATGTATAGATAGTCATGATCCATGTACAGTAACATCTGTCATTATCTGTTGTGGGTATTAGAATGGATAAAGGTTTTCATGCAAGAGGAAGGGGCATGTTCACCTGGATGCTCTTTAACTGACCAGCCAAAGTTCAGTCAAATCTTTGACGATGTGGTGTAGAGTGTGGGTAGAAACATGGGATCGTTCATTGTGAAGACTGTAGCAGATGCCATCAATAGTGATCAAAGATCCACTGTCTTACAGGACAGACAATTGATAAGGACTTAATTTATCCTTAGAGTGACAGATCAGTGTGGTTGTATGAGGTACTGACTTATAGTCAATGCTGTCTTTGCAGTTTCTGCCACGATCTGTGGGAAGTAGCCTGAGACAAAGGTACTCGCTTAGGAATGTATTTGCTATTTTACCCGAGCATTAGACTACACTATATTACAAGTTTATAATGTGCTCACTCTCCTGCACCAAAGTCCACAGATAAAATGAGTGTTTTTATCTCACTGGTACATGGAAGCTTCTGGACCCTTGCTGCCTTGTTTGTTGTTTGTGTCACTAAGGTAAAACTAGGATTTCACACCAAATCACAAAATAACACATTTGAATTTACTGATAAGGCAGTTTTAAAGCAAACAAAACTGATTTAATCAATCAATCAATCAATCAGACTTTATTTATATAGCATTATAAACATACAAAACAGAAATGAGGAAGTGAGAAAACACTGTCAGATCTCAGCAATCAGCCAAGAGAGGAACCAAAACAAAAAAAGGAAAATAATGCAAAGAAGAAATAAAAAATGGAAAAATCATGAAAATAAATCTAAAAGTTAGAATAAATAAATATAGCTCAGTTAAAAGCCAGGTTTAAGTTGCCTTTAAAAAAAATTAAAGGACTTTTTATGGACTTTGGTGCAGAGAGTGAGCGGTTTACATTGTAAAGCAGTTGGAAAAGACAGTCTAATGGCGAGATATCACATCATATATTGTCACTATGTGTCAGGTTCTCATACGACCACACTTCAAATAAACTGAGTTAGCCCCTAAAGAATAATACATACATAAGATGTCATTTTCCAAGAAAGGTTTTAGGATGACATGTCATTTAACATACTTACAACCCTATTTTAATAATATTCACCAAGTTATTTTTTGATGTACACCTGTAAGCCAGTGGTAGCGGCATATCAATTTAATTAAAGGCAATCTTAGACAATGAAATTCAGCCATGGTGCAACACACTATTTTCAGTGATGCAAAGAATTCACATGAAAATCAAGTATGCAATACATGGGACATCGATAAATGCAGTCCCCCTTTTAACACTATATTTGTTTAAAATGTTGTGATCACTTATCACATCTAGTGACAAAACACGAGCTTCAGTTAGGAACAAAAATATAAGAAAATACATAACTTCAGTGTGGCATCTATACAGTATATGTGACAAGTAAAAGATTAGATTGGTGAAGGCAACATGGGTAATGCCCTGTGTGTGCGGTCAACGGTCATGTCACCATATTGCTCTGACCAATCAAATACTGTTAGAGCTAAAGGAGTGAAAGGTTGGTTTAAGACTGGAATAAGGAATTCAGCACGAGAACTGACTGTAATCCAGTGGCTCCTACGGCTCTTCCTGTAGAAACCAGACCTCATTGCGGCGTCCATAAGGCTTGAATGGTGGGTTGAAGCTACAGCAGAAGTATTGCTTGCGCTGAAAGGGGGCCGTCTCACCCAGGGTGCGTGTTAAACGCAAGGCCTCTGCTCGGTATTCGCTCTCCCCAGCAAACCCTCCAAACTGGCTGCAAACACACACACACACGATCAAAATCTTATGGATAATTGCTGGTGTCACTTTAAAGGGAAGAACTGTGTGATTTGCATGGATCAGCTGCCTCACGGTAAATAAACCTTAGAGGTTCTAATGGTGAGACTGCAGACTGGAACAAACGGAGGATTCCCTGCTCACTGCACTTAAGCACTTAAGGAAACTACTAAGGTCTTAAAAATAATGAAATATGAAAGGATGTCATTCCCTTGTGTTTGTAGAGTAAACTTTTGCTTCAAAACCCAAAACACACACTCCTGCTATTTTGTCCATTTAGGCTACAAAAAACACTTTTTATTGATTTTTTGCAAAAAAAGAATATTTTATAGATTTTTCTATAAACTAATATGTAGAACCCCTCCCCCCAACCCCCCCCCCCCCCCCCCAAAAAAAAATATATATAGCTAGGTACATATACAGTTTATTTGGACAAAGACACACATTTTGTCTTTCTGCCTCTGAATTTGAAATGAATCAAGATGGGATTAAAGTGTGGTCTCTCAGCTGTAATTTGAGAGATTGAACAAAAGAATCGCAATAACCGTTGAGGAATTATAAGCATTTTTATACATTATTTTCCATTTTAAGGGGTTCGAATTAATTGTACAGTTGACTAAAAAGCTGTTTTGTTACCTCACTATTCCCCGTCAGACAAAGCAGATAAAGGTCTGCAGCTGATTGCAAGTGTTGAATTTGCATTTGGTGCCTTTTCACTAAAATTTTCAGTAATTAGTCAATAATTTCTGTCAATAAACCCTCTTAAATGTTACACACTGCCACTATGTTTCTATGGCAGCCTGGACAGACAGAGCAACCAGAGTGTGCGTATTGTGCTGTATGCACAAGCTTACTACACAAATGAAGATGATCGACATCCTTTCTGGCACGTGAAGGCCACTGTAGTTCCCTGACATTTTTTCAATCTGCAGTCCCACCATTAGATTTGACTAATTCTTACTTATTAGACCATTTAATGCACAGTGATGAAGCAGTGAGGTCAAGTAAATTAGCCTCAGGAGCAGCACCTGCATTATCATGCGGCAAGAAACTAAACATATTATGCAAAAATATAAAAAAGACTGCAACTGCATTTGGGTCATGTGGAGTAACGGCTGTGTCAGCAGAGGTCAGATTCAAATTTGGGGAAGAATAATGCCCTGCACAGACAGCATCTAAAATCACCATGCAAAACACCAGAAGGCTGCGTGATTATGCATCATGTTTGAATGACACATACAGAGCATAGACAGTCATGCCAGGCCGCTCCTCGATCCTTATAGCGCTGTCGGTTGGAGTCGGGGGGCTTTGCTGGTACATGGTGGGGATACGGATACCGACTACCAGCCTGCGTGAAAGAACGCCGTCATTCCGTGGGTACACTGTGACGATCAAGGGAGTTGCCGTACCCATGGCCTCACCTTACAAGACGACATGCGAGACCGAGAATTAGTTTAAAACTGTGGAAACGTCAAGAGATGAACTCTACTTTACACTGTTCTCCTGAAAAAGCAAACTACTCAGACCTAAAGGTCAATGTGTGATTTAGTGGTGAGTGTATAATATCATTATGTAAATGTCAACACTGATAAGCTTTAATCCAGACACTGCAAAACAGGTCACGCAAATCACAGCTTTTATGAAGAGAAAACTGATTAAATAATGATTTTGCAGGTCTGGTTTTAACTTTAAGTTGCCTGTTTTTTTTTTTTTGCTGTCGACCCAAAGAGTTGAAAACATTGAGCATAACTGAACTGTGTTTATGTAATCTTTAGGTCAGCCAGTTAAAGTAAGAAAACAAAACTGGAAAAACTTATTTACTTGAATTAAACCAGTAGCCAGTATATTTACATGGGTATTATATGCTAATGTTCATTAATATGCTAATTTTCCCTCTTAACTAAGCATGGAATAAATAAATAAATAAATAAGCTTTTTTTTTTTTTTTTTTTTCCATGTAGTATTTCTGCTCCACTGCCTTCATTAATCAAACATCTCTCAACTTGATTTAATCAGTTTTCCATTTACATCCAGGTTCATGTTTTCTTTTTTGATTTTCTTTTTTGATTTATGATGTTGATGAACAATATTTCATTGCAAAGGACCATTAGGGACCTTGACTTGTGATTAGTTTACCTTGTTGATTGTCTCCACCAATGTACATGAGCAACTTCCTCATCAGTTCCCCTGTGACTTGGTCAAACGTTCGTCCTTCAGAGGAGACGGCAGCGTATTTGGAGGCATCATATCGTCGCACCTCAAAGCTCACTCCATCCTAAGGAAGGGAAATCACGGGTGGATGTCAGGCATCTGTAGGCCAAATCACTGCTACGGTGTCTTACAGACAAGCCAAAAACTTAAGGGGAGCAAAAAGACACGATGTATTTACTATATATACCTTAAGTACAAATCACACATGGACACAGTTGCCCCCTTCTTGGGGATGGATGCAGCAGAGAGGTTAAGCTTCGCAATGATTCGTCTGCGACTGACACACTGATGCTGACAATCTGCGACTGAGGATGAAAGCCCTGAACACTGTTTACACTTGAAACGTTCAGTCTGAGTGTGTGGACATTTGAATTATTTTGGCTGGTCCTCGCTACTGTAAAGGGCTTTATGAGGTTTAAGAGTTAGAATTGAGTTCAGATTAGGGTTAGGCATTTAGTTGTGTTGTTTAAGGTTAGAGTAAGGGGCGTGGAAATGCATTATGTTATTAAGCTGTATTGTGTGTGTGTGTGTTTGTGGTCCTCAAAAACCCTGGTTCTAATGAGACAGAACCTTATTTCTGTGGAACTGGTTTAATTTAAGTTTAACTCATAGTTAAGGTTAGGGATAATGCTTTGTTAAAGAGTCCCGATGCATTGTCCTTAGATGAATAGCTGTGCTATCCTGTTTATGTGTGTACCTGGTATTCCTTATGTTGTGGGGACCTAAATCTGTTTACACAGTCACATTATGGGGACTTGTCTTCCTTCTGGGGAAAAATCAAGTCCCCATAATGTAAATTGTTACATACAAGGTGAAGACGTGTGTGTCCCCAAGTCACGCTGAGGGTTAGAGTTAGGTTAAGGGTAGGGTCAGGGTTGGGATAAGGGCACTAATAATTATGGCTAAGGTTTCCAGGAAATTAATGTAAGTCATTGCAATGACTTTCTATATGTGTGTGTGCAATGAAACCAAAAAGGTCAACTGACAGGTCAGCTGACCCCGCTGTGTCTGTGGTTTACCAATGAGCTCAGATATGGCCTGTGTGTGTGTGTATACTGATACACTGACCATCACTAATGACGACAATGATATAAACAAAACTGACGTCACAGAGCAAGAAGGGCACGCCCCCCCCCCCATGTTTATGTGTTTGATTATGTGTGTACTGTGTGCACAGTATGAACAGATTCTAGTAAGCTCAGTGATGTGTGTTGCGCGCTGAACGAATGCCTAACAACCATTCTGAGGATATTCTCCACTGACCTCATGACCTACAGTACACCACTGTGAATGTGCATCAAGCCATGTAATGTCACGACTGGCGCGGTTTGTGTGTCTGTCTTTGAATAGCAGCTTACTTTTTACAAGGAGACAAAGGACCTCCAGACTTGCAAACAGGCAGGGAATCAAATGACCCAAAGTGACACACGCCCAGGTGGAAAGGTAGATCTGCTCCGACACTGCATACCAACAATCTCTGTCTGATGCCAAAACTCGAAGGCTGTTGAAGCCAACAGTATGTGTGCAGATTAGAGCTCCAAGTAACAATTATTGTCATAAATAAATAATCTGTCAAAGATTTTCTCAAATAATCGATGAGTTGTTTGGTTCATAAACCCAAACGTTTTAATCATTTGTTTTGTTAAATGGAGCAAAGAAACCAGGAAATATTCACATTTAAAATCAGAAAATCAGAAAGCTTGTTTTAATTCTTAACAAAACACTCAAGTGATTAAGTGATTATCAAAATAGTTGGCAATTAACTTAGTAATTGATTATAAAAAGCTTATCATTGCAGCCCTAGTACAGACAACTGTTTTTTAACCGGTTTCATACCTATATTCGGCATAAAGATAATGCATGTAATGGCAGAATTGCCTCAGAAAATGTTTACTTATTGTGAACATTTGCTGCAAAGTGGAGAAAGAGGATCATGGTTGACCATTTATAGGTGCGACATGATGTCCAGACTCACTGCAGTATTCATGCTCCCCTTAAGTGTTAATTATCCAGTGCTGAACAGTCTAAGCTGAAGGTTGATCAAATCTCTGGTCTGGACTGATGTTTAAACAGCCGGTATTGAAATCAGAGCTCATCACCTGATCTTGTCTTACACCCATCTGACTCTGACACCCTACACTCTTAATTAAAACTGACACGAAATACAGAGTAGTTGCCTTACAGGGCACACACACACGCACACACAGGTAAAATTTTGTTAGACGTTTGCTTTTTGCTTATTATTAAATGACAAGGCAGTTAAACAGTCACAGTGTTGATTATACATTGTGTGTGCTTTCTCCGGGCACAGAGTAATTATTGCTGTATAAACAGCGGCTGAACCCACATATGCTCATGATCACCAGACACATTTAACAGACATTAATTGCCCTATTTAAGTGAAGTCAGACTCTGCTTTCTTATGTATGTCACCCTTATACAATGATAATGACGGCCCCAAAGAGCAACCAACCATTATAATTGCTGCGCAGGAGTCTGGGCACCTTCCACACGTTAGACCAGCCTGATAACATGGTGTTATCTTGTATGCGTTGAGGAACGTCTATGGCTGCAGCGTCTGATTACAAGAACACTCAACACAGGTTTCTCAGGTCATGGGTTTCCACTGGAGTACGTACTGAGAGGGATTAGGTGGATGAAAGTGTTTTTAGTGTGACAAATACAACGATTGGAAGATATTAAGACATAAACTGTCTGGCTAAAGAACAGGACAAGAATTATTAAAGTAACGTAAAGGCAGATATAATCTGTAAAATTTTTGACCTGTGACCTTTTAAACACAGGCAACATGCTGTAAAGAGGGATGTTCACCACTTCTGCCAAATGACAAGGGCTGCACATGTCTGCCAAATAATAATTATTATTATAATAATTCTTTTTAATGGCTGGTTATATCTTGGTGGTAAATGCATCAGCACAAATGTTGTAACCGCTAAATTGTTTTAAAGAGATCAATGACTATATCGGACCAGAATTGGTATGTACTCAAGTTTGTGATGTATGCATGTCTTTTCGCCCTGCTGGAACTGACTCCAGCTCCCCCACAGCCCTCATGTCGAGGTTTGGTAGAAAATAGATGGATGGTAAAAGAAAAATCTGGGGAAAAAAACACACAAATGATAAAACATTTATTTTAGAGCAGCAAACCATTTCTTCCACTTTTTTGTTATAACATTGTAAGTATAACTTCATGTAATTGTATTTTGCCGCTCAAAACCTATTTAAAATATTTCTCATTTCACATTAACAACTTCATTTAATCATATTTGATCATATTCATACAATGTGTGTGCATGTACTTAAACTTTGTGGGGGCATTTTGATCTTGTAGGGACATTTTGTTTTGGCCCCACAATTTTAAAGATTTTTTTCAGGGTTAAGACCTGGTTTAAGGTTTAGGGTAAGGGTTAGGTAAGATACTTAGTCATGGTTAATGTTAGAGTAAGGGACTAGGGAATGCATTATGTCAATGATGTGTCCTCACTAAGATATAAAAACAAGTTAGTGTGTCTTTGCCTGTGCATAGTTATGTAAGACCATACATCCCTTGCCTATTATTTGCTGTTTGCTCACTGATCCCTACAGAGCAGTAGATAAAACTATGTCACATGAATGTAAATATGATTCATCTGCATCCTATTCTTTGGCTGCCTATGTTGATTTCATGCACCCGCATGTGTGCAGCCTCACACACACACACACACACACACCTGTTTTTCTGATTTATTGAGGACACGTCATAAACATAATGAATTTCCTAGCCCCATTACCATAACCTTAACTATCACAACTAAGTGCCATAAACCCAGTTCTAACCCTAACCTTAAAACCAGGTCATACCCTGAAAAAGCCATTTAAAGTTGTGGGCCAAAATGTTTTCTCACACACACACAGGTTCTTATAAAGAATAAGCACCAGTTTCCATTGATATAGACACACTAACCAACAACTTATTCCTAACCTTAACCATTGCCAGTTAATGACTAATCTGAACCTAAACCTAAACAACAATTCAAATTTTATAGTCCTAAACTCAACCACTTCCTAAGAAATGATGTCCTTCTTCATTAGAACCAGGTTTGTGGTCTCCATAAGGACTACTAGTCCTGACAAGGCCAGTGTTTATGCCACAAAAGTTCCAAAGAAGGTAACAAACACATGCACACACACAGTCATGCATCTACAGACATTATAAGAAGTAACACAGTAACAAGGTAACACAATTTGTGACAAACTGTTGTCACACATGCCTTACTGATTGGCAGAGGACCTCTGACTGCTCTGACCTTTTGCCTCACACTGGGGCTCAGCCAGCATCCTTATAGGTCACACCAGCAATTAAGTACCAGGCCGTCAGCCAAGGTTACAGGAGGTGAGAACAGCAGGCAAACAACATTATCCGAAAATAACCCTCCTAGTGGGTAAAAGAATTCATGCAAACAGAAGAGGAAACCTTGAACCTTTCCAGTACTGCAGGATTTACTGTGCGTAAAGACCCTGGCACATGCGCCAAAATGCGCATAAATGGGAAGGTGGACGCTTTTGAGGTGTCAGTGTCAGTGTACTGAAACTGTGTGTGTGTGTGTGTGAGACAGGTGTCCCATCACCGCTGTCACCCACCTTTGTCTCACTGCTGAGCAGTTTATATTCAGTCTCCTCGGTGTTTCCGAAGAGCGAATTCTTGATCATGCCAAACATGTCGCCTCGTCCAGGTCCCCTCTCCTCTCTCCACTCCTTTGGATCGCTTTCTTTTCTATCGTTTCGTGCTGCCTTTCTGCAGTCAGTTTGCACTTTGGACAGATCGCACCTTTACGAAGTTATGAAGTGCTCCAGCTCCAGGAGAAAGCTTGATAAATAAGATAAGTCACTCGCAGCAATATCCAACTATGGCGGAAGCGCGTGCGCTCGTTCCACTGAACTCAACAGAGGATGCGTCTTCTCTGTCGTTTTATTGTAGCCAGAAATTGGAGATGCTGACTCTTCGCCTCTTTGAAAAGCGAAGAACAGCTCAGCCTCCACACCGACTGCTTGTCTCTCTGTCTCCGCCCTCCTCCTCCTCCTCTCCTCTTCCTCCTCCGCTCGTGTAGTTTGTCCTCCCTTTCACTCATAAAGGTTTAACTTCACCAAAAGTGGGACATCAAGATGACAGCATCATTTTTTCCGCGGCTTATTACCCACAGATGCGTTCAGGTTGCACTGACATTAAAAATACATCATCGAGTTGCATAACTTAAGTCTGAGGTGGACGTGAAGTCACCTGCTCCAAATCGCCCTGCAAAAACTACAGTATCACTCAGTGTCACACATGTTCTCTTTCTCTTACTGTGGTTGTCACGACCGTGTGCACAGAAACCCCGTGATGTGTGTGTGGGGAGCCATATTTACATTTTTGCATAATTTCAGTGTTGACACGAGCTGGTGGCGTGCCAATAACTACCGGGCTTGTCCCCCCACGGCTGTGGGTGTTCGTTTAGTGCACATGCTCGTCTTACTCACTGTGTCATTGTGCGTTGTTTTGCTCCAGGGTTGGTCTATTTAAATGTCTTCTGAAGGCGACATTAGTCACCACTGGCGAGTTAGGGGAAACAGGAAGGGTAGAATTAATGAAAAAGTGGGAGGACATTAGTTGTAGATGAAGGGAACAGGCAGCAGACAGAGAAGACGCGGTGGTCATGTAACACAAGGCCTGTGGGCAGATTATATTGTTGTTCTGTAAAGAACAGAGAGAGGATGAGACAGGCAACAGGTAAAACGTCCTTTCTTCTGTCATTCTGGAGACGGGAGCTGGTCTCACTGAGGAGGTCATGCCCCCTGGTGGCAAGGATTGGAATGTCTCTCAACACTAATACAAATAAAGCTCGCCAAATAAGGCTCTTATTCAACAATAAACACATAAAACTAAATCAATTGAACACAGTTGAATCGCATTATGTGGCGACTAATTCGCGTGTGTCACACTCACTGCAACATGTGGGACTCTTGCGTTGCTGCAGAATGTCTTTCTTTCTTTCTCTCTCCTCTTTCCTGATGCATCTAACCTGTGCAGGGGCTTAACCCTGTGTCCTGACTTACAGGCACTCAATAGTGTGATCAACAAAACCTGTGCATTTCTTGCTGTAAAAAAGGCCAATATCTACCAACAATGTTGGTTAAACTTAAAAACGTGTTTTTGTGGCAAGCTTTTTTAAAGCAGGTCACTCTTTATTGAAAAATGTTATGTTATAGTTAGTGGGAGAAGCACAGATATAAAAACAATGATAATTTCAGGGTTTTTATTGCATTTTGCATTAGATTCTGCATAAGCTTATTTAACTATCTAGCCACCTTTCCCTGATGCAAATGGATGTACCATAGTGAATATGTTGGGAAAACCTTTTTATGTTACTTTTTTTTTTAAAAAATATTCCCAGTGATTCCATGTGGAATGCACATTTTCTTTTACCTGGTTCCTCAAGTGTATGCAAATGTAATAATTGAGGGAATTCATTATTTGTTATGTTTGTACACAAGCAGTAAGTTAAATGTGATGTTTAAAAAAACAAAACAAATTGCAACAGTAATACTTTAATGGGGCAATTCATATAAATGCACTTACAGTTTTTCATGTTTGCTTTTGGTTTTCATAACAGTTAAGAAACAAATACAAGGTTTAGTAATAAGTAATAATAAGAGTATGGTGTATTTTAGCAGTCTACAGTGGCACAATCTCCAGTCTGCCAGATCACAGTCAAATATTTATACCTCATCACATGTGAATTAGATTCACATACAAATGTGTTGCTGCCACTTGAATCAGCAACAGAGCAGTCTTTTAAGAGTTTCAAAATTCCTTGTCCTCACTTCTCCCAGCCTTTTCCTCCTGGCTGAGTGGGCAACCTGAGTCCCACTAGGCTCGCCACTTCTTCTGGGCTGCGCTCTCCCTTGCCATGGTAAAGGTTGTGCAGGGCCAGGTGGTTCCGGGTGGATGTCAACAAACACAGGTATGTATGTGAGGCATGGTGTGCCTCCTGCTGGGCACGGCAGTACCTTTCCCCTGTCACCTGTGAGCAGGAAACAGAAAGCAAATCGATTATGAACCAAATCTCAACACAAATAGAGAAGACTGACGGAGGATGCCGAGTTGTCGATATCCTCTCTATTTTATGTGTTCAACTAGTCACCGCAGAGGAGAATAACGTTTATGAAGAAAAGCCATTAATGTCTGGACAACATGGAGAAAGCCATGACTCCAGTAATGATATGGAACATAAACAAATGTGCACTATCACAGGGTTTTATGCCATAATCTTTCCTCCTTCATTAGTTACATGTGTTCCAGTCCCTACAGAGATTCACATACACATTATCAGGCCTTTGGGGCTTTTCAGACAAATATGGGACAGATACACAGTGACATGGAAGAGTTACTCCTTGCTGTTGTGCTTCAGTGATTACACATGCAGTCAACCTCCCTGGGAAGCCATCTTCTCCCAAGCATGAATAATACAGGCTTCAAGCCGACATGCTTAAAACCCCGATGCTTCATTTTAACAGGCAGCGACGCAGTGGGTAAACAGATAAACATGAGGAATCGCAAGCTCTTAGATGGACATGGGTATACGATTATTCAAAGAAAGATGAATAAAACACTGAGTTAAAGCACTGAAACAATTACTCAATTATTAATTGATTACGAAGTTAATCATCAACTATTAGATAACTGATTATTCAGTTGAAGTGTTTTTGAATGAATTAAAACGAGTTTTCAGATTTTTCAACCTCTTCTTTCCTCTGTATAACAAAGAAATAATTAAAACTGAATAATTTTGTTGGTGGACAAAAAAAAAAAAGACACTTGGGGACATCATCATTTCCAGGTTTGAGAAACACTTAACATTTTCTGACAATTTAAGGACAAAACGATTACACAATTAATTGAGAAAATAACAGTTTTAATTGATTATTAAAGTATTCATTAGTTGCAGCTCTACTGATACAGAGTTGAATCTGGAGTTGACAAGAGTCAGAGGTGATGGGGGGGGGGGGGAGTAACAATATCTCTTTGACAGCATGTAGTGTTTATGAACAACATGGAGGGGATTTTCTCCAGCACTAAGTTAGCTTTTTAAACCTACTACGCTGCTCACGGAAATTCATGATAATGCAATGTATTTAATCATCTGGTTTCACGTTCACGCGGAGATTTAACTCCAACCGTCGTAGGAACTCACTCCGAGTACTGCAGTTATGCGTTTGAACAGCTGACTAACAAGGGTACAAAAAGTGAGCCATGCTACGTTAGCTAATGTTAGCATGCCCTTCTGCTTCATTGTCACCTTGCGCTCAACTTCAAGTCTAAGTCAGTCAACGTTGGAAAAAACACCACCACTCCATTAACAGTCCGGCTATTTGATACGAATCTACCTTTTACGAAGGGTTGAAAAGCAAGACGCACTTTCACAGTATATATAAAATGGCAACGCTATTATTTGAGTGTTATCGGGCTAGCTCCCGTTAGCCATAATATCTGCTGGCTCAAAGAGTCAACCGCCGCTTAGGAACTCGCCTTATTTTTACGAAACTGGTCCATAACATAGCTGTAGGCCAGGGACTGTTTGTACGTCGGTCCTTGGATGGCTCGTAACTCTTTCAGGATTCCTCTGCACACTCGCAGCGGCGATGACAGCGCTGCCATCTCTGATCTCTGTGTGGTGCCGAGACTACAGCCAGGCGTGTTTAATCAATCCACCACACAATCGATCAGACGACATGTGCGCACGTCGACCACAGGGGGGCGCTGTGTCACAGTGAAACCCACAGCACCTGTGACGTGTGCTGCTCCAGCCAGCGTTTTCCTGCTACTGTCTCAAGGTATTCATTCATGTTAAACAGGCTAAAAGTGAGTGAATATGTGGATTTATGAACGTACAGCGTTTGCTTAGCCGCCCGGCATTGATCAAATTAAACTGGCCTCACTCACCAGCTTCCATATCAAACACGGAAACAATTATTGTCCTTCACCTTTTCCTCCTTTAATTACGGTTTGTTTGCTGAATCCCAGTTCTCCTGAAGCAGAAGTTTACCTGAGCACACAAGTGAAAAAGGGGTTTCTTTAGAGCACGTAGGATTAAAAGACTGTATTGTTAAATAAAACAGTTACAGCCTTGTTTTTTCCCCTCTCCCTGACACTTTGTTGTATTTTCACAGGTGCTAGAGACGTGGCGGAAGCTCGAGCAGAGACTGTTGGATGTGTCATTCTCACAATCCTGCTGTGATGGATCCGTCCACCTAAAGCCACTCTCAACTTCATTATCAGGTAATTTCCCCCCTTTTTTTTTTTTTTTTAAAAAAAAAAGAGCACATCAAATTCCACCTAATGACTTGAATTACTACTATCAGCAGAGAAGGCCGAGGGACCTTTGAGGATTTGTAATATTTGTAATATAAGTGTCTCTATTCCTTCTCATTTTCTAGACATTTAAATCAATTAATTCATGAATGATTAAATGAACAAATAAATGGGTAAATACAACATTTGACCCACCAATTAATGACTAACTACAAAATAAATAAAAGAATAACCAATAAAATCAACTGACTGATTAACTGTATTCAAAAACCTGCCTGGATTATAGTTTAATTCAAAGATAAATTAAAGACCAGGCCTAGTATTTTAATATATTTCCTTAAGTGTGCCTAACATCTACTGGTTGGTCGTTATAATTTGGTGGTGGTACACCACCTGCTAATGGTTGGAAACATCTGATCTGATATGTTTTAAAATGACTAAATATTAGCAGATGAGACTGAGGGGATTTATAATCATGTTTTTAGATCTTTACGTATTTGACAGCTTCTCCTTAGTGCTTTCATTTAATTTTGTACTATGGACAAGTACTTCATTATAGGTACAACAAAATAACACATGCACTTCAGTGTTGCCTGCTGGAATGAATGGAAAACATTTTTTTAAAGAGGAAAATGGGGTGGAATTGTGTTCCTCTCACTTTAGTTTGTGTACCTTTCCTCTTCTACACAATGCTGTGTCTTGTCATTGTTTCCATATCAAGTGAAATAAAACAATCTTGGTAAGCAAATCGTCATGCAGGTAAGAGAAACAGAAAATAGACTGCAGCAGTTGGCTTTTAAAGATCCCTTTGGCCACCTACTTTTGTTTGCTTCTAGCTTTGATTTGGACCACTTTTGAGTGGTCATCTGTCACTATGGCAACGCTGAATTTGTCTCAGCGCAAATGCAGAGAAATAAAGCATATTTGCTTCGAAACACCGTGGGCCTCAACGTGGGCCTTTTTAATGCTTTGCTCAATTTAAGATCAAATATGATGGCACTTCTTCATACAGAGAGGAAAACTGGTGATTTCAGGTCAAAAGCAGGGTCATATTTAACATATATGGTTCAACGACCCCTTTTCTATCAGTGGATTACACCAATACTGTGCAGCAGATAATTCACCTGCAGATGTTGAAACGACAGGCATTTAGATGCTGTGAAGACGGGTCACAGGTCACTTAACCACCACTTTACACCCATCGTTTTTCCCAGTTATTTGAGCTTGTGTATTGATAATTGACTCTAGGGGGAGCCAGTCTCTTATCGGTTTTGCACACCGGTTCGCTTCCTCGACATTTGTTGGAAGGCACCCATCTCCACCTCCTCTTCTCACTCTCTCACACTCCTTCAATGAATACTAATGCAGCGAGTGGGCCCACCTCCCATCCTCCCATCTTTTTGCAGGGATGGGCGGGAGAGGGGAGACAGAGCAATTCCAGCTTAGTATGCTTCCTCATGAGGCAGGCAGTGCTTGACTAGCAGCAGCCCCAATGCCTTTTTTTCTCTCTCTGAGCAATATTGATGATACTGTGCATTGGTGCTGCAACAATGTCCAACTTGTGTGAGTGGTACGTGATATCAGTCCAGAGTTGAGACAGAGAGGAAAGGACATCTGTGGCTTTTGTCATCTGGATGGGAAGGCTTTTTTGGGAGGAGAGACAGAAGAAAGCAGAAGGCAGCCGGGGAAGGGGAACAACTGGCAATAGCCAATCCCCCCTTCCACATATAGACTGGAGACAACGGAGGCCACTGGAGTATTTGCTTTTATCTTTCGTTTTTTGTTCTTCTTTTTCCTCATTGCGCTGCTGGGAGGTGCTTTACCTTTTCATTTGCTTGCTCTCTCAGTCCTCTGTCTTCTCATCTATTTCGCCATTTACCTGGTCAACAATTTCCTCTATTTATGAGCCAGACGAGGAGGGAGAGAGAGGCAGAGAGACAGAGAAAAAGAGAAAGAGAAAGAGGAGGGGGATTTTTTTTGCCCCCTTTATCCTCTTTTTTCTCCCCCTTCATTCATTCTTCCTCCCCTCACTGCTATCACTCGCAGCCCTCTCTATCCTTGTGCAGCCCACGCTCCCTCCTCCCTCCACTGCCTGCCTCCTCCCTCTCCTCCTCCCCACCGCTCCACTCACTGTTCACCCGTAACTTTGGCTACTTCTTGAGTCTTTTAATTTCCTCACTTCACGCAGTTTTAATAGAGACATTATAATTGGCTTGCTTCTGTTTTCTATTTATGCCTTTTTCACTTTTGTACCTTTTCCTATTTCCCCCTTCTCTTTTTTCCTCCTACCATCCTATGCATCTTTTTTGGGCGATTCTTAAATCTAACCATAGGTAGGTCTATTTAGTGTCTGTCTCAAAGTCTTTGTTCTGTTTCTGTGTATGCAAGGTGTTTTTGTGTTGGTTACACACCTACACACGCACACGCACACGCACACACACACACACACACACACACACTCACTGGCCTTTAATCTAGCTTTGGCTCCCCTCCCATCTGGCTCTCAGCTGACTGTTGCCTCATACCATGTCATCGTCACGTCACTGTCCCCTCGCATACAACAATCGCTGTATTTCTGACTTGTTTTTTTCTTTTTTGTTCTCCTCAACCAAGACACACAGTGATTCATCAAGCAAGCACCCTCTCCGGTCGTCATCATGGAGCCACATTTTGACTTTCCTGTCATTTCTATGTTGTTGCACAAACGTCTCCTCTTCTTTCATTAAAGTGTCTTAAAGGCTCTGCTGTCACTCGCCGTCCTCCTCACATGTCCGTTTGCTTGCTGTCATGCAAAATTCACGGACATCCACTCTCCATGTTCTGTAAAGAGAATATTTATTATTGACAGACTGAGGTGTGTGTGTGTGTCTGGGTTTCCTCGCTTAATGTTTGTCAGATGAAGGTCAACTTGAGCAAAGGCCTAATTCATGAGCGACGGTGCACAGTTGTTGCAAAGTGTATTTAAGCCAACACTTGTGCTTTCTGTAGAGGAGTCATCTGTTAATACTCTCTTCTCCCTGTGCTCTCTCTCTCTTCTCCCTGTGCTCTCTCTCTCTCTCTCTCTCTCTCTCTCCCTCTCCCCCATCCCTTGCTCTGTCTTATGTCTTCCTGAATTGACTTTCATTCCTGCAGACAGACACACAAACGCTCAAAGAGAATGGACTAAAAAAATAACCCACCGACTTCACCATCAAAAGGATTTTCCCTCCTTTTTTTCCCCCTCTACCATGCTTTTCACTTATTTTTCCAAGCCTACATCTTTTTAACTTCTTTTGGTATCTGTTTTTCTCCATCACTTTAACTCTTTCACCCTCTCTGAATTGACCCAATTATTGATTTATCTATTGTTCCGTGTGTGTTATTGTTTTTTCTCATTTGCCGTCTCAACAAAATTGATGACCGACCACTGCACGTCACTGACTTGCTGGCGTCAGTCAGGAGTTGCTATTTATTTAGCATTTTTGGTGACACCGCATCATCAGCTTGACTTCTATCCATTCAAAATCCAAATGGCAGATTTTTTTAATTTTAGAAAACGGGAAGATATGTTGACTCGCATGGGTTAAGCTGACTGGAAAGAAATGGAATAATTTTGCGAGCGTGTGTGTTTATCTGTGTGTGAGCTACTAAAGAGACACAGCAATAGACAGATGCATAGCAAACCACACAATTCATTTCCTTTTTCATCTCATCTTTTATATTTCCGTGTTTTTCTGAAGGAGATTTAAAGCCTTTTTATCTTCATTACATGGCGATTATGGGAAGTGGGACTTTTGAGCAGCCGTCACCCTGATAAAGCCACTCTGGATATAGCTGTTTTTCCTGTGGAATTACCCTTTAATCCTGGATTTGACTCCTATTGACAAAAATAATTAACAATAATCAAAAAGTGCTCTAAATTCGGGAGACTTTTTTGACACTTTTTTGTTATGGACTGATTTCAATATTTCTTTTTCAACTATTGAATCTGAATGGGATTTTACTAACACGGATTAAAGACTCAAGCAACATCTTTGTCTCTTAGTTGATGTATGGTCATTTTTCGGGCCTACAAAAATTAGAAATATTAGATCTAATATTTCTCAGTGTTAAGGGTTAAATAGGTGAGTACAGTGCTTTGAATCCACACATGCTGTTGCTGTTGCATATCTTGGATATTAATCATATTAATATATCTCACTATTTAGCTAAATATTTTTGCTCATTAACACAGTATTTATATGCGTGTGATTGTGCCCGACATGGATTTACAGTATGTGCACTGTAAGGTTAGGATTTGAATGGATATTGACATATAAATTCCTTCACACTTTACCACCATTGATCCTTTGTAGTGTTTCCCCCCCCCCCGTGAGTATTTAATTTCCAATATTCATATACACAAAGATTTTATTCATGCGAAATAAAATCACATGAATACTGTTGGAGCTGTTAAGGTAGGCTGATTTGAATTTTCTTCACTTGTTGTTGTAAGTGGCCACACTTACAATACTTTGTCTCTTTACTTTATCCTCTTGCTGCCCAGTGGAGTACAGCCACTTTAGCCTCTCATATCACCTGCTCAGTACTACTCCACGCTCTTATTTAATGCAGTGGAGTCTGCATGTGTGTGAGGAATACATATATAGATCAATAAACTAATATTCACGAGGAGACACACTACATTACCCTTTTCTCAGTGTAATTATTTTTACTGTATTTTTTCCCCCCAGAGACATAAAATGCTTCATAGCAGGCGACTGGCAGTGTTTTGTCATCCCATTGTAGAAAATGCAGAAAAATTCACAATTGTGCCCACTTTCTCTCATTCTCACCAGCACACACACACACACGGTGCACACTTGTCCATCCATCCGTCATAGTTGCAGCAGCATTTGACCCCTTTTCTCTGATTAACTTTAGTATCATTTGGCTGACAGTTTGAATTTATATAGTGTGTGTGTGTCTTATGTGTGTATGCGAGTGCACATGGTGCACAGTCAAGGTTACAGCTCCATACCTGTGAAATCCACCTGGGACCTGCTCTCATAACCCGGGGCCATTACCCATTCTGCTCGGTGCTCTTGGCACACATGTGACCCCTGTAGCCCATCTACAGATGAGCACTTAAACCCAGGTAGTCTGTCAAAGCTGTCACAGCTGCCACACTGCAAAACGGATGTCTCGGGTGCAAACTGCCTCTGACGTGCAGCTCGCGGCTGTTTTTTTTTTTTTTACTTTAATGATCACAAAAAAATAGCATGTCAGTTGCTATGACCTGGTGAAAAGACTCTTGCACCGTTGTCTCGACAATGATGTGGTGGGAAGAGGTGGCAGCAGCAAAATGGACAATGATGCGAACATCATATCCCACTTAACTATAAAACTGCAGTTGATACAGCTGCTTTGAGTGGATTTTCACTCGTCTTCTCAAGCGAAGCTTTGTGGAAGAGTTAGAAGTCACTGTCCGGATAAACAGTTGGAAAGGTAAATACATCTGAGTGTTACTTCCATGCAAAAGGCATGGTTGCATTGGCGATGGTACAGACAATGTACATGTATTTAGAGATTTTCCAAATGACTCTCATGTTTGGTCACCATGTTTTGATGGGAAAATATTTTTCTATTATATTTTGCATGTTGTTAAAGTTTTCCCACCAAACTGTCCATTTGCTCAGCGTTTTAAAAGAGCCTCCTCTTTTGTATAATCCTAATTTTCACTAAATAAAACTTGTGATGCCAGACTAAGGTCTTTTCCTAGAGCCTAAGAATTTTTACTGGCTCAGATCTTGCAGTTGCCATTGATAAACAAGCCAAAAGAAGGGAGACAGCAGGGGCTGAGGAGATTCATAATCCTATGCCTTCCTGCCGATTCTCTCTCTTTGTTTTCCGCCCCCCCCCCCAATGTGCTACCTAATGAGACAACAATACAACTCCTATGTCTGGGTCTGGGTCAATCTATTAGATATTTCATTTTCCACTAACTTCCCCTCTGTGTCACCAGGGGCTTGCTTGTTGGTGTGTGTGTGTGTGTGTGTGTGTGTGTGTGTGTGAGTGTGAGTGTGAGTGTCAGAAGTCAAACCTGAAGATGATTTTAGCTCATGAAAATCCACAGCGTGGTACGAGTTAACACTTAACACTTCAGATTCACATTATGTGTGACACTGTGTGACGGCCTCATCCATCATCTTGTTAAATGGGTGTATCAGTGTGCCGAGCTCCATCTAAAGCTCGTAACATTCTGCAGTGTGTGTCTGAATCCGGCTCGGCCATTAGAGCGGTAGCAGGAAGCCTATGTGGGACGACTTAAAAAAAAAGTACATCTCAATTTTATTGGCAGCATATTCACTTCAGGCAGGCAAAATATGGGTCATGATCTGATATAAAAAGGCTATTCAATAATTCATCGGAGCTGATTAAGAGCACTTGTGTCGGTGCAGACACTGTCCACGGGAGGGGATGGTTGAGCATAGTGTACAGAAGCAGCAACACTTATGGCTCTTTGGGATTATTATGAGCTAAGAAACAAGCTTAAAGATTCTGAGTGTTTCATATGAGCAGCGTTGGCCTTTGATTATTTAATCTACTCCGCATTCAACCCTCCGTTTCATGTGTCCATTGTGAAGTGGCGGGTGTACATGTGATGAGTGCGTTTGTCTGTTACCATGTGTTGCTGTGTGTGTGTGTGTGTGTGTGTACGTGTGTGTTGTCAGTTTGTGTGAGGCCCATCAATCTATAAAATATGAAGAGAACAATCTGTTTGTTACCCCACGGAGATTGGTTTATTATTCATTGGCATATTTCGGTTAATTATTTATTTACCTAAAGTGAGACCCACACTCTTTTCTTTAGCTGAGGCACTCATATGGACCCATGAGGGGAATATGTTCATGATATACATATGACTTCTGTATAATTCAGGATTAAGAGAATCTTGTTATTAGTCTTGTTGTGTGTGTGTGTGTGTGTGTGTGTGTGTGTGTGTGTGGGGGGGTGTGTGTGGGGGGGGGGGTTCTAGACAGTACCAGAGGAGTTTTAAACAAATAAACCATTTATCATATTGTTCTGTATTGTTTTCTTTACCCCAGCACAAGGGCACACACACACACACACACACACACACACGACAGAGTAAAAATGTAGTAAAAATGTGAACAGATTGAGGATGGTAACATTGTTTTTCAGTCGAGCAGAAATGGCCATCACGGACAATTTTGGATGATAAACAGTTAGACAGCTGTATGTAGATGGCCCCGAGTTGTGCATTTTAATTCTCCCCTCATTTAATCAAATCTTACTAATTCTCAGGAAAACCAGTCATAGTTTGCACTCTGTGCCACAGCACGCTGAACTTTTATTGGAGTCTAACTGCCTGTGACCTGCTTCTAACCCTCCGTCCTCCCTGTTCCCTATGCAATAACAGACTCGCCGACGCCAGAAAAACAAGCAACGCTAAACATCTCTTCAGAGGAACAGAAGTGAGGCTGCTCCCGTGGAGCACAATTACCTCGGAATTGCTGCTTTACCCTCCTGACCCCTCGAGGATTTCACCTAAAACTGCTGTGAGTTCCTGGTGCCCCCCCCACACTGCTGTTCACAATCACCACTTAAAGGATTATGATGCGAAAAAAAAAGATACACGCTTGGCAACGTTGCCTAATTTTTAAATCCCACCATTCATGAACATCTGTATTTGCTTCAGCAAACCTAATGAGGTGGTAGAATCTAATTCAATTAATTACGATGCCTAAAATGCATTTATTTGATAAAGTGTGGCTAGTTGGAGCTAACAGGAGTGACACTTGGAAATTATGAATGAACAATTAACATCCACAACCATTCTATTCTGTTTTCCGCTCTTTTGTGAGTTATTTAAACGTGTCCCTCCATTAATGTGCTCACAATGTTGACAGATGGTATCAATTTAGGAGGTTAGCCTTGTCTCAGTTTGAAGTCGTCATTTCAGTGGGGCATATGTGGCATATGAGGGTGTTACCAATGATGTTTTAATATTAAAAAAAATCTATCACAACACAGTGTGAGAAATTCAGATTCAAAAGTTTCAAGTATCAAGTGACATTGTGTAGTACAACAAAATTGCTTTTATGACAATCATAGGGCAAATAACTAACAGTATGAAAAATAACTAAAAACAAAAATAAGAACTTAAAACAAGTACTCACAGGTATGTGCCACCATATTAGCAAACTGAGTGTAGCCAGGAATGAAGTAACTGGCATTTCTTGTCTTGCACGGATTATTCTTGAATATTGTTCAGCAGCCTAGATTATTTCACATGTGAACAGTTTGATACACATCATCATAGAGAGGTCAGCTTGAACTGCTGGTTCAGGGTGGCTCAGTGGTAGAGTGGGTCATCCTTAAACCAGAAGGTTGTGGGCTTGATCCTCAGCTCCGCTCGTCTACATGCTGATGCATACTTTGTGACAGCAGGTCACACGACTGTGCTAGTTATGGCAGTTGTTCGATAAAGACAGTTGTAGAGACAAACTGAAAGTCAAAAAAAAAAAAAAAAATTTGAAAATGTATATTTTACAGTAGCTGTTAATAAATAATGACCATCTTTTTTTCTCTTGTCGAATGCAGTTGAGCCTCCCTCAGTCTGAGGCTATGAGAGGGAGAGAGGAGTCCCAGGCCGCACCATCATGCTACTTCTGAGACGCTGGGATGAGTCTTTGGCTGGCAAAACACAAGGTGAGACGATATTGATGCATGAGGCCACTCTACTCACTTTGTCCCTATAGAGAACATCCCGCCTTATCTCACCTGTGTGTGTTTGTGCGTCTGCAACCTGGCTAAGTGTGTGCCTTTTCCTAAAGCTCAGTGATGGATGGTCTAAAACTTCTGGAGGGCTTTTTGCTTTGTATCTCACGCTGGGTTTGCTTGAGGGTCAGGATAATGGTTCAAGGTGGAGCCTACAGACAAATGGTTTAATCCTGGGCTTTTAGCACAGTGCGCACTTGATCAATGGCATGCCTCGGTACGCGGACGTTCAACATTGCCCAGCCCCCATTGACTATCGGTTTAATTTGCATGCCTCTACAGGTATTGATCAGCCAATTAAAGGATGCGTTGAATGAGGATTTTGTGGCAGAAGTGCGTGACTGTTTGTTTACTTCATCAAGCTGTGTTTATTTGTGTGTGTGTTTGCGTGAGATGGCATGTTTTTTCGCGACAAGATAAATGAAGACATTTTTCTCTCTCTGCATCCAGGACTAACGTACACAAAGTAAATATTTGCCACAAGAGGCCATTATCAGCACAATTCTTTTGTTTTCTCCTACACGTGGCTCTTCAACCGTTTGTACTTCGTGCTCAGCTTTTTTTGTTCGGAAGTAATTTTCACAAAATTACTTCCAAACACATCTCTACCTTTTGCTCTCCCTCTTCCTCTCCCTTTTCTCCCTCCCTCCTCCTCTTTTCGTCTCTGCCCATGCACTATTAATCAGCCATGATGTTTAAGACACAGTCTCAGTGCAGAGGAGCAGGAGTGAGAAAAAGATTTTTTTTTTTTGGACAGGAGACAGTGGTTGTTGGGTGGGGGACTGTGTGCACACTGTGTGAGCAAACTGCAAATGCTGCCATTACACAGTTACTCCTGTTACTTGAAGCCACAAGGCTTCGGCAGCAGCAGCAGCAGCGTGGCGGAGCAGCTTCATAATGAAGTTCCTCTGCTTTGGCCTTCTGTCGTTAGCTGAAAGTCACACAGCGGCCTCAGCTAATGCTGACGCTGCAGATTGCTTACTGTTGCCTTACGTCACACAAGATTACATCAATTAGCAGCGAGGATAAATCTCATTAACATTGCTGGTCCCAGTGCCTTTGAGAAAAAAAGGGCATTAATATATTGCGTTGGCTGGAATCATGGTTGAAATGGGGGCATATTCGAATAATAATGCCTAATGATCTTTTTTAAAGGGAATTTTAAATGGAACTGTGGCCCCTCATTATATCACCACCACTCAACATGATTATAAAAATGGCTTTCCATTCAAATCCAATAACAGCAGGCCCTTGTTTCATCATTCATGCTCAGTGTACAAAAGTGGGAGGCTTTAATGTGTAACATACAGTACAACATGGTATGTTTGTTCCTTTCTGTTAATGGCAGATATCTGTATTACAGCCAAACAGTGTATACATATTCAGGTGTGGCATTCTTTTGCTAAATAGGCCAGAATATATATGAGCTTATTTATGGAGAATCATCATAGCTGACTTTACTCTTCTTTTAAGTTAATAAATAAATAAATAAATAAATAAAAGAAAGTTTTTTTTTTCTTTTTCCTTTGACTGTGTCTACATGTAGTTAGGAGTCTTTTTATGAAGAAAAGGACAAGAGTTAAAAGAGAAGAGGAAGGAAGGAAGTGATTTGCTGGTTGTTTCTGTAAATGTGTGGAGTGGAGGAGAGTTAGAGAGAGAGTGCAGCTGTGTGTTTTTGCAGGATGACGATGACTTCTCATGTGCTGATGCCTTCAGTTCTGTTCTGTGGCCATATTAAACATTCCAGTGCGGGTGTAGACATATCTCATTAATTCAAAAACGCAGTCTTATTTAAAGAATCCTTTCAGGCATAGCAAATTTACCCTGACACATTTCTCCTCGTAATGAATACCAATTGCATTGTTCAACCTAGACACCAGTGATGTTCAATTATTTTGTAATCGAATAAACCTGTGCAGCACAATCATATGAGGTGATTGCAAGACTTCAGTGTTATTTATCACAGCTTAACGATATCAAGTCATATTAATTGAGTCTCTGGACCAGTGGATCACACCTTTTAGCTTGATCTGAAAACAGGGCTAATATCTGTGTGGTGGCATTGATTAGGTTGCAAAACAGCAAATCAATACAGCTTCACTCATCCTTGTCTCCTAGCAGCAGGGCAGTAACATAAGTCACCTGGAAAACGGCCCACAGATTCAATCATTAGCTAAGCGTTGTACTTGCAACATTTGCTTTGGTGGCATCTGTTATTTTCTGGCGCGTCCTCAGATGTTGCTGTGAGGAGGCTCCAGGTGCTGTCAGCGTTTGTGCTCCAGTTGTTGGACAGATCATGTGCTGAGACTAATACAGAAATCAAAGAGACAGCCATTTTTAAAATAGATTATTATGTAAAAAAAAATGTCAACATCCAGCTTCTTAAATATCAAGCTTTTCAGTGTGGTTTTGTCATTGAAATGTTAATTTACAATGGTTTTGTTCTACTCTTTGTTGTAGAAAACAGGCAATCTAAAGACATCATCTAATACTTAGATTGTGATGCGATTTTCTTTCAGTTTACTTACTTTTTGTAGACTTATAATTAATGCAAACACAGTGCCTCCTCTTTGACAAAATTGAAATAACATCACCCCGTTCCCATTCTCATCAACAGGAAGTCTTTGGTAGTGTATTGTTGCCATGACCCCTTTATTTTAGCTCGTATTACATTTTATGCATTAAGTTACAAGAAGAGAACTGTTACGTTAAGATACCTGAAATGTGATGACTCTCAGGTAGGTTCTGGAGATACTATATAATAATAATAAAAATGTTTTTCTATGACTGCTGGCATTAATGTATTTTTATTTTCAAAGTCTGGCACTCTTATTCAGATTGTAGTTATTTTGTGTTGTATTAACAACATTCATCGCTGCCTCCATGCCTGCCCTCTGGCCCAGATGGATATTAGAACAATTCTTAACATTATATAATAAAAATAATTATTAGTTGTAATTATTAATATCTTCACTTAAAACCCTATGTAGTGTGTTTAATTCATATATTTATACTTGCATGTATGCTTCTCACTATTATTTCTTTTTTTGTGTTAATATGTAGATCACTTGTTCAGAAATCTTTTTGGACTCTGTATGTACACAAGTGTCTTGTACCAGTGTGTGAGCATTTGCCGAGCAGAGCAGCGTCTGAGCTGTACTTCAGCTGACTTGTTGTTTTCTGGTCTCATCGAGAGACTGCGTTGTTGAAACGGATGAATGATTTGTTTGATTTCACTTATGCTACAGGTCAGCATCTTTACGCTGCTGCGAACGACAGGAAACAATAGTGCTCATGCCTCGAGCACCAAAAACAATGTTCACCGTGTCAGAAGGATTTACTCTGCAGCTGAGTTAAGGGACAATTACGACTAATGATGGAATAAGCACGTTTCTTGAGTTGTACTTTATTTATACTCATACAGATGGATCATACTGTGTAATGTCATTATGCTCAGGCTATTATATTGTTCAGAGGGGACACAGACTCGTTATAGGTTTTGCATAACTGTGTACAGTGGAGTGACTTAGTGTTGTCATCCTTGATTTAAGAGATTTAAACTCAGATCGAGGTTTAAACTGCAATAATAACACTCTGATTTAAATTTTATACGGCGACAATTTGATGAATGTCTTGGTGCACTGAAGCTGCAGCTGAGTAATGCTACTTAAACTTATTTTTGTTCATCTCCGCTTGACTACTCTACATTTTTCTTTTCCCATTATGAAAGCTGAGCTGGACCATTAATCAATTTATACCATAAAAGGAATTGCTTTCCCTGATACCAGGAGCGAGATACGCCCATTGCTATGAGATTGGATGGCTGGGCATCACCAGCTGAGCCACACACACACACACACACACACAGACACATACATTTGTGCAGCATTCATTGCAAGGAATCACATAGCCATAATGCTTTCCCTAACCCCTTAACAGTCACAATTAAATGCCTAACCTAAGCCATACCCTAAAATCATGTCTTAACCCTTAGAAAGCACTTTTAAAGGATGACAAGGTGTGCCAAAATGTTCTCTTTCCCAAAATATCTTCATGCCCTATGTTTTATAAGTTTTGTGGTCCTCAAAAAGACACACACACACACACACACATACCACACAAATCTCTAAATGCCTGTTTGTGATGTTGCAAAGATGAAATGGTCAAGCATGGGCAGTGACCCCCGACCGTCCCGAGTGTGCTTTCTTCTGTGAGCCGAGATGAAGATAACCCAGACATGAAGCTCCGTCTCCTGCTCCTGCTGCTGTTGAAATGTCATAGCTAATGCTCACCTCGCTTCAGTGGCCTCAGCAAAGAAAACTCCACAGCCTGTTCTGCTCCGCCTGCCCGTCTCAGCCTCATTCTTTCCTAAAGCCAACCATAGCTTCTTCCCTGTGACTCTGTTTACCAGTAGATAATATTAAATGTTATTGATTGGGTTGTGTTTAGGAAAAATGCCCACTAGGAGTTCAGGAGGAGGGCTCCCAAATGGGGAGCTCATGTTTCCCTGAGGGACCTCATTCGTGTTCTGTCAAAATCAGTGATATGTGGCAGCTAGGCTGTAGAGAGAGGAAAACAGAGGAAGAAAGGAGGGTAGAGGGAAGAAGAGAATTGGTCTCTCTGTCTTCTGCGGAACAGAAGGATGCAGTAAAAAAGACAAAGAGGAGAGCAGGGGAGAGTGTGATGTGAGCTGTTGTGAGGCATACTCTACAAACATAATAGGTTTGTCAAAGTCTGACTGATTAAACTCAATGCACCTGCAGATGCTGCAGCTCTCATGCAGCAGCGTAACACCATTTGTGTATGCAGTCGATTGTTCCCGTTTTCATCTCCCATTTGATTAGTAAAAGGCAGAAACAGAGCCTCACAGTGTGCCAATTTAAGATTGTCCACTCGTGCCAAGAGAGTTCATACATATTGATCAACTGTGGATCAATTTCCAGACACTGTCACTTGTGTCACTGTCATGGAATATTCTGGAGTAAGCTATAGATTTGCTTTAGCAATCTCTGAATCCCTCCTTCTGGTAGACTGTGCGACTGGGAAAGTGACACATTTGGGATTGGAAGTATGGATATTTGAGTACTGATCCACACGACACTACTTGCTCTAGAAACGTAGTGGTGCAGGATGGTGGCCTCCACAGAGCAAGGCCCTTGCCTCAAGTATAAAAAAAGTTTTTAGTTGAAAGATTTTATCACTTCATGATAAAATCAAAAAATCACCCAATTTTCTCCATGTTTTTACATTTAAATGACATACTGTATTTGTAACAGATTGAATATAGGCTTGTATAATTTCAGATTGATTTGGTTGTTACAACAATGTATAAAATTATGATTTATTTGTAAAGTTGCAGCTAAACGATTTCTAAGCTAAAATGACATTGGAAGTTGTGAGACTGAACCCAATAGTAGCTGAGAGGAGCTCCACATTCATGTGCACTCAGTTGATTCTACTTTTCTTCAACCGTTTATTATTCATTAAGTTAATACATCTTATACGCCAGTAAAACAGGACAATGCATAATCTGTGCATCAACTCATAGAATGCATTGCAAAAATTACGGCATGGATGTCAATAATTATTTTGCCCTTTTAATGATAAAAAGACCGAGGTCATGTTGTTTGGGCTGAGTGATACCTAAGGTTGTGCTGATCTGAGTTCTTTAGGTCAATACTTAACATCTACAGCAACAAAACTGGGTGTAAGCCTAAACAGTTATCTTAAACTTGATGCACAGATTAGCTCAGTTGTCAAGTCCGGCTTTTTTCAATTGAGACAACTTGTCAAAGCTAGATTTTATTTCATGCTTTTATCACAACTCGCTTAGACTACTGCAATGCACTCTATGTTGGACTCAACCCGACGCCACTCGCTCGACTACAGTTGGTTCAAAACGCTTCTGCTCAGTTTTAAACTGGTGCAGAGAAACGAGAGCACATCACTCCAATTTTAGTGTCACTTCATTAGCTCTCGGTTCGTTTTACCATTGATTTTAAAATCCTTTTATTTGTTTTTAAATGTCTTCATGGTCTGTATCTGTCTGACCTGCTTCAGCCGTATGCTCCCTTACCTTCTCTCACGTCAGCAGACAAAAAGGAAGCTCAGAAGTGACCGCACATTTTCTGTTGCTGTCTTGAAACTGGAATGTATAGCCTTTGCACATCAGGCAGGCCGACTCACTTTTGGTTTTTAAAGTGCTTTTCTTCTCTTTGGCTTTTAACTCAGTTTGCGATGTTTACTTTTACTGTTTCATTGTTTCACTGTCTTTAATTGCTTTACTTTTGTATTTGTCCTCATGTCTGTGTACAGCACTTTGGTCAACTGTGTTGTTTTAAAGTGCTTTATATACAAAGTTGGATTGGATTGGAAACATTACACATTATAAGTCCTATTAGATTAATGAATATCGTAATATTGTATCTCTTATTTTTTGTAAAGATGCTCAACACTCAGGATCGACAGAGGATCAGTGCACAATTAATTTACTGCTATCATATATAGAGATAGGGTGTTGGTTGTTGCCATTGGTATGAGAGAGTGGGTGATGGACTGTGTACAAGGATATTTTTGGTGGGGTAAATCCAGGGTGTGTGTGTGATGGAGTGCAAGTGGAGTTGCAGTGATGGGATGGGTGTGAATAACAGCAGCACCAGAGGAGGGCCGGGTGTTAATTTAAACCTCGGCCCAAGAATATGCCACTTTCAAATATAATCACAACACACCCACACAGCCAGTCAGTGATAGCATCCTCATCAAGAGCGTGTGTCGTCATGTGTGTATTTTGTAAGGTGGGCTGTTTTCACATTATTTATTTAAATTATATATATTGATGGAGATCATCTTATATACCCATGATTTTTTGAATACAAAAACATACTTGAGATGTCAAAAATAATCTTATTTTATTTCTTGACTGGAAGAACCGGACAAAAATACAGTTGCATAAATATACAATGTGCATGTTGCCCTATGGGTCAGAGATGCTCCATTAAACACATATTAACAATATCATAAGAATCACTGGAGGGTAGAGAGGTAACTGGCCTTAACATAAAACATCCCAGATTGTAGATCTGTGGGATGTGTACAGTCCATATGAATGCTCCAGAGGTAAGCACGAAAACATAAGATTCAAGCTGTTGAGACTCACAGCAAGCACACATTGTAATTGCATCTATAAATCTGATATTAGCTATACAGCATACAGTGTTGTATAATGCACAGTTGTTCATAAATGTTTATAGTGGTTGCAAATGAAGACTTCGCTCGTTCGCTCATGCAGGACACGGTAGTCATAAGCCTCAGTTGCAATCTATTAGTCACGATCCAATCACATTCATTCTCTCACCAAGTCGGTCCATTTAAAGAACACTCCTCTCTCACTTGCCACACCAGTGCTGCCTCTCGCTGCTGCTGTCTCCACCTTTTAAGCACCTTTTACTGCATGATGTATACAAAGTCTCATATTGAAAGCAGTGTTCAGTGAGGCTGGGTTCTCTCTCCACGTATGCAAGATCCGATATCAGCTCATAAAATCCTTAGATTGAACTATTAATTTATGCCATTTCCCGTGGTCAGGTTATTAGCTGGAGTGTGGTGATGTAGCCTAGGTAATGGCTGGGTCCAAACATTTGTTTATTACTTTGTTATCTATGGTGTAGAACCAGAAATATTAAATGCTTTGTTGTTGTGATTGTCCGCTCACGAGGACGATTCATTTTGTATGTGTCCTCAAAAGTCACCGCACAACAACAGACCACCACTGATGAGCAAAGACGGCATGGATGCATATCAAGCTGCGCTCACAGCACCCTCTGCTGGACAATGTGATAATGACTTTAGAATGTGTGATGTGCGTCTAGGCTGGATGTTTTGGAGGTTTTTAATATTTGGGTTTGAATGATCACCTATGACTGTACTCTAGGGTTGCATGAGTGATCATGTGATCTTGCTATTAATTCAGAATAAAGAATCATTCAAAATCAAATCAATCCAGGAAATCAGTAGTTAAATCCTGCCTTAGTGTTCAAGTACAGAACATGGACTTTTTTTTTTTTTAATAAAGTGCAAGCTCTGTTTTAACATAATAATACATTTGATTTTAACTCCATAGGAATTATCATATCTTTCATGACAGCGTTTTTTCTGGGCTCAGCCTGTACTTGCTTTCTTCTGCTGTGTTTTGCCATAAGTGTGAATCATTTGTGCTAAATCATTGGAGTCATTGAAGGAGTGGTATAGAAATGCTTGAATGGTTACGGCTGAGAGAGAGAGAGAGGGAGAGACGGTATCTGTGTGTTCATTACTTAGTGAAGCTTTCTGGGCCTTATGCATAAATGGATTATTTTGTAGAACGTGTATACATCATTCAAAATGATGCAGGCTTTTCCAATGTGCTTGTGCATATGCGTGACAGAGTACGAGGTGGGTCATTTTGTGAATGTGTGCGTGTGTGTGTATGTATGTACAGTATGTGCATTCACTTTGTTTCTTTCGTGATTGTGAGTGAGCCAGACCACAAAAAATCAATCAGCCAGAGTGATAAAGAATGAAAGAGCACACAGAGGGAAGCTAACACACACACACAGACTGAAGACTTAGAGCACTGCAGTGACCCATTGAAAATAAAAGCCGGCACAAGAAAAGTAGAGAAACACTGTGTTTTCACTTTAATGCAGTACCTTACTTTTCACTTATCTCACTTCTTTAATCACGCTCTCTTTTTCCATCCCTACTGTTTCTGCTCTTCTCCTCTCTTACCTTAGTGTGCATTTTCTCATCTAATGCTCTCTCATGCTTTTATCTCTTATTTCTTTATATACTTCAAATATCTTTTTATTTTGGAGTGGAGTGGCTGACACAAACTTAACATTATTATTAGGCCAGCACACATTTCATCAGACTTGGTTAAATTTGCAGTGCTGGCTATTTTCCAAGGTTTTTTATTCTCCAGCCAAAATCTATACCACCACCTATTTATCACCTTTTTTCACTGATATAAGAATAAACCAAAATACAGTAACCGTTCCTCTGTATAACAGAGGGGAGAACGCCTGCACATATGCTTGTCATGCACACACTTTGACACGTTTGAGTTATACCAGACCCCCCTGCCCCCCCTTGCCAACTACATAGGTGAGAGGAACATGACACTTCCTCTCCTCATGAGTTTTAGCCCCCCCCCGCCTCTATCTGTGGCCTGCCTTCTCTTTGGTGGACTCACTCTCTGTGGTGGATGGGGCCCTTAGGTTTTGTCTCATAAATCAAGATGTTACCACCGGCGCTATAAGGCTACTTTTTAATTAAAACTGTGAATCAGTCTGCCGTGATTATGAATTGTTCACTGCTGCCACTGAATAAAATATACAGGACTCACTCCTTGTCCCTCTGTGACTTTTACTTTCTGTCTCCCTCTGTGCTCTCTCTCTCTCTCTCTCTCTCTTTCACATCGCACGCTGCTTAATTTTTCACCAGAAATTAAGGTTGTCCTCTGCAGGCCTTGGCCATGCATAGATACTAAAGGTTGACAGTGTTGTGAAATAGTTGACAAGCTTAGTGGTTGCATAAATATAATAACTCTAAAATAAGGGTTTGGCGCCACTGGGGTCAACACCATTATATCACACAAAAAGGCCACAAGGACACAAACACTCCACTAACCCACTGCAAGGCCACTGGGCCCAGTTTACTACACACTACCACTCCTGTAATTGTGTCGTAACAAGTGAAATATGCCGCTGTTGTGTCGGATGACTGTATCAAATCAGGGACGAGAGAGCAGTCAGTGTTATGATGGGAACAAGAGAAAGCCTTTGTTCAGTGTTGAAAGAGTGGTGAATGAGTTTCACAATGAAAATGGCTCCTGTTAGCGTGATCCAGCTCTGCGTCTCTTCTGTCACAGGAAGCCAACGGCGGATGTTCTAGTCCGTCAAATTAAATAAACAAGACCCAAATTTATGAATGTGCCGAACAGTCAGTACTTTTACATGACGTTAGAAAAACAACCTATATTTATGTTAGTCTGACTAAAATCAGACTTTTAAAATACATGTTAACATGTTAGTCTGACTGAAATTGCACTAAATTGGACCAAAACACCCAGATAATGTAAAGCACAGTCTACTTACTATTATTGCTTGTATACATTCAGTCAGACTCAAACTGACTCAGGGGCTCTATACGCATGCTCCACAGTCCACACCTCCCTGGTTCTGACCCGGAAATAATAAAAGAAGCTGTTCCACGGAAAAAGACAAAAGCAAGAAAAACACGGTGAAGTCCGATACAGTTTTTGGACTGACAAGGAGACTGAATTTATGCTCTGCCAGCTCAAAGACCAAACTATTTTGAAATACGAGTATGGTAGCCACCAGCTAAACCAGAAACCACCTAACACTAACAAGCTGAAAGGGGGCACATTACCAACTAACATTGCAGAGAAGACACACATTTAATAAATCGATTCCCTGCTAATGTTGACAACTGGGACAAAGACAATAGTCCAACAATTTAAAGAGGACATTCACTGGAAAATCAAATTTCTGATGTTTTTTGGTGTGTCCCCGTGTCCTTCCCGTATCTAAACATCACTAAAGTGTCACAATAAACACTTCAGCCACTTCTGTGAAAGAAGGGCTTCTCTGTTTACCTGCGCTCGAGCAAGCGGTTTTGAAAACTCAAGTTTAGTTACATAACTAGCACATTTGCCGTGCAACGAACAGCTACTCCTGATCGTGGGCGTGAACATTCAACCTGCGGTAGCTGGCCGGTCACAAAAGACTCAGTGTTCTGGGGGGCGGGCATTAGCTCAGAAACAGAGTGCGTGTTCAGAGGCTGTTCAGAGGCAGAGAGCAGCAATAAACTGGCTTAATCTGAAGAGACTATAAGGTTTTTGACCATAAATATTATTTAATTTATCTAAGTAGACATCAGTAATTTCGATTTTTTTGGTTCAAAAAAGACTATTCAATGTGACCTTTAACAGTGTAGTTGAGCTATAACCATAGCTAGAATTAACTCCGCATGGAAGAGTTCTGAGTGAGTCTTAAAAGCTTAAACCAACAGGTTTAAGCTCAACAACATGTCTCTATCAAGGCAAATCAAGGCAAAGTCAAAAGACTTTTGACTACCATGACCTGGATGAATGAGAATCTACACAGACATTATGTCATGTGAGTGCAAGGAGTGCAAGGAGAAAGGGCCAACTGGATTTCAGTCTTGCAGCTTTGCACAAACAAACTCATGAATGAAGATGAATGGTTTGTTAATTGAAGATACTGGAGCAAGTCTCCCAGTTGTCATGGTGACAGGTTGCAGAGGCTGTGGAGGTCTGCTGGCCTGAGTTGTAGTCATGTAGTCAGTTAATCATGTATGCTCTCTACCAGTAATCAGTGCCGCCATTTGCTTTTATTTGCATCCATGAATAATTATAAGTAAGTAGTTTGCAGTTGGTGCGTCACTGAGCCATTTGAAAAGTAAGACTTAAAAGTAAATCCAAGTGTTGGGTTGTATATGTCAACATTTCACCAACAAATATTCTGAGCATTTTTGTCATCCATGTGACTGTAATTTAGTCAAGGGAGTTCAATCAATTTTGTTTTGATATTGATCCTTAACTGTAAAATTATGGAAATACACTATAATACAAATACAAAATACAATATAACTGCGACAATTTAATATGTGAGGCAAATGGTGGTCATACCAAATGTTTCTATAAGATAAACTGCACATTTTATGGTGACCTTGTTAGGTCTCACCTGCCAGGTGGGATGGATAATTGCATTAAATATTATAACAATATTCTCTCATGCATTTTACGTTAATTCATAAAATATTGGAGCAAAAAAAGTGTTGCATTTATGCTTTTGTGAGTGTATTGTGCACATGGAGATATTTATTGTGGTCTCAAAAATTCAAACATTGACTTGGGTGAACTGGCACACCATGTGTCTTGGTTTTATCTGTATCATCTATCCCTGTTAATATGTATTAATTCAGTTATATTTAATCTTGACAAGCATCTTAAAGTAATGTAGAAAAAAGTGTCTGGTCTGCAGAGATTGTGTTGAGCAACACACTGAATCACCTGGAGCAAGGTTGTTAATAGTAGCTGACATGTTATGGTCAGAGGCAGGCGACGGAAACAATATCTTTACCAACTGATTCCTTAAAAAGCTGCTTTTATTCAGAGGATGGTATACAGTACATCACAGGCTTACATTACAAATACATTAACTATCCTGCATCATCAAGGCTTTTCATGTGTACTTTGTGTGCACACAG
This sequence comes from Brachirus orientalis, assembly GCA_016785285.1. Taxonomy (NCBI): domain Eukaryota; kingdom Metazoa; phylum Chordata; class Actinopteri; order Pleuronectiformes; family Soleidae; genus Brachirus; species Brachirus orientalis. Next base: position 1,881,086 of record JAFBJR010000367.1, on the reverse strand, counting down.
ATTAGAAAATCTGTCTTAGCTTTGTGGAGACCGGTTATACTCACAGCACTGCACACCCACAATGCCTAAGTGATCACCTGTGGCAGTGTTTTGTTCCTGTCGGCTCCTATTCTTGCTGGATGTCTGCTGGTGAGCTGGTCAGACTGACTAACTGCCTCTTTGTGTTTCTCAGAGGCTGCTGTCTGTTGAACTAGCAAATCTGTCCGTCTGTCCATGTCTGTATGCAGTGCTGCTGTTCTTCTAGGGATGCGCATCTCTCTCTCTCTCAGGCAGAGCGTTTGGTGGGATTAAATCCGGGGGACATCCGCTGGAGAGACACTCTTAGATGTCATTATCCCTGTGGGGAGTCTCATCATCATCCCGAAGAGGAGAGGCGCTCAGCACAGCAGCCCCGGGAAGACTGTGAGAAAGACAGCCATGACAACTTTACGTCTGCAAGAAAATTGTGATGATAGTGCAAAAAAAAAGAGCACAAAATAATGGAAGAGACTGGTGTTACCTTTTCTATTAAAGCCATAGAAAATAGCAATATTAAGGCTTGGACAGGAGAATCTATCCATTCACAGCTTCTAATCATAGCATGGCCTATGCAAAAATACATAGAGTTAATTGAAATGTGTAAAATTAGTAACTGAATGGATAGCTGAAAATAAAAGTCATCAGTCAATATTCAGCCTCAGGGGTAAGTAAGGAGATAGTGGTCCAACAGCATAGTTACCTAAAGAAGGAACAATTAGAGGGAGAGGGCACAACTTGAGGAGGTTATAGGTGGGTAATTATATTTAAATTTTTTGTTATTACATGTGGACTCTGATGCTTTTGAAATCCAGACTGCGAGGGCACTTATAGTCTACAAAATGATTATGATGTGTCCAAATATTAGAGAATATATGCTTTCTTGGGAGGGATTAGGTGTAAATAAAAGCCAATGCTTTGTAAAAGGTCCTTTCAAATTAATAGGTTGATTATGTTTTCTTTTGCCTTTCACCTCTCCCCAGCATCAGCGAAGTGTGCATTGTATTGGCAGATGTAGCAGACACAGTACAGTATCAGATTAGGACTTGTTCTTGCTTAAGCATATTTCAAGGATCAGGTTTTACCCATAAGATACTGATTTCCACTTGAAGATGCAGATTTTGAGCTTAAAGCCACACTGTATTTTTTTTTTAAGAAACCAATCCTGCACCACATCCACTTGAGATTACCCCCCCCCCCCAGTGGAGTGGAGCAGATATGTCTCTGTGCTGTTTCTTACGTTAACACATACACATGAAGCATTAACACCCCACGCAGAAAAATCAAACAAAAAACAACAACAAAACTCTTGCACCTACTAATCTAAACAGGCAGAATCCTGGAGCCAAAAATAACACCTAAGAATGTGATTGATGGAGGAGGACAGATTATTGCAGCTCTAATCTGTGAAAAGCTGACAATAAAACACATTTACAGTGATTACAGCTCTGTTATTGGCAGAGGGGGTTAGTCAATGCACTGCACTCCTCCTATCCCGAGCTTTATCTTTTAGTCTGCTGCAAAACTGCACGCATATAAACATGTCCTGTCTTTCACTGCGACTCATGAACTGAAGCACATGCTGATGTGAGGCAGCTGAGGAGAAACAGCCAGCAGATAAAATGAAGCAGGAAGAAAGTAAGAAAGGAGAAAGAATGGCAAGGATGGAGAAGAAGGAAGAACGGAGTGGGGAGAGGGATTTTGGTGACAAAGCCACAAATCATGGAGAAGATTAAGTGTCTGTTTTGTGAGGCGGAGTAGGTGTAAATAGAAATGTGTCCCTTGGAGAGATCCTCGAGACCAAGTGCTTATCTCCTGAGTGTTGTCAAAACACATTTGTCAGTCTGAACTGTTTAAGTGTCTTTGTGTCTGTAGGAGACTTGATATGTAAAAACAACTATCTAGATGGTAGATGGAAGATACACTGCAAAAAAAAAGAAAAGTCTCCATCAAAAAAAGGTCACCCAAGCTAATATTTCATTGGACCGCCTTTAGCTTTGATTACAGCACGTATTTGCTGTGGCATTGATTCGATAAGCTTCTGGAATGTCGCATGATTTATTTCCGTCCAGTGTTGCGTTCATTTTTCACCAAGATCTTGTACTGATGATGGGAGAGTCACACCACTTCACTATTAAACATAGCCCTGAGTTCTACTGTTGTTTTTCTCTGATTTGATTTCACCAAACGTTTAAGTGATCGTTGATCACGATCATTCAGGATTTTCTTCCGACCAGATTTCTTCCTCAAAGACGATGGTTCCCCAATACCTTTCCAGTTTTTTTAATAATGCGCTGGACAGTTCTTAACTCAGTTTTAGTAGTTTCTGAAATCTCGATGTTTTTTCTACTTGATGCCAATGATCATGCCAATGTTTTGACCTTTCTCAAACACAGTAACATATTTTCCGCAACCACAGGATGTGTCTTTCCACATGGTGGTTTAAAAAATGAGAAGCTACTCATTGCAGCAGTTGGGGTTAAATAACGTGTTGCCAGCTGAAAGATAATCCATTCAGTAATTATCCAATAGGAGGCTCATACCTATTTGCTTAGTTAAATCCAGTTGGCGACTTTTTTTTGGCCAGGCAGTGTAGTTTGTAACAGCAATGACACACAGCACACAAACAAACTCACCCCACCTGAGTCTTGGAAAAAAAAAAACTAACAACAAAAAAACAACAACAGACGCCTGGCATGTGTAATAAAATGAAAAAGAGAAAAGGTTTTACTTCAATATTTCATTTTATTTTAAAAATCATATGAACAAATGATACACAGATTGTTAAAACTGTAGTTTCTGTTTCTCTGTTAAGTAGCAGTTGTGGTTGCCTTGTCCTATGACAGCAGGTTTTCTTGCAACAAGATCAACCTAATGAAAATGCCCATTTTGCACATTTTACCAGAAAGCTTTACTCTTTAAATTTCAGTCTAGATAGTTTGTAGCTGAATTCCTGCCATGTTTGAGAGAAGGATTTTTTTTAATAACATGATGGTTGATGATAAGCTGGAGAAGAAGGTCAGAAAGTACCTCGAAGGACTGAGTTTTTTGGACATTTTTTTGTGTGCGTCCACATGTACAGTATATTCACAGCACATAAAAGTGAAAAAAGGCCCTTATGTTAGACTATCAGAGTTTATTTTATGTATGCTGAAATAGTTTTAAAAAGAAATATTCAGATATTTGTCCAAATCTCATTTATAGAACACAGAATATTATAGAATATATTAATATTTGTTGTCTTTTCATAATTCTCCTTTTTAAAAATTGACCCTGGAAAAAATTTGTAGAAAGAACCGCAGCACCATCTGTGTGTAAATTATGAAAGAAACGCTTGCTTTAATATGATTTTTAAATCAATAATGTGTTCCAGATGATGCCTGAAAAGCATTTCTGCCAGACTGAATTGGTAAATAAAGTATTGAGCTGGGCATAATACTGCTGTGTTTGACCAGGACTCACTCAGCGTAGCTGCGGCAGCTGGAGATTCAGGCAGACAGAGATTCACTTTCAGTATCAACCAAAAAGGCTGAATGTGAAGTTGATTATGAACATGATTAGAGAGGGATGTAAGATCCCCAGTGAACTCTACCTGTTCACGATGGATGCAGCATGGAGCTGTAGTGCTATGGAGGACACAACTGTGTGGATTTCCCACCCAAGCACATGCACGTACAGTCACGAATGTACAGCTTATAAATAAAGTAGGAAATTTGTGCAGGGGCGTAATCATAGACCTGATGCACAGGCAGCGACTTTGCCCCCTGTCACTTTCTCCTGCCATAATTATTCCATATATAACAAACATCCACAGCTCAAAGTCCACATACTAATTTTCTGCTCAACAGGAACTTAGATTTAATATATTCTGTCCTATATTTAAAACAGGGACGTTTTTGCTTCAATCTGCTCTGTTGCTTTTTGTACAGCAGCCAATTTCAAAACCTTAACAAGAGAAATAGCCCAACAAATATTTTTTCAATAAAGTATTGTATTTTGGGTGCTTTGTATTCTGCTCCCTCCCACTCAGTGCTGTGTGGTCAAACAGTTTGTACAGGTAGTGTTTTCTTTCAACACCTGTCACCACTTGGGTCAGGACATGATGCCACTGGTGGGTTTAACTCACCATCCAAAAGACAAACACATGCGTTAAACAAAGTCATACAACTTAACATCTCCGTCCCTTCTTGTGCTGACAAAAGACTTGTATTCATGAGTAGTGTGTGGGTTTGATGTAATAGGCAATTTTTCATACTCCTGGTATTTATTGTGCTGCTGTGAGCCCCTCTTGATGACATTCTTGTTTCAATTAAAAGAAAAAAAAATGAAGCTAGTAGTGCAGCATATGGAGCTATTGTCTTCCCATGCCATCTTCTGCTGTCTTTCAAAATATCAAACCAGGCCATGATTGTGAAAAATTGCCAGTTGCCATTATTGCCCTCCAGTTTTCATGCAAATAACACCACTGACCGAATTGACACTCCCCCTATAATGAGAAGAGACCGATGAGAGAATGTGAGGGCAAAAGAGTAAGATAAGTGGGAGAATTTAGAGGAAGCATTGTTAGGAGAGTCAAAATGACACAACAGAGGGGGAAAAAAATAGTTAAAATGAAAGAGAGAAGAAGGGAAGAAAGAGGAAGAGAGTGATGGGTGGTCTAGTGCCCCCACTTTGTGGAAATAGACACCACTCTGAAAGTAGATTGGTCCTGTATCTTCAGCAGTGTAATCGCAAAGCCTGGCTGGTCTGCTTTGCTGAGGGGGCTGGTGAGTGGTTGCTTCAGAACATCATGTACAGACACAGGTCCAAACACAACACACGCATATACAGTCACACTCACACCGCCTTCCACCTCCACAGCAGGCTGCACAGACAGGCTGCATGAATATTTATCAGAGCACTTTATAATGAGTTCTCACATTAGAGCAGTGTTTCTTTCATATTCTCACGTATCGTACGTTTGGCAGTGACTCCAGTATCCAGCTGATTTTTCTGCTCATCAGTATGCGGTGCAGTGACCCGCGGTGTTGGCTTGGTCACATCCCCAGGGCAGAGGGGCTTGCCTTCTCAAAATGCTACAACAGCTGAAAAATGTCTTTAATATCGTGATGCCCATGTCTGCCATTGAATCAATTTCGAATCAAAGGAATCTCATCATTATGGTTTAGCAATAAGGTTACGTATTTGTGCCGGCTCTCATGTGAACAGAAAACAAATGTCACCGCTAAAAATGCATTAGGGAGTGAGAGCCACTTCTACAGCTGTTCGCAACCTTTCAAACTAACTTCATCAACTACACACACACACGCACACACACATATTTGTACTGCCCACAAGCACACAAACCATTAAACCATTCTTGGTAATACTGTTTCCTGTCCTCTGTGGATTTATTACTATGAGAACAGAATATGTTATGACTTTGATTGACTGAGAGTTCAATTTTCCTGATTGTGTGTCTGTCCACTGTCCACATTATGACCTGCCTTCTAATAGTTCCTCTGCATTTGACTTATGCATAGATTCAATAAGTAACCCTTGCTAGTTTATAATTGTGTGATTTATAGCTGACAAAAAAAGAGGTGAGCCAATTACGGAGCCGTGTCATGCCTCATATCCCCTGCTCTTTCAACTTTCCACTGCAGCAATATGAGCCATGCCTTCCTTGATGTTCATTAATGACTATTATGCCAATTATAGTCCACTTGGGTCCACTTAGCACCTGGTTTTGTTTGGTTGGGGTGTGCAACTACCTGAAACACTTTGTTCTTACCTAATTGGCCGATACCTTCTTGCATCTGTGCGGTAACAGAGGATGAAGTAGTCATAACCAGACAATGGGGATTGTAGTACAAAATTAGATGCACTCCTCTTAGTCCTGCGGTGTCACTGAGGTTTTATTTCTGTAAGATTATGTTTTGCGGATTAAATTTACACACTAATAGATAAATTAGCCCGTGAAGAGCACTTTCTTGGGGGTTGTGGGGTGGGGGTGGGATGGTGCCTGAGCCAATCCCAGCTGAGATAGGGTGAAAGGCAGGGTACATCCTGGACGGGTCATTAAAATCTTGTTGTGTCAGCAGTAATAATGCATGTCACTACAATGACTTGCAGCAAACAATTTCTAAAGCAGGGCACAGGGAAAACATTGTGTTTAGATCACAATCATTCATTTGATCATTTTGATCACTCCTGGGATTCCTTCATTCTAATATTATAATATGGAATGGAATGTAATCATATGTAAATTGTTCGGTGTATGCATTAATGAAAGTACTTAAAATGAATCCAATCAGTTGGTAGAGAATGTCACAATGTCTAAATTCATGAAGCTATAACATTTTTGCTGATTAATCAAAATATCAGAATGGTTGCTTATTCACTTACAATTGATTAACATGAAGAACAATGTTGACCCTTGCAAGTAAAAGATTTTCAAAAGAAATAACAAAAGTAGCCCAACATTAGTCCCCCTGCTTTCTATTCATCCATTCTTTACATAAATGTATGGAAACACTCAATGTTGCGTTTGTGAAAGACCTGTTTTTGCACGTGGTGTCAGGAAACTTTTCTCAGTACAAAAGGGAAACAGAAGAGTGAGATTTCAGACCTGCAGGGTCTTTGGCTGGTGTAGAGGCGATCTGCAGTCCACCCGTGTGTTACTGATATGACTGCCGTGTGCGCTGATGTGGCTAATAGAGCAAATGGTGGGTGAGATGCGAGTGCTGGCTGAAGGAGGAAATGAGGCCATTAATGTTGCAACCTTGCTCATGTTACCCACACTTTATAAAATTAAAAATGCACGTTTTCTTTCTTTAAGTGACGTGCTTTTAGGGATGCACTGCAGCTTGAGGACTCTGCCGGACAACATCAGTCAATTTACATGCATATGCATATTATACATTGGAACCTTTTCTGTTGTAAACATTAAGCTTGTTGGGACCAGTATTCCATGTTTATGCAAGGTTTGTGCCAATACAATACACTTCAGTATATGTCTGATACTGGTCAAAATCACTGGATTGAACCCTCCCAATTCACACACACGCACACACACACACACACACACACACAAACCTTTAAATGCAGTACTATTCAAAAGCCTTAAGTGCTTCACTAAGCACAGTCTATAAAAATGTGAGCTGTTTATTTCTTTTTTATGGAAGCAAAATATTTACTATACAGTTGGATCATTATGTTTTTGGAATGGCTGGTTATGGCTCAGTGGTAAATGTTTCAACACAACTGTATTGTTAACAGCTTAGTAGTTTAAAATATGTGGAAATGACTGCATTGTACTGATATCAGTTTCTGATGATTCTCAAGGTTGTGATATTTGTATTGGGTTGTGTCATCCCTAATTTGGATTAAATCCCATCCCAGGTAAAGTTTTACTTTAGTGCCCAGCTTTCCACAGAGAACAGACTCACTGCAGTGTTCTAACAAGGATAGTTGTACAAAGCTGAGTGAATGTGTGTATCGCTGTGTCCATCAACTGTCTGTCTGTATGTGTGCGTGCGCATGTAGGCCTATTTTAATTGTTGCCATGGAAACAGAGTGCTACCAGAGGAGTCTGGATTCAAAGGGGGCATCTTTCTCTCTGTCTGTGTCTCACTCTGTGACTTCTCTCTCCTCTGTCTTTCTTCTTCTTCCTCTCATTTTCTATCACTGTTTCTTGCCTCTCTCCATCCTTCCACCATTCCTTTCTTCCTCTTCGCTTTGTTGTATCTGTCTTGTGTCTCACTGAGGTCCTCCTTGCTTTATATTCTCTGTCTTTCTCTGGTCTCCTACCTCTCCCCCTCCTTCGTTTGTCTCCTAATGCCTCTTACTACCCCTCCCTCCCTCGCTCCCACAGCTCCATCCTTCCTGGAGAGTGGTGTGCAATTGACTATTAACACAGGGACCTGTAATTAGAGCTGACGAACCTCCAGCAATTAGTTTTCCCTAAAGAAGTTGTTCTGTCATCTCTGCATACGTCCCTTTATCCCTCTCTCAATGTCCTCCGTGCTTTTTCTTTCTCTCTGTCACTTCCTGTCTCATTAGCTGTCAGCTTCAACGGGTGCTTATTGTTTTAGTGGTTTTTGTTCTTCTTTGTATGTTCCATCTGACTTGTTATAGGCAGTCATGTATGAGATACACACACACAATGCACCACACAACAAGTGTATGAGCAACTACACCCCCGCCATCCTGCGTGTTTCTGCCCACAACCTAAGTGAACATCTATTCCCAACAAATGTACTCCCACATATATGCCTTCAACTACTGTATATGCTGATAGACTCAAGAGAACACATGCACATCCTACACACAGATGTAAACACACAGTGACTGTGCACAGGACGACAGAGCTCCTTTTTTTTGACGTCTGCTTTTGTGTCCAGTGGTATTACTGCTGTCCCACCTTGCTTCTGTCAACTCTTGTGTCCTCTGTCTTCTCTGATTCTTGCTTGTATCCTCTCTCTTTCGTGCTTTTCACCTTTTTCAGCGGCCCACCTGCCTCTTTGCCCCCCCCCTTCCCCCGTCCCTGTTGATGAAAGGCTCTATAAATAAGCACACAATAGAGGGAGAGATGCAGTCAAGTAGCATGTGGGAGGCAGGTGGAAAGATGGAGGGATGGACGGTAAACAAGTCTGAGTGCTAAACTAGGCCACCGGGGTTGAGAGCAGGTATCATATCACAGTCTTTGAAAAGCGCTCCAGGTGCCTCCTCTGTCAATTTTATGTTTTGGTGTCAGTCCATTTGTCTGCGTCTAAGATTGGTGCGTCACTCCCCTCACTCCTGACAGTTTGTTAGTCAGCCTAAGTTTGCATGAAGCCTTGTTTTCCTCCATCTGGCCCTTTTCTTGTTCTCATTCCTATATCACTTGCTTAGTCCCTTGCTCCTTCCTTCCCTCTGTGGCTCCCACTTCACTCCTTTCGCCTGTCCTCCCTTGTCAAGAAGCCAGAATCTCATCTGGAGGGAGAGTTTATGTCCTCCATAATATATGCCATAATGCTGCTTCAGAAGATTGGACATCAATTATTGATCTATGTGAGAATATACACAAACCACAAGCCATGCCATGTATCCACGTGTGTATTTATGCACTATTTATACTGTGTGTGTCAACTGTGACCTCTCCTTTCATCCCTCTTTGAAACCTCATTTTCCACTAGGTTTCCTTCATCCCGTTTATTTTATCTCCATTTATTGCCCCATTTCTGTGGACAGACATTGATAGGCACTGATTCATATGATGTATGTACCAGCTTCTCAGCAATTCAGTGCAGTGTTTAATCAATATTACATGGTGCTATGTTTAAGCTCCTGTGTCCTACATCTAAAAACAAGCTCTGTCAAGCAATACTATCAGACCTGACTGAGGGAGTGTTTGTGTGTATACAGCAGCAGTGCAGTGGTGGGCGGAGGCAAGAAGCATTTACAACTGGGTTTTTTTTTGAACAGTAGACTTCACTTCTGAGATGTCATGGGTACTTCTTTGTGCTTTCAGTCATATGCCAACCTGTTTGCAGCAATTTTGCGTTACTGGCACAAAGTAGCTGTTGCCTCCATTTGTCTTGTTATAAAATGTATCACTTCCTGTGGGCCAGACAACATGAGATTTAAACACTGCTATACTGAAAAACACAGAGAGAGTGACGAGGAGCTGATAGATTTAATCTATTTGTGTGAACTCATTTGTAACCAACAGATTTTTGCATTCAAGTTATGTGATAGAGGTTTAACCTCTCTCCCTCCTCTCTTCTCTCCCTCTGTATGCTGCTTCATAAAATGTCTATCATATTGTCATCTCTTTCTGTACCTCCTAACCTCTTTATCATAACCCTTTATCTCAACAGGTATTACCCTCCCACTCCTCCACCATGCCTGTCTGCAGCTGCAACAGCCCCTCCCCACCTCAAGGCCATGCTGGGCCCTACACCTCCATTGGCCAAGGGCAAGAGAGGCCAGCACTAGCCCGACATCCACCTCCATCTCTGCAACTTCACTGCCGCACCAGCATTTCTTTCTGCCTATCTCTTCTTCTCCTGCTCCTTTGCCTTCTCCACCTACCCACCGCCTGCCACTCACGGAGAGAAAAAGGTGGGGGAGGGGGTGGCGGTCACTACATACCTATCCCGCACCCTCCACCGCACCACATGGCCCTGCCCAACATCCTGCGAGGCCTCAGCATTGCTGTTGTCCTTGTGGGCAACTCAAGCGAAATGGCACTGGCCGGGGCCCGGGAGAAAGAGGACTTTCTCCACATGGCACCCAACGTGGAGCTGCTGACCATGAATGAGACGGACCCTAAAAGCATCATCAAAAGCATATGTGACCTAATGACTGAACACTGGCTGCAGGGTGTTGTGTTTGGGGATGACACTGACCAGGAGGCCATCGCCCAGATCTTAGACTTCATTTCAGCCCAGACACATATCCCCATTCTGGGAGTCCGTGGGGGCTCCTCCATGATCATGGCTGCCAAGGTAGGTTCCACAAAGCCTCTGTTCAGAAATGTACTTCTCACTAACATTTAAACAAAACAGTACAAATGAGCATGTTAACAGTGGTTTGAGTATTAAAATAAAAAAAGCTACACAGTGGTTGGAAAATGTTGGTCAGCAGAGATAACGTGCTCATCTCTTACAGCTGCCATTGCATAAAACATTTAATTTGATGCTTTAAAAGTTTATTACAGCTCCATTTTGATTTTTCAGTCTTATAGAAAGTTCACTGACAGCAGACCTACTTTCAATCGCTCCTGTGGAGGATGATATAACGCTGTTGAGTTCTGACCTTAAATCTCTGCTGGATTCCATTTCATTTGGCTGCATTTTGCTGTCAGTCATAGCTGCGTTGCTGTTACTGCTGTGAAATCATGTCATGGATAGATTATGATACCATTCACTGAGTTATTAATAATAACAAATGATAGATTAAAAGAAATTACTCTACATATTATGCTGTTTAATTGGTATTCATTTGTTGTTAATTGTTTCTGTGCCTGTTTTGGTTTAAACAGACTAAATGTTCCTGTTGCTGGTTGGGTGGCTGCATTACCTGTAGAAATGTATGTTTGTTTTTTATTGCATGGAAAGATGCAAGAATGTGAGTGAGGGTAACAGAGGGAGGGATTTTTGAGGGATGAATGGGACTTTACATTTGTGTGTGTGTGCAGAGACAGTATCATTCGATAAGCCCATGTGCCCTAACTGCACCAGACAGCAGGAAAGAGCAGTGTTTTGTGGCAGAGGTTTAAATGGATTTTCCCAGGCCACAAGCCAGAGCCTGCCTCTCCTGAGAGCTTTCTCCTGGCTGTACCATGGCCCAGGAGAGTCAGGAAGGAGCTGCACTAAGGCTCAGTCTCCTAATGGATTTGTGTCTGCTTAATGGGCTGAGACAATGGAGTGGTGAAAATGTGATAGAGAAAGATCAGAGGGACATGAGGGAGACAGGGACAATGAAATTGGGTGAAAGAAATTGTACTTTAAGTGAAAGTATGTTGAGCAAAAGATGTGGGAACTGGTTGAGAGGTTTTGCAAGATCAGGTGGTTGTTTAGATAGGGGTGTTTGGACAGGTGATGCACAGATGAAGGTAAAAACTAACATAGAGAGGGAGATTAAATTGAAGAGTATAAGTTGTATATAGAGAGGAGATGAGGGTGGCTGTGAAAAATAGAATAAAAGGTTAAGTTATAAAGCTAAAGAACTGGTGTTTTTCTCTCTCTTTCTCTGAGGGTGTGTCCAAGGAAATTGACTTACAAGATATAGGAAATAGGGTGTGAAATATGAGGTGCTTATTTTAAACCATTGGTCTATTGCACACAAAACCACGGAAAAGTGTGCACCCATCAAGACTGAAAGAGTGACTGCCAATTACAGTTGGCAAAATGGCCCCTCCTTTTTAATTACACATCCAAGCAAAGAAGAGAACAGGGAGTGACACAGAAGGCAGAGAATGCAACATTTTGATATTTACTGCACAATGTAAAAGCATTTTAAGATTGTTCCATAAAATGCACCCTGTAGAGTGGACTACTGAAGCGCTGTGTGAAGTGTCAGGTTGAATCAGAAGCAAAATGACATTTTTCTGTTCACATATGCATGCCCAAGTAAGGTTACTTTGTGTTTGTGTCAAAAAAAAACTACACAATATTGAAACCCGGTGGGAGATACTGTCCCCCATCCAGTCCAGTGTCATCAACCAAGACAAGAGACCTTTGCAACATATCTGTAACAAGAACCACCTGAATACTCAGTTTGCGCTGAGGATTGAGAAACACAACAACACTGCAGCAACAATTCAGCCATGAAGAGTAGGACTAGCTCTACCACAGTGGCTGCATCTCAGCACAGGGCTCACCAGTGAAAAGAGCTGTGTGCTGTAGTTACTGCTAGTGCAGCAGAAATATAAACTTGCGTATAAATTTGACATTCAAGAGAATTAAGTAGATGAAGGAGTGGAAAGAGGAAGTCAGGCTGCTCCAGTACCAAAAAAATGTAGAAGTAGTCAGTGGAGGAGGAGGAGGAGGAGGAGGAGGAGGAGGAGGAGGAGGAGGAGGAGGGGGGGGGAGAGAGAGAGAGAGAGAGAGAGAGAGAGAGAGAGAGATGGATGTAGTCAAAGGGGACCCACATCTGTATCAATGAATAAGATCAGTAATGGAGGGCTGGACAGTAAGTAAGAGGATGAGTGCACTGAGTGCATGGCTGCATGACTGAGGAAGAGAGGAAAGAGAAGGGAAGGCAGAGTGACACAGAGCGTGTGTTTGCAACAGCAGGAGCAAAACCATCCATCCAGTGGAGCCAATGTTACGTGAAAAAGCTTAGGAGGCTGCCTCTTTGCTCAGGAAATCTCTGCCTCAATGGTAGACAAATCAAGGAGCAGAGAAAGATGGAGAGAGCACAGCTGTAGGCACATCTGTGAAAGATGGAATGTGATAGAGAAGGAGGAGTAGGTGATGGAAAGGAGAGATGGAAAGCATCCAACAGTTTAAGGGCCTGCATGTCTGGCATTGTGCATCTGTGTGTGTTGATGTCAATTTGCATGTTGTGTTATTAGCAAATGCACTGGTTACAGATTTTGACGGGATGGTTGTTGTCTGTGGAAAAGACATAAACACTACACAATAAAATCACATGAGCATCTTTAATTATAAATGTCATTGCATTATCCTTGGAGTGGATTACATGTTGTTTTGGAGAGCATTACATTCAATGCTCATTTTCCTGTTCTGTTCCTGTTGGTTTATATTGTGCTGAAAAAAACAAAATCAAAACAAAACAAAACAACTAACTCTTAACTATTGTGTAGCCATGTAGCTGCAGTTTAACGTCCAGTGGCAACAAACATTAACAGTGTATCTCCAACTACTATGCCGGACCATAGTTTTGCATAATTGATTTTGTTACCTCATGGCACTTTAAGCTCGTACACCAGTGTACTAAAATATCTGTTTTGAGATTGTTGAGAACCATGTTGTTTTTAACCACAGACAATACTGAAATCATTCAATAGTCGCATCATGCTGAATCGGCAGAAAACCGCCGATTCAGTAACTGTGTCAGAGTCTGCACTCTGGTCATGCAGGAAATACTGAACTAGTCTTTCTGATTAACTGATTCAGATGATTCAGTACACTGAATAGAACTGCGTTTGTGAGTCGAGTATAAAATGACGTCACAGCAGTTTTGTGCAGCTGTGCTAATGACGACCCCGTCCATGTTGAGGAGGTACTTTAGTAATGGAAAATGACATGCCTGATACCGAACTGAGTCGAGTCGAGCTATGCCAAGCTGATTAATGCTAGAACTGTATCATGAAAAAGCACCATTTATTTTTGCATAGTATGATACCTTCTGTTGATCAAGTGCAGCTGGATAGTGATCTTAGAGCTGTTGCAACAAATTTGAGGTGCTGGACCTTGTTTTCCTGATAATTCTTTGAGTATCCAAAATTTTCTCATACCAATGACTCTTTGGGCAGAAGCTAATGTATTCATGCAGCTTTTATTTAATTTTGGGTGGCAACAAACTTAAGTTCTGCAGTGAGTGAGGTCCATAGTCATTCCACTTAACTGACCTTGTTGCTTGATGGTACTTTTTCTTTTTAATTTCTGCCTTCAGTAACTTGTCATTTGTTGAATTTTCCATGTCCTGTTTTCACTTCTCAAAATCTCAGTTTTGACAGTGTGACCAGAAACAAGCCCTAATGGTTATATAACCATGATGTTTTCAACCACTGTTAATAGTGGAATATAGTGGTTACATAGCCACCATAGCGATAGTTGCCCATCTTTTGTCAGTAGTGCATTCCAGGACTATCGTGCTGTGAGTTGGACCACAGTAATCATGATGATCTAAAGCTTTGGCTAATGCTCATATTATCAAGACATGATTAGCCGTTTTCCTCAGCTTGTCTAGAAGGTATGGCTTTGTAATGGTACAAATAGCTGCATTTGTTGCTAATCGCCCCCGATGGCTGCAACACAATATGAACAGTGGGCTTATCTGTAAGAGGGGGCTGCTGCTGCTGCTGTAGATCAGGAGCGAGATAACATTCAGTTGTTCGTGGGATTTGAATGTACAATTGTCGGCAATTAATGGAAGAAAAAAAAAAGGAAAGACAGCAAACTCTAATGACCTGAGGGGAACTACAAAAAGCAATCACATACATGTAGAAACACACAGGCAGACATACAAAAAGGCACAGGCATGCACATGCCCACATAATAGACAGTATGTATTTTCATAAGTATACGGAAAGACAAACTCTGCATTGAGGCAGTTAATTAATGCATGAATATAGCATATGTAATGAAAGAAATGCCACACAAGGTCCAGAGTGAACACACTACATGTACCAACACAAATGTGTGGTGGCAAGCGCACACAGTGGCTCTACAGAGGCAGTGGGATGCCATCAATTAACTTTTGCTCAAATAATTCAAGCTTTTCAAATGTGGTCATTTGCCTGTGGGCGTCCAAGCGAGTGTGTGCGCGCCCACGTTTGTGTGAGTGTGCGAACTCTTCATAGGAAACTGGCCCATTGAATGCGTAGAATGGGTGTTGAACTGCATCTAGGGACAGTTATTGCAGCGTATGTGTCTTAGTGTATGCTCGTGTGTGTTTGTCTTGGTTGAACTGTTTAATTGAAGCACAGGGGTGAATTCATAGGGATATTTAAGGTCTTTGCCTCATTTTCCAGAGACACAAGTTCCCCTTATCCTGTGTTTTTCTGTTTACCCTACACGTACAGAAAAATAGTCATGAGGTTTTAGTCCCTTGGATTGAACATGGATGTGCCTGCATTTATACTCCCAATTAATGTCCTACAATAGCACCTTGTTGTTGTAATCACTGTGGTCCTGTACTCTATTAATGTAATGTGCTGTTCGGCCTGGCAGCACTGTGTCCTTGCTGTAACAGAGATGCAATTAGGCACATTTGTAAATGATAAGAGAATTCAAAGCGAGTGTTCTTGTCATTGACGTCTCTCTCGCTCTGTTTCTCTTTGTCAGTTTTTAATTTCTCTTCCCGTTTCCCTGTCCCCCTCTCTGTTCCCCTTCTCTTTCACATCTCTCTCCTAATTGTTTAGTTCATTCATGGGTTGTGTTGTGTCGAGTAAAGCACAGTAAACCTGTTGTAACAGCTTTCTGATCCATCCTTTCATCCTGGATGAAGGTTATTTTTTCTCTTCTTTGTTGTCTTCTCTGTTCACTTTTACTCCTGGGTGCCTCTCTGTTAGCTGTTTCATTGTCTGTGGGTCTCTTAAACTTACTCTTATGACTATTTTAATAGCTAAAGCTTGAGATGGTACCAGAGATTAATGTTTACTTCTTCTGTAATTAGTTAGTTAAATCTTTATTTTAAACTGCCATCTAATTCTTTTTCTTAAATGTTGCTTCATTACACAGGAGTTTCATCATAACCGAATAATGTGACAGCTCATGTTTACCGTTGTGATAATGATGATGCATTCTCTCTGGAAACACAAGCACGTTTTTAGGCTCAGACAGATGCATATACTTCCACATTTATAGAAACCACACATCTATAGAAACAACGTGACTTGGGTTCCTTGGTACTGCGTGGCGGTCCCACTGCTAGTTTCTGTCTCACCTTCTCATTGTCCTGGTTTAGAAAACAAAACAACTCACTGTGTGTGTGTTCCCCTTTTCTGGAGAGAGAAAGTTCGAGAGTCAGACAGAGGAGGAGGGTAGGAGGAGGTAGGGAGAAATATTGAGGGCCCTAAATTTATGTGTCCTATTTTCCAACCCCGTTGGTCTCAATTTACTCTGGCCATTTAGAATGTGGCCATTTTTAAACTCACCCCATAACTTTTTCTCCTGCGCCCCCTCCTTCCTCACTGCACTTTCTCTCTTTACATCCTAACGTCTATTTCTCTTTTCTGCTCCATTGCTTTACATTATACACAGATTGTTCCTTTTCAGTAGATTAATGTGGGCAGATATAGTGATTATACTTAATAATTAAAAATGAATGTTTTTTTTGTTTTTTTTACAGAATGACTGATTTAACACGGCTCAAACAAAATTGATATATTGATATATAAACTGATATATTTTCTACTACTCAGGTTTGGTCATACTTTCATTCTAGCATTTCCTCCGTTCCACCTGCCCTCTTTTTGCCACCTCATGTTTTTTCCTTTATGAATATTGCTAGCTGAACACGGTTCATCCTGCTTTGACGAGGCAGGCAAACAGGTGCCACCCATGTATCCACGCTTTGCTCTTTTTCCTCTCCTCTCCACTCTCAATCAGGCCATCGGCTCACTCCAAAACTCCTGCTCCTGTCCCTTTCCCACCTGCTTTTTCTTCTGGTAGGCTTTCTTGGTACAGGACCAGCCACACCTTCCTTCCAATCCCAGCCCTCCCTTCACATCTCCTGACTCTGACCCTTCCTTTACGTCTCCTTCTCACTATCCTTACCTTATATTGACTATCATGATCACGACCACCTATCACAACCCCCCCCTCTCCTTTTTTTTTTTTTAACTTTTCACAATTGTTGTTCTTTGTGCGTAGTACTTTCTCAAACTGAGCAAACAACTGCAGGGGAGAGAATGAAGGGTTGCATGATGTATCTTATCAGATGATGTATCTTATCAGATGTGTTGTGTCAGTTTTTTATTTCTCTTCCCATTTCCTTTTCCCCTTCTCTGTTCCCCTTCACTTTAATATCTCTCTCTCCTAATTGTATAGTTCATTGATGGACCCCGATTACTTCTTACACAGAGCTGAAATGCTTGTCTGGACCATAGACTATATGTAAAAATGGACATGGTTTTCTGGTTTAAGACTTATAGCTTAGGAAATAGGACTAAGTAGCAGTTAGCCACCATGGAGGGACTGCACCAATTGCAAAAAGGAAAATGAGCCTATTTCTTACTTGATTCATAACATCAATAAACAAACGCAAACACTATTGCTAGTTTCAGGTTTTCTTAATAGGACATTATGTCAATCTTGTAAATTATGTTCCCATTCAGAGTAAAATGGTGAAATATTATCAGCATGCATGAGTGAACACTATAGTGCGATTGACGTCCCGTTTCATTTAATAGGTGACGAGTTGCAGGTGACATCTATGAACTTGCATTTACAACAAAAAAAGTGACATGGCTCCAGTCAAATCACGAAAAACTTGAGGTTTCACAATGGGAGTTTGTTTTACAACTGGAAGAGCAAGTCTATTTTTTGTGCAGTCTATGGTCAGGACAAAGATTATTTTTATCTGAAAATGCCATTTTCAAATTGAAATGTAGTAGAACTGATGGAGCCCTTTTACCAGTTCTCCCTATACTCCATCACCACAACCACCACCGCCATTATCTACAAGCAGCTCCTTTCACCTTTCCTCCCTTCCTCTGATATCCATCCTTAGCCTTTTATCCCCTTGTGAACCTAACACTCTATGCCAGGATCGTAATTAGCCTTATCTCCACCTGCCTCCGCCCCGATTCAGAGGTGGAGAGGGAATGGACCTCTATCTATTCATAGGCTGAGATGAGTCAGTGCTTTTCTACAAAGTATACAGTGCATATAGAGATGAGAGGAGAGTGGAAACTACTAAGGACCGGTTAATTACTGCTCCACAGCCTTGGCAGTGAAAGAATCAAAGGCATGCTGCTGCCCCACCCTATCTCACCCTGACACCAACCTCTTACACCTTTTAAAAAAGCCACTTCCCCTCCGACTGTTTACATCTGTCCATTTATAAACGTCTGCCTCTCTTGTTCTTGCTGGCATGGTTAGATAGTCTTGTACAAAAACAGTCACAGATTCCGACCCAACAGCACCCAGTCTGTTCATTTGAGAATATAAATGAGTGAGACTTCAGCTCAAGTCACTCTAGATTGGAGTGTCATCCACAGCTATGACGCAGTATTATATTAACATCCACATGCCAACTACTTTGTTTCTTTTGTATAATTATTGTCAGCAAATGAGACTTTCTCTGAAAGCATAGCATCCTCTCCATTAGACTTTATAGTTTAGCCACATGGACAGACTTGGTCAAATTTCGTGCCACCATAGTGGTATGCAGGCTTCTTCTGGAGGTATTGAGAGGAAAATCATAAATACAGTATGTGAACTGAGTAAAGCTGAGGAATTTTGACTGGAGTGTGAAAATGCAACAAATAACCAATGTCTGAAGTATATGTGAGGAAGAGGAGGGTGAAGGGAGAGCAAATGATCTGCCTATTTAGACCACTGTATTTTAACGTTGGTGATAATGGTGTTACTTCGAGAGCTCAATATTTTCTCAGGTGGTACTTGGTATGAAATAAAAAATGAGAACCACTGGGTTAGAGCACTGTGTTAATGTTGTGTCAAAGAAACTGTGTCCTTCAGGTTTGTAAAGACAAGAACATACAGTAGTAAAGGATTTGGGCTCCTTGTTTAAAGATAAAGTATTCTTTTCTAAATCCCAGGATGGGGAACTTTTTAACATTAGAGCAGCACAGATAATAAAAAGTATTCTATCATAAAAACTCATTATATATGTTAGTATATATAAAATATTAATATTTGTATTAACAGCTCATTTCAGACACTGGGGATGTATTAGTCTACCGATTTGTAGTACATAGTTAATGTATCAGTTTGTACTATCCCTCTGTGACTTAGTGTTTAGAGGCACAGTCATACATATAAACTATCAAACTGTGTACCAGTTTCTGGACAATCATAGATTTGTTTTGACAATGTACTGGAGCTGTATATCAAACAGTGTGAATATGCTGCTGAGGGTAGATGCCTTGTTCAGTGTCACTTCTCTCAAGAACTTGCAAATCACACGGCACAGTAGAATTTCAGACATAAAGATAGCACCGTGTGAGTCAACTCACCTGTCTAGTCATGTCACTGCACAAATCCTCACCAACTTCATTAAGTTGTTGACAGCACAGTGGCATAGTTGTTAGCACTGTTGCCTCACAGCAAGAGGGTCCTGCGTTCGAATCCCAGACCATTCCAGGTCTTTCTGTGTTGAGTTTGCATGTTTGTGTGGTTTGTCTCTGCGTGATCCAGATTCCTCCTTCCATCAAAAAAAACATGTGTTAGGTTATTGCTCCTATCAATGGCCATGACCAAGGCATTGACATTCAATCTGGAGGTGGTCCTTGGGTCCACTATTACTACTTCCTAGTTCTAGGAAGGTTCCTAGAAGAGGACGAGTAAAATGCAGATGAATTACCTTAACCTTAACATTAAGTCTGTTCTCAAAGTCATTTATAAATAAAAATGGGAAAGTGTTTAGCGTGGTAGTGTTTAGGTGGAGAATACAAATCAACGTAAACAAAGGAAATTAGGCCAAATGATGTCAATTGAGAATCAAAGCAAGCTGTTAAAAATTCAAACAAGTGCAGCCAGTGACTCTTAGACCCCATTCTCACTCCCTCCACACTCTTAAACCTCACTGTTTATCAGATGACTCAAATGAATTAAAACTTTTGTGCATTGTTCATCAGTCAAACAATACTCAAAAATTCATCAAAAGCAGCAACTCATAGGTAGGAATCACATTTTTTCTTAGCTGTATTCATTTCAACAACAAATCCTGGTTTAATTATACAATTAAAACAGTTTTGATTAGTCTTAATATCTTCATTAATCAATAATTAATTTGGTCTATAAAACGTGAGAACATCACACAAGATTATATTTAGGTCAAAGACAGAAGATGTTGCAGCTTGTTAAACCCTATGAGGCAAATTGTGATTTTACATTTTGTTGTGTGATCGATCTTCAGCAATTTTGTGCAACTAACAGACAAAAAGCTACAGTATATTCTGATTACCATCACATAATCCCAAGTAAATTATCACAATAAAGAAGCTGGAATTAGATTATGTCAAGCGTTTTTGCTAAAGAACATAGGACAAATGAAAATGTTTGATAATTTTAAAAGAATAATGTGTAAGATTTAACTGGTTGCTTAAGTGACATCTGAAGTGCAGTAAGGGAAGTCTGTATGTCAAATGCTCTTGGGGGAAAAAAATAAAAATAAGAAAAATCACAGGTTACAAAACAAACAAATTTGTTTGTAACTCGTGATTTAAATGTTGTTCAGAATAAAAACTCTGGTTTTGGTGTGCCTTGAACACCTTCTTGCTTTAACAATTTGTGTGACTAAAAGTTTATAAATTAAGGATTAATTGACTAATGGTTTTAGCTCTTATAAAAATCTGCTTCGTTTGTCTGTGCTTACACATGTTTGCTTTCACAATTCTACCTTTTAGAGCCATAACCAAGTTTCCTTCAGTTTGTCTTTCTTTTCAGAAGTTAAGTTTTGTCCGTTACTTTTTGCTATCTCTTTGCGTGCCTTTGCTTTGTCCATGTCCTGTCTTGCGCCTCACGCATCTCTGTATCATTGGAAGGAAAACAGTGAAGGAAGGTGAGACAGGCAGGGAAAAGCAAATGAGAGAGAGAGAGAGAAGATTAATTAAGATAGAGTGAAGAGTGCAGAAGGCAGGGTTGTGGAAGAAGACAGGCGTGAGTGAAAACCACATTGTACTCGCTCAATTACTCACCAATGCTGTGCCAAGCTGGCCCCCGTTAAAGCCACATGCTGTGACACACGCGCGCACACACACACACACACACACCTAAAGTATCTGTCATAAGCAGGGTGACACCCCCCCAGTTGTTCTTCTGTCTTTGAAGCCTCAAGCCTTAAAGCCGCTGAACACCAGGCACATTTTCATACCATTTATTAGCATGTTAATAATATTTTTTCAGACAAGTATTCAGTCAATATGAGCCATCGTACTCTACCAGCGATGACATTTTGCTGTGCGATATAGCGGCACACATTTAACCAATCAAAAAGCTTATTGTTGATGATATGAGATTTAAAATGGCAAATGCATACAGCTGGAACTGTTTACAAACTTCCTCAAACCCTCAAACAGTCGGGCAGAAACCATTAAGTCCATCCTGAAGTGGTTACATTTGAGCCCCTGAACCAAGCAAGCTCTTCTCTCTTGCCAAGGTACCTTTTTTTTTTTTTTTTTTTTTTTTTTTTCTTAATAAAATGACGGAGCACCAGCTCATCATCCCCACTAGATGCTGACTCCCATCTGTTTCCTCCAGTGAAGCTGTTCCTTCTCTGGTTCTTTTAATTTATGTGCTTGATTGCATACGTTGTAATAATAACTGATGTAACTAGCAACAGTGCGTTGAAATTCACCTCTAAATTATTCACAGTTTTCTGTGATTAATTTGTGTTGCCACTGATATGCCCTAACGAAAATAAAACAAGGCTTAAAAAAGCTCTTAAAGACAGTAATAACTGTCAAACTGGTCCTGGCAAATAAAACTCAGATACACAAGTACAACACACACAGTACATGGAGGTACTGTATATTCTCAGAGACATCCAAACACATATGTAAAAGAACAAATCTCAGGGACTGACCTACTGGAGCACTAACAGCCTCACATGCAGAGGCAAACCATCATATGCATTCCAGGTGACAATCATTGTCAGAGGCTTGTTTCTGCCTGATCTGAGTGGACAGAAATGTTGCAGCCTAAGACAGATGCCAGAAGGGAAAACAGGCCAGCAGTTCACCATCATCTCCCATTCCACCCTTTCTGTGTGCTATTATGCGCAGGTGGATGTTGTAAGAGAGGAACAGCTGTGCAGTAAATGTAATCATTACAATAAATTAAAAGATGTAAATTTACATGTTGCCCACTCTGTGATTTATACTGAAGCCCCAGAAGCAAACTCAATTCATAGTAATGTTATGGGTTTTTTATTATTATGTTTGGATAACTCAGATATTCAAATGTCCTATTCATCACCGTGCTTGCCAATAAATTTTGTCAATAAACATCTCCTTATGTTTATTGACAAAAAACATTCCTGGTGTTTAAGGGAAAAAGAGAAACACGGAAAATATCTTTTTTAACTCAACCCCATTCTGTCTCGTTACATCTTTCCATCACTATATTTTGACTCAACTGCAACTGTGCTTCCTCTCCTCTGCTCTCCTCTCCTCTCCTCTCCTCTCCTCTCCTCTCCTTCTTTTCCTCATGTCATTCTGAGCTGAGTCCAGACGAGCGCTGGTGATGAATGTAAATGTTGCACCTCCCCACACTTGTTCTCCTAAATTACCACCACCTCTTTCGTCTTGCCTGCATTTGCCCACAAGCCTGCAGTTTCATTCTAGCAAATCGACTGTTGGAATCAGTCCCTGTCTTCAGCATTCATATAAACATGTTAGGTATGCAGTACACAGACATAGTCACACATAGCAAATAGCACAGTGAGATGAAAAATACATCTGTAGGATGTAAGATGCTTGTTTACTGTGGAGCCCTGGACCCTTGTAGAAAATTCACCTGTCTCATTATATTCAACCTTGTGTTGTTCACCAGGGACAGACAGGATTTTGTATTTAAGTTTTTGTATACAAGTTTGTATTTTGAGTTATTGGTTACAGCTTTAACATTATAACACATTTGTTTTATTGTTTTCACTACAGCACCGGGTAACTGAAATGTCAGTGTTTGTGCCGATCAGAGTCTGGCTTGCAGGTAGTTCACTGAGGTCACAGTGAAGCTGAAACCAGTAAACCGTAGACAAAGTCGTTTCACAGAATATTTCCATTGTTATTTTTAACAATGGAAAAAGAACAACCACCAGTCTTCTTTTAGCTCCTAAAAGATTCTTATGGGAACCCCCATATTTACCTCTTAAAGTGATAGTTCAGGTTATTTGAGGTGTTGTATGAGGTGATGATTCCACTACACAGTTTCAGCACGGCTTGGCATGGCACGGCTGTTTGCTATCAGGAATATCGTTTTCCATAGCACGGTTGCACATAACTGCCGTGACATTGTTTTATCTGTGACACACACACACAAACTATTGACGAGGAAAGCAGTTCCTTTTGGTGTACTGAATCATTAGAATTAATTAATTAAAAAGATTTGTTCTCCAATCGTTCAGCACTTCCTGCATGACCGGAGCACAGACTCCGTCTGATGCAGTCAACGGACTAAAATGTGGCGAAAGGAGTTGTGATGGAGCTCACGATCACCGGCTTTCGGCAGAGTTGTCACTGAATACACCAGAATTTTTGCAAATCCCCTTGTTAAATCTTGGAGGTTAATGCATGTTTTCAGGATTTTTAAACCTTTATAATCCATCTACAGTACAGTACAGGTTGCTTAGAACCTTGCCAGAGCAGGTACTAATAAGAGTGCCAGCTATTATTGCTAGTGGAAAAGCAAAACTAAAAAGAGCTGAGCCGTGCCGAGTCGACTGCTGGAACTGAGTAGAGGAAATGCGCCAATACAGTAGTTACTACTGACTACGCTGTGTACATCCCCCCCACCAAGCACTAGCCTCAGACAGACAAGCGAGTGGAGAAAGTTGGAGCCAAACTCTAACTGTTTTTCTTTTGGTTGACTTCTATTGGTAATGAATCTAAGTTAAGAGAACAAGAACACATCAACACCCTTAGAGTATGAGTTTAATACAGACAGATGGTGAGACATTTAAATAGAACACCCTAGTGCTTCTTGTTCCTCCTGCCAATCTTCACAAAACAAGGCTCAAAACAATCGATACCCGTTGAATGAAATGGCAGACAGCTGAGCCTGAGGTGGCCTGGTTGCAGATCTACCATCTGCAGGACCATTGGCTGTGCTCTCAATTGCGGACAAGCTTGACAGTTGGGATGGTGGTGTTCAATGTGGTGCATGACAATGCTGCAGAATCCAGTACTGCTTCTTCTCTTGTAACAGCCATTGGTAGAACAGTTGGCAAAAAAGAAAGATGCCAGACTTGTCCTCTAAAAAAGATTGCTATGAATTTTCCTTTATGTTTTAAAACCATGACATTTCTTTTTCATGACCAAGTGACTAGTCTCTTTTCATAAGTTTCAAAAGAAGAATTTATAAAAGTTAAGCTCATTTCAATTGAAGCATTTAAAGGAGCTGGTGTGTAAGAATTAGTCACATCAAATGGTGAGATGGCAGATTACTGCAAATGGAGGACTTGTCAGGGAGCAAGTCAGGGAACTGTGGTGTTCGCCACATACCAAAAAGAACATTGCTATTCTTTGTTTGTGTACTAAGATTCTGCTTCAATACTCAAAATGCACACACATTCTAGTTTGTTCATTCAGGCTTGCTGTGCAAGATGGTGGCCTCCACAGAACAAGGCCTTGCCTAAAGTAAATACGAATACGAATACGAATACGAAGTACTTTTATTCATCCCCGAGGGGAAATTCTTTTGATACAGCAGCATACACATCAGGTAAGGAAGACAAGAAGAAAAACATCCAAACCAATTTTTTTTTTTTTTTTTTTTTTTTTTTTTTTTTTTTTCCCATATAAACAAGAGCACACTGGGTACGAGTAAAGATGAATGTTATGACCGGTTGTGCAAAAAACAACAACAAACCCAGTTATGTAGAGACTAATGTAGTCAAGTTAATAAGTCCCATGAAGAGACACTGTGCAAAAGAGCATGAGCAAATGAAGCATATATACCATACATTTAAACAGCAGCAAAGCCTATATTGAAGAAAAAAGAAAAAAATAAGAAGAATAAGAACTGAGCTAAGGCATGTGCAGATGAGAACAAGGCATATGTAAATTAACGAAAGAGTTGTTTTACAAAGAGGTGTTGTATGTCCGTATGGCTGCTGGCAGGAATGACTTTCTGAATCTGTCCTTGTGACAGCGAAGCTGTCTGAGTCTATCAGAGAACACGCTCTGTTGAGCCTGGAGGGTGTAGTGGAGGGGATGATCAGGGTTTAAATATAAAGTATTTAAAGAGATTATTTTCTTATACCAACATATAAGTTATATATTACATTTCTGCCAATATATCCTAGGAGTTACACACTGGACCTTTAAGTTGTTGTCTGTCTGAAATATTTTCATTAAAACTAAGAAAAACAAAACAAAATCACTATTACCATGTTTAGTATCATCAGTCATCAACATTATTATCAGTAAAACAATTCCCGAGCTGAGCTTTTTATTATTTACATTAGCTTCTGTATTTGTTCTCGGTCACATCAGTCCTGTATCAGGCTCTTGTCTGGTAGACTGGTGCTTGGCTGCCCTGCTCTGTGTCAAAGACTGATTTGCATTTGCAAAGTCAAACAGGCTTAATAGACTTTTATTGGCATGAGGTGGCTTGGTGGGTGCTGAGTTTTTTTTTTTTTTTTTAAACAATGCAATATGCTAATAAACAGAACGCTGTGTTCCAGGGCAACAACTGGCACAACAACAAAAAAACAGCAATCCCAAACACATGCAAACATCCAACCCAAAAGCCTGCATTAATAAATCCATTAATTTAGCAGCATATCTGTTGCATTTCCACTGGTATCTCTTATACTCCTTATCCAAACACCACCAAAGTTGGCACTGCACACATTGGTGCCCTTAGCAAGTCACCTGCCAAATTTTACAGAATGAGAGGCCAGTTTTTGCCTGTTGGACAGTTATAAGATCAACTAACAGACACATGTCCCTTGCATTTATAGATAGATGTGCTTTTATCAGATGTAAAAAATAAAGGTGTTCTAATAGAAATGAATAAAGTGAAAGATGGGAAAATACAATTGTGTGTTTAATGTGAACTTTACCTGAAAGAACCAGCTGGTGAGCACAGCCAAGGTCATATTATGAGATAAGACTAGAGGTTATAGAGAAGACACATGCTGTACTCTAACCTTTTTTTTGGATAAGGGCCAGTTGATAGGAGCATCACATTGTGTGCATCACATTGATTAAGAAGAATGTGCAGCAGATTGTAGATGAACTTTATCTCTCTACAAGTGACACCAGCCATGAAGAAAAAAAAGGGGGGGGGGGGGCTGTTAGTATTTGCTTGGACGATTAGATCTCAATGTGTAGTGACTACAGACAGTACTGAAAATACAGAAAACTCACATTTTGCCCTTTGATTACTTGAAGATTTTCCCCGGATTTCTGCAGTCCATCTCCTAAATAAATGCAGCGTTTTTCATTCTTATGAAGGATAGAGGTGGAAGTCCACTTTGTTTCTACACTCACAACTGTTGATATTGAGATAATAGAAACCATGGAAAGTGTCTGATTCGGTCCTGTGTTCATAAATCCACCCCATATATAGGGGCTATTATCTTCTTGAAATATTGCTCCATCATGAGGTAATATACAACAGCCATATCTTCATATACAGTACTTTGGCTTTTATGAGATCATGCAAAGCAATTATAGGACCAAACAATTCCCTGAAGAAGCCTAATGATTGCCCTTACTGTATAATATAGATCCATGATGAAGTTTGACTGCATGGCAG
The DNA here is from genome assembly GCA_016785285.1 of Brachirus orientalis. Lineage (NCBI taxonomy): Eukaryota > Metazoa > Chordata > Actinopteri > Pleuronectiformes > Soleidae > Brachirus > Brachirus orientalis. The sequence continues at coordinate 1,854,240 of JAFBJR010000367.1, read as the reverse complement.
TAAACCCTGAGCCTTGTTTTCAGAAACTGAGTTACAAATGCAGAGCTGTGTATCCTACTGCTGTGTGGGAATTATGTCTCGACAGCTGGGCTTAAATACATTTACAGTGTTTAAAGCAGGAGGTCATGTGTGCTCAGCACAGTGTGGGAGTGGATGCAGTGGTGGTGGACGGTGTCATCATTTTACTGATGCATCCACACCTTGTCACAAACTGTAAATTACATATAAGTGCGTGTTAAGTTTAAAAACAATGTTTTTAATGCATTGGTTTGGTTACCTGAGCCGTACTAGAGACTTTTGAACAATTGTTGGAGCCACTTTCATTGGATGGCATCTAGTTTTACAGAATTATGCCATTTCTAATACATTTTTTAATAAATTTATTCTCCCAAACATATTCACATATTTTTATAATTTAAATCAATGCCCCCTCCCCCCCTTCTTCATTATCTCAATAGTCTATTCCTCATCCAAAATTTTGGAAGGGTTCAAGGTGGCTGGTAAGTGCACATTTACAAAGCTCGAGACAGATTTCCACTCACGGCAAAAATAAAATTTTTCACAAAACACATTAACAGGATGTGAAACATTTTACAAGCGCTTAGGCAAATGTGACACATTTGATCCTCAATCCTGAAACAAGAGTGGAAGAGTGAAACAAATTTACATTTTAGAAAGCAATTTTACAAAAATGCAAAACATTTTTATAAATCCCAAAACAAATTTACCAGAAGCCACAGTCCTGACGGAAAAGGAGTCTACTAAATGCTGCAAATCTCCTGAAAGTGATGCAGTTAGAGGGCATTTCTTGTTTTATGGAGTTCATGGTGACTGAGCATGAACTGAGTGATGTTTGTCCATTTTATGGAAAAACTTAAGAGAAGCTTCATGTGGTTTAGTGTGCACACTTTCTGCTGGAACGTTAAGCTACACTGACACTGTTTTATCCACTGTATGGGACGTCTCATTTGTTGAGACGTCCCATACTTGGTCCTTTCGTCTGGTCCGTGTCTTTTAAAGATTCTACAGACCATGGCCATAAAAGGCAAAATCCCAAGTGAAGCATGGGCCTTCCACAAAATTGGCAAAATGTCACTCAGTCGTGGCCCATGCTCGGTCACCAGAAACTCTTGGAGGGCGACAAAAACAGACCTCTCACTCTGTCAGGTGTGGGTGACTTGCAGCATTTGGTACATTCCTTTCTGTCAGGACTGCAGCTTTTGTAAATTAAAAGTGTTTGTGTTGTAAAGTTCTTTGTAAACCTTTTTTTGTGTAAATTTTTTTCAAGCTTTGTAAAAGAGTTTCATACTTACTGACCACCACACTTCTGTCAGATCACATCTGAGATCATTTTTGTAGGTATTGTGAGCTCTGTGCACGGCCAGAAATTTGCTGCTGGCAGTTGCTTTGAAACATTTAGAGTTTTTGAGTGTTTTTGAAGGAGCGCTGCATGATGTTTTGCATTCTTCAGTATTGTGGTGTGCTTTGGATCTACTGTTAACATAGACCCAGTCAGTGAGCAGCTTTTAAACAAGAATTAAATTTGACATAAAATCTGAAAAAAAAGGGAAAATTTTAATTAAAATGTAAGCATGATGATATTGCAATTGTCTGACCAATTCTCCTTTAATTTTTCTGCCCACCACATGATTGGGGTTGGCAAAATTGGGATAAAATAATATATATATATATATATAATATAAAAATGGAATCCCTGCTAGATTTGATGTGATTCTCCTGTAAATGTAGGTGCCTTCCTGTATGTGATTCTGTCATTCTAATGACTGTTTTTATATGGTAATGTGGTTTTTCCCTGATGTCCTGTTACCAACCTGATCCCACATACTGTGTTTTCACTTCAGTCAACATGGCTACTTCAATAATAACAATCATTATATAGATTTATAATCAATCTTTATGATTATTTGGGCTTTGAAAAGCAACGACTTGAACAGAGAAGGGAAAGTTGTTGCAGCATTTGATCCAAGGTCAGCGTCGGGTGGGGGTGTTGAACAAGGCTTTAGGGGTGTCTGACGTAACCGCTCAGCTATCTCTGGGCACAAGCATCACTTTTGTCTGCCTTGCGCCCTGAGGGGGTTCGTGTAATCAAGAAAACTGTTCACCCGCATCTGTTATATCTCTACACTATTTTCAAAATGAACTCCCCCTCACATCTTCTTGCTGACTTATATAGAGGTATCAACAGCATCAACAGAACTGTTTGTGCCGATGATGGATAGAGTCACAAAACACACTTTACCGAAAGAAACACACACACAGCAAGATGCCTTCAAGCAGCACCTCACCCAATAAGAGTCACTGCTGTTACACACACCAAGGGCCCCTGCTTCCAAACCCACAGCATCTCTTCATGTGTAAACCTGCTGTCACGTACACAGTACATTTCATAAATAGGAAGCTGCAGTCTGTCTATATGGCAGCTTCTCCTCAGCCCCTGAGCAGGGTTGGAAATCTTCTCCTTCCTGCTTTAACATCATGATTCACAGTATCAAACACCTTATAAATATTAAAACCTCGCTGGATGACCTTATAGTATCAGCATGTACTATAAGTGAGTCACTGTGTCATACAGTTCAAACACACTCCCACAAGTAAGCCAGGCTGTGGAGAGAGAAACTTCAACCACTTTCCAAGTAACAGTTTGTGAGAGTCATGATTAAATGTAAATAAAATAGCATCGCATGACCCGTAGTGTGAGAATTTCATTCGAAAATTCTCAGTGTTAACCTGTATTAATCTGTGATATGTTCTGCTTTCACACCATTACTTTGAAACACTTTGTAAATGTTGTAAGCCTTTAGTTAGACAACTGTTGTTTGCAGTTAGTTAGAAACAAGCTCTGTTTTGTCAATTCGACCCTGCAGTAGAAAGTAGGTTATTGTCTCTGATGCCCTGGAGCTAAAGCACAGAGCGAGCAACATGCCTGCTGCCTAAAGTAATGTCAACAGTGCTATAGAATCTGGGCTGAAATAGTTTAATCAGACATATTGCTCAAATTACACTGTTATAGGTTCCTCTTCATGATTGACTTTTCTGAGACAAATACATCTAAGATACTGTACCTTGTTTGTGAAAGGTACTCCATTACCATTTTCTCATAGGGTTTCGAAAGCCAAGGAGAAAATAACTTATAAACCTTATGAATTACCATTCCCATTTTTTTGCACATAGATAAAAGATAAAAAAAATATTTTTATTGATTTCCATCCGTTGATGCTGTTGAGCATCAGTGAGTGATGAAGCACGGGGTCAGCAGCAAGCCTAATGTTTAACAAACCATCAATCTGTCTTGTGAATCCTCAAGAAAAGCAGTCGCTGCCTTTTATTAAGTCTATTTGAATACTGTAGGAAGGAATATTTTATCTCTCCATCTATGATACAAATTCACTCTCTCTGGCTCTCGTGTATGTTTTTGTTTGTCCCCTTTTAGAATCAGCTAAATGCTCAAACGCAAAATGTGTGCCTTGGGTGAGCATTACAAAACTTGTATCAAAGTATTAACATCCGACAAGTCCAGGGTGAACAAGGAAGTCAGCAGAATGTGGAGCCCGTTCCTCAAAAACTGGGGAACAATTTCCCACTACATAGGAGCCGTGACAGGATAGATTCAGTATGTGTGTGTAATAGTTTGAGTTCCTGTGTGGGCAGTGGGGAAGTGGCAGCGGGATGTGAGTTGAGTTGTTAGATGAAAGGGGCAGAAAAGAGCGCTGCGTGGGTGGTGGCATGTGTGTATCTTGTCCGAGAGCTGTGTGTGTGTTTGTTAGTGCAGTATAATGTATAAATGCATGTCGGCTGTGTTTTGTGTGCATCACTCTGTGTGCGTGTGTGTGTGTGCGCGCTCCATACAAGCAGTAAGTGGCATTCTCTTTTTGTGCCCCACTAATGGCATCCTTAGCAGGGCTGTTACGATGGAAACCACGTTACCACGGAAACGCAGCCTGTCTCTGTGAATTAGCAGTATATCACTCCCTCTTGTAGCCCCTCTCAACCGCGCTCACTTTTCCACCCTCTTTCTCTCTCTGTTTACCTCTCTGTGTGCCTCCTTCATCCTTTCTGTCCACTTTCCTTCTCCCGATTCCCTGTCTCTCTCTCTCTCTCTCCCTCTGTCTCTCTGTCTGTCTCTTCATCCCTTTTTTTCTTCGCCCGTCTCCTTCTCAACCTGACAGAGCTCCAGCTGACACCTAAAGAGAGGTGTGCATGTACATGAAACAGCAAGTGACATACTAACAAGAGAGAAAGAGGAAAGAAGAGAGTGGGGAAAAAAAGGAGTGGGAGTGGATTTTTTTGTGAGGTAAAACGTATCTCTGGTTGTGAAGGAAATGTGGGTGGTGGGACATTTAGAAGGATATGATAGACAGGTTTGGGGAAGGGAAGAGGAGACTTTAATTTAGCGAGAAGCAAACATGTAAGGGATGATGCCCCTCAGTGTCAGGCGGTACAGTGTATAAAAATTCAACAACATTTATTAGTGAAGATGCATGTTGCAGCTGAATACCCCTCACCTCTATGAACCTACTGTGTATGTAGCCTTCAGTTAGCATCAAAAATCAAAAGATGTTTAGTTTGTCCATTGTGGACTATTGTAAAAGCATGGCGCTCCATTTTGTTATAATAGAACATACAGTCTTTCTCCAGCTTATCTCAAGGCCTCCTCCAAAAAGTTAAATTCACTCTTAATTGCAGCCTCACAGGAGGCCCATAGAATAAAATACATGTAAACAATAAATCTAATTAAACTGATAAACTTATCAGTGGTTCGCTTACAATTTTGATTCTAATTTTCTGATTTAAATTTAAGGTACAGCATAGTTCCTTTGGCCTCTGAGTGTCTGAGCAAGCGAATCAGGATCGGGAGGGCTCGGAAGTGAACAAGTGGCTGAAATGAAATCCTGAGAGAAAGACACTGCCTGCAAATGTTGAGCCTACTTAAGGCTATAGTAACCTCCTGCCATACGGGGCATCCATATTCACACACATAAAGTACATGTTTTTAATGTGTTGCGTTTTAGTTGTTTTTAGTGGTTACACAATAACCCTAACCCCAAGATTGTTTGTAATAGCGATACAACCTTCTACCATATGGGACATTTATATTCACACATAAAAAGCATGTCTGAAATATAACATGTTTTATACAAATAACCGTAGGCTATAAGTAAATGTTTTGAAGTCTTTCATTTTTTGGAAACCTAAAAAATTGTTCCTGAGACGCCAGTACAGGACAGTCAAGCTACTCTAAATACAAAAATACTTTTTGATTTGTGTAGTGTAGCATTTGTTGCATTGATGAGACAGGAAAGAAAGTAGCGAGTAAAGTAGGGAGGACACTTTAACATGTCATTTTAACAATTCTCTGTGTGGATTTCTTGTAAACAGAAAGAGGTTTTATTCACCTAAACACAGTATAACAAACTTTTTTTTCATCACGTAATATATTGAATCATGCATTGTTTACACACACGTGTAATGTTTTTCCCTTGGTCCTGCATTGTTTTTAGCTTTTAGCATACACTGAAACTGATTGTTGAACAGGGAGAAATGCTTCGAGCTCACCTGCATTTTTGTGAATCAAACTGAAGCCATTAACAGAAGACACACATTTAGAGAGTTTGAAAAAGGCTTAATTAGAATAGAGCATTGACAAAGAGCAAGTCAAAGGAGGCAGAGACTTAGAGTCATGGTGCACATACAGTATGGAGGGAAGATAAAATTGGGTGAGAAAACAGAGAGAACAAGAAGCCAGAGAGATTGATTATGTACTCCTAAGTGCTTTTGGCATTATCAGAACCATACTGTCCTCCTAAACCAAGCAACTTGAATTATCATTGCAGGGAGGGTGATTGAGAGGGAAAATGGAGAAGAAGGACAATGGGGAGAGAGAGTGAGAGAAGATGGAAGGAGGGCAGGAGGGTAAGGGGATGAAGAGAGTGGGTTGGCAATGTAGGAGGAGAGAGAGAGAGTGAGGGTCTGGAGGGAGGAGATAGATAGATAGAATAACTGGGTTTAGAAGTAGGACAGAGCAAGAGATTGCAAGAGACAAAAAGAAAAAAAAACATGAGAGAGAAAAAGAGCCTTTGGGATTGAAAAGACAAGCCAATTTAAAAAATCAACACACTAAACTCTACTTTATATATTCCAGCTGAGCACTGTGCATACTAATCATTGGGAGGATGATAACTTTAAAAATTTGACTTTAAATATTCATTGTAAATGCTGAAATGTCAGAATGAAAATCCACTTGGGGAATAATATTAATCCAATCAGGAAGAGGAGGGAAAAGATAAAGCAGGCGAATGAGAGAGACAAAATGCTTAACTCGAAAGACACTGGACAGATGGGTTTGGTAAAGTTCAAATAATAAGGGGAAAGGGTGTTGGGAGTGTTGCCAGCAAAGAAGGAAAGGACAGTTAAGGACACACAAGTAAAAGAGGTTTGGCGCGGGAAACAAGGAAGTGTGTGTGTTCTTGTTTGAGTATCTTTGTGAGGACCAAAACACTTAAAACCTAAAGGAGCGAGGACATTTTGGCTGGTCCTCATGTTCTGTCACCCCTTAAATTGGCTTTTTGAGGGTTAAGGCTTGGGTTTAGGCATTTTGTTGAGACAGTTAAGGTTTGGGTAATGGGCTAGGGATTGCATTATGTCTATGAGTGTCTTCACTCTGAATGCTGCAGACACATTTGTGTGCGTGTGCTTGGAAAAACAACATAAAAAGCAGAGGCTGATAGAGATGGAGGGATATGAGTGCAGTTGGGAGGGAGGAAGGTGGGTGTTAAGTGACAAAGCTGCAGGAACAAAATGTGTAACGAGAGCTTAAAAAAATGTCAGGTGAACATAAACAAGGTTTGAAGTACTTGTCTAGTGTCTCGCTCCTGCTCCCTCTGGCATCTGACTCCTCCTCTCCTCAGACACTCCCCTCCAGTTCTGCCTTTCACTCCATCTTCTTATACCTGTATCCTTATTGAAGAGGAGTGACCGTGTCTCTGCTTTCTGCACGGGCCAGAGAAATAAAGAAAACATCAAGTCATGCTTTACCCTGTACGCAGAGCAGAGCAGAGCGTATTACTCTGGAGGACAGGGCAGCAGCCTGATGGAAATGAAATTCCAGTGATTGAGCACCTGCCTCTTTAGTCTAATGAGAATTCTGGTAAGGTGATAATTTAATATCACTGAGAAGGAAGAGGAAGAGGTCGAGCCAGTATGCTCTGCACCAGGCCTGGGACCTTTCAGGTTATTTGGGATGAATGTTTTTCTGTCAGGTATGAGAATTCCTTCAATTACTATAGAATCCTTGTTTGCCTTATTTCACATTTTTATGACCTGTAATCGTAATCAGAGCACATCTTTCACATTCCAGCACAGTGGCATCTTTTTTGGAGCATCGGTGGTGGAAGCGGTAGTCATCCTATTTTAAGTGGAAGTACAATATAATGCTGTATAAAAAATATCAGGTCATTTACGTAAGTTAATAACACAAAACCATTTGTGTAGTTTAGAAGTGAGCACTATGAGGGGCCTGCTCCCAAATCACAGACCTATGACATACGGCAATGAGCACAGCATCATGAACTGTAAAGGGTCACAAGCCAAAAGGGTCACTTTACTCCCTAATAATGTACTAATTTTATTCTCCTATGCAAGATATTGACAGAAAAAGTTGTATATATACTGAATATATGTGTGTGGTGTGTCTGCTGATGCTGATATTCTGCTGGACAGTGTGTAGTTTTTCAAAGCCATAAATAGATGATCAGTTTTTGGTCTGTGCACCTGCAGTTTGGACACAAATTTGTTGGCCTCTTTGAAACTGTGACTCATCTTGTTTTGCTAAGAAACCCATTCATCAAAGTCCACATTGGTGCTAATTGGCATAAAATGTAATGTGTAAATTTGTAGCTGTGCTTCAACAGAGGTGTCTTGCAGACTTTTGTTTGGATTGATTTTCTTCCTCCCGTCTTCCTCACTGTTTGTCTTAGTTATGTGGTTCATGCCATTGCACTTTAATTATAAATTTCCAAAATTGAGGAAAAAAAAATAAAAACCCCAGAATATTAATTTATTTACAATCAAAGGTTTTCATTCACAAATTATCATCATAAGTACTTTGTTGCATAATTTAACAGAATTTTATTAACTTTTATGAGGCAGTTAATGTGAAATAATAACTCAATAATTAGTGCATTACTGGTTGTGTTAATAAAACACAAACACTTGCAAGAACAAAGCTTTTGTGTGTCGATTCTACTGCTGTCCTTAACACATTATATTCAGTGTTTGTACAATATGGGACTGTAATATTGATATTATGTCACTTCATTTGCTGGCCGGAAGCCCAGCTTACTTGCATTGTAAATACTATTACTTCACTCGTCCTCTGCCAGCCGGATTGTGCTGCTTTTAGAGTTCATATCCTGAAAGTACTCTCACAGGTGTGGTAACTCATCACGCAAACTCACTATAATGCAAAGCACACACCACTTCACAGTGCAGCACTGTACCTCCATTACCTACTGGGGATTTTGTCTGTAAAATGTAGCCAGCTTGACTCTTACCTAAGTCACGTTATAGGGGCTGCTTGGGTTTTCAGCTAACATGTATCTTAACTGCATCAGGATTATATTTCATGGCTCTATTACAGAGTGTGAAGAGCAAATGTAGCTCCTCATTTTAAATGTCACTCTACTGTATTTGTTGGACTCGCTGTATTTTGTGCTCTCTTTGTGTGACCGCTTTATTCTTTGAAGTATACGATTATAAAACACATCCTGTGACTAATAAGGAGCGTGTTTGTGTGCATGTGTGTGGCGATACCATGTTGTGAGAGATATTTTTAGAGATCTTTTCAAAATGAATGCATTTCAATGAAGAATTCAGATTCTTTGAATGGAGACGGAGATAAGAGGAGGTGATGTGAGGAGGTGAATAAAGAGGCAATAGAGCAATATTAACAGAGTGAGATGAAGATAAAGGTAAACATGTAATGTAGTTTCGATGCAGAATGACTGAAAACACTTGAAAGTCTATTTTTGTCATCTTACTTCCTCTCCTTTTTTACTCTGAAGCCGGGATGATGCTGCAGTGCCAGCATGTCCAATAAACACAGCTGCTGTCATAGATATGCACAGCAGTGAAGTTTGCCACTGTGTGTGTGTGTGTGTGATTGTGTGAGCTACATACATGTAAGTGTGTAGAATGTGTGAGTCACCAGCAGGCTCCAGATGCAGGATTCAGATTTTGTTCAGTGACACAGCATGCAGGTGGGGGTGAGGAGATGTGACTGCCAAGAGCTGGCTTTATTTCCACAGATGGTATGTGTGTGTGTGTGTGTGTGTGTGTCAGGGTCAGGAAATCTTGAGTGGCAACCAGTGGTGACGTCACCCATAAGAATTCGAAATCCTGTTTTGAAACCTCCACAATCGCGATTTGGCTGTGTACCACGTGGATGTTTTGGAAGCAGAAGGTCAGAGGCGTCACCTGCAACTCGGCTCCTATTGGACAATACCAGCTGTCAGTCACACTGGTGTCCACTGTATTATAGTTTATTTTCTTGACTGACATCATGTTGTCTTGATGAAGAGCTCAAACTAGTGATTGAGACCAGCCAGTGGAGTTGCCCCCTGGTGGCCAATCAGTATATATTTACTTCAGCATTTCAGTAGAACCAAAAGACTACATTCACTTTTTAAATTGCGGAATCCACACATCATGCGTGTACAGTAGGCACGCTTTCAATTGTGCATGTCTGTTTCTGCACAGAAGCCATACATGCAAATTCGTCCATGTGTGTATACATACAAGGGCACAGCGAGGGAGAGGAAGAGTAGCTCACACCTCCACTGTGTGTGTTTTGTGGCTGCTGTTGCAACCAACTGTCAGGCTGAGAGCAGGAGGGAGGGAAGAGATGAGGAGGGGGATGGGAGTAGAGTGTGAAGTGATGTGCTTAAGGATGTAGGAAAAACATACATCCCAGGTGTTTGTGCCTCTGAAGTCACATCCAAAATGTTGATTGGCCACTAAAGGGTTTAGAGCCTATTCAAATTCATTATAAAGCCAATGGCTGGAAGGAGGTGCTTGCGGTGATGATTTCATTCGACAGCATCATGCAAGTTAATCAAACTTCATCTTTATCAAAAATGTTTGCAGATGTTAAGAAATAAAATTGAATTATTTCTCTGCTGTGAACTTGAGGCTCACTTTAAGACAGGCTAAATAGCTTGACGTATTTAATGGAGCAGAGTCTGGCTTGAAAACACAGTGTCCGTGTTTTTTTCATCATTTGGTTTCCATTTTTAGACTTGAGCGGAGGTAAGAGAGATCAATTCATTCTTTAATGAAAATTCTGCAGAGAATCAAGTGTAGATTTGAAACATTTATATGAAAAGAGAGGCTCATTTCAAAGGCTCAGACCATTGTTTCCGACTCTCCTTACCTGTTATTTGTTCAGGGCAAAGGTAAAGCTTCATCAAATTTAGTAAGGATAAGTATAGATTTTCCTTTCTTTTGTCTGCTTTTGCTGCAATAAGCACTCAAACTATGCAGTCGCTTTCTGCTTTCCCATGCATTATACAGCATATACTATGTGATATTGACACTGCATTGAGGGGCTGTATATTCTATTCCTGTGTGTATTGTATTCTGTACATTTATTGTATTATTATTATTATTTTTTAAATGGCTCTTATACTATCACCATTTTCTTTGTAACTGGACCAAATTAAATTTTCTTTTGATGAAATCATCATGGTAGACTGCAGATCTTGCAGGTGGTTAAAGTGGGGTTAAATCTTAACTTTTTTAAAACAATTAAAAACTCACACAGGAAGTTTGGTCACTCTATTTTATGCTATTTTAGAATCAACTGCAGATTTTGAAAGATTTTTTTTAATCTTCATCTGCAGCTCACTCCATCCAATGCCTGATTTTGAAAAATCTGATGCCCAGTTGCAGCTTCCTAACAAGGTGCTGCTCACATGAGAGAAGGGCGACAGAGCTACAGATCCAGTGTTTAAAAAGAGGGGAAGGGTGTGGGACAACAAACTGTACAATTTAAATGCAATAGCTGGTATAATTTTGATTCTTTACACTAAACATGTGAAACTAACTAACTGATCATGTGTGTCAGGTTTTTGTATTTTTTTTTATTTGAGCCAATCGTTCCTCTGTTCCTTTTTATTGTCTGTCTCAGTTCAAAGGTATATATTTTTTTGGCATGACAGATGGATGCTGCTGCCAAAAGCTGTCCCTCTGTTGGATCAGCTGTACTCCACTGCAGATCAGACCTCTCTATAGTCCCCACACATTCAAGTCTGCTGTGCAAACTGTACCATCCTTCCACTCAAACAGCACAACAGCACAGTAAACCCCTTCTTTCTGTGATCCCTATTATCTCCACCTGCTCCTGCTTTTCAGCTCATCTGTGTATATCTGTGCAAAATCTCTTAATCGATTGTGACACTGATTGTGGGATTGCGACTGTAGCGTCAGAAGAGCCAGGAGGCCATGGAGTGTGGATTGAAGTGAGGTGTAGCGCCAGTGAATGACAGTGTGCATGTGGAACAAGGAATGAGACAAGATTGGTGAAACAGAAGAAAAGGAAGAGATGGGGGGGGGGGGGGGGGAGATGGGGGGGGGGGTGCATTAGCGACTGGAACAAATAATGGCTGAACGGAGTGTACGCGTGTGTGTGTGAATGCATCAAAACGTGAGTCAACATGAATGAAATATTTCCGATTGCCAAGCTGAAGCTTGCCCGTTTAATGGTGCGATAACTCTGATGGGCTGTTGTGTGCTGTTTAGATATTATTGTGCTTAATTTAGCACTCACAGGACTCCTGTCACAGCAGCTGACATGGGTCTCTCTAAGTGTTTGGGTATGTGTGTGCAAGAGGAAGAAACAGAGGCATTAAATGAAGAAACAAGAGGGGTCAATGTGAGGTAGAAAGTACTGTTTCATTAATAAGAGAGAGTAGGAGCAGGGAGGGGAAGAAAGAGTTCATAGATTAAACGTTATTTAATCATTATATGCATTTAAACGTCTCCTGATTCTAAGCAAAAAAATGTGGGAATGAACCTGACCCAAACAGATGTTCAGACACTGTCCTCAATTGATGCTGGTTTTATGCCAATATTGAACAACAGCCCATATCATTATTCTTCATATACACACAAGTAGATATGCCCATGAAAAGGTGTTGTTCTGCTTTACAGAGTTAAAGGGAAAAAAAATCATCACTCAAAAATAATATTCCAAACATTAACTAAAATTGTAAAATAGTTGGAGAAAGGTTCATATCTTCTAAAAGTATATGACCTCAAATCAGTCAACTAAAGAAAAAATATATTGGCCACTGATTAAACATGTACAGCAAAAAACTTAAAATAAACTTCAATACTACAATAGATAGATAGATCTCTGTCACACTTTATATGGCTCTGTCAGCTTGACTAAAACAAGAGGTGAAGACTGAGCAACACTTTCTGCTACATGGCTAAACCAATGAAAAGGACAAGATTTTTTATTATATACAGTACATCAGTCTTATTTTTGGCACATTGTTCGTCCAAAATTGAAAATCTGAATTGAAAGAAAATGGAGAGAAAGTGAGTTAATCGTGGGAATAGAATGATAAGTAGTGTTCACAGCTGCAAGTTTTGACTTCATTTGTGCTAAAGCAAAACATAGTCATGTAACTCTCACTCTTTTGCTCCCTTGACTTTTTTCAAGCTTCACTTGCTCTACTTTGTATTAATGAGGACACACACGTGCGCGCGCGCGCACACACATGCGCACACTCGCAGGTATGTGCACTTCATTTGCACTGATAAGCACAATTGGTCATGAAGTAAGGATCTGATGATGACATAGTGAAGTACTGTTTCTACACATTAGTGCCGTAAGAGACGTGAGTGGGACGGACGTGCAGCAGCGTGTGGGGAAAAGGAGGGATTTATGTGTTTTGTTGGATTTTGAAAGGGAGAACAGGGTGAGTTAGTCAGCGAGAGTGCAGTAGGAGAAGACTGGCTTGTTGTCTCAGTCAGGAGACAAACTCTGACACTCACAGCAAAACAGCAACTGCAAACTGGGGATGAAACGTGAAGCGACGCCCAAACCCCTCTCAGTTTTCATTTCATCACATGCGTCCGAGTAATTTCTCCCCCTTATCGTTCCACTGATGCAGAACATTTGTTACATCTGTCACCGTGCCTCCACTGTTCCTCTGTTCCTTTTCCGACAACCTCTGCCCCCCCTGCTTTCTCGAGGAGCCGGAGTAGGAGGACTCGAGGCTTATTCTGCACTTGTACTTGTTAAGTCACTGAGGACGAGAGCGCCAGCTAAATGTAAATGTTAAATGTTGTGGAGAAGAAGGGAGCAACGGAGATAAAAGAGGATGAGATAGAGAACGTAGTCTTTGCTTTGAGAGCGATGGGACTGGAGAGGCGAAGAAGGAGGGAGAATGGAGATAGAGAGGGTGGTCTCCACACTGACAGTGACTGAGAGCAAGCCTTTATCATGTTGCCAGGGAAAAAAAACACAGAAGCACATACTGTATCAACCACACTCTCACTCTATTACCCCTTGCGATCTGTTCTCCTTGTGCTCCTCTTCTCCACAACAACACTTGCTCCTTCTCCTCTTCTCTAAAGATCAGGTGGTTGCATATTTCATTCATCTCTTCAGGCTGAAAATGTCTTTGGGGTAGATGGTGTTTGTTTGTTTTGTAGCTATGGTGTGAACATAGTGTACATTTTGATAAACAGTACAAATCAGAAAGGTTTTGTGTGTGTGTGTGTCTGAGGTAGAATTCAGTTGTAGTGGTGTGAACAACTGACAGCACAGACCAGACCAGGTGCACCCTGGGATGCATGATAGATGGAGAGAGGGAGGGAGGGAGTGTGAGTGTGTGTGTGTGTGGGGGGGGGTAACAGAAGTAGAGAACAGCAGTGAGAAACATAGCAGGGGAGGCCAATATGAGATGAATGAAGAGGAGGAAGGAGGAGAAAGACAAGGATGAGGAAGAACTGGGGATAATAGGAGGAGAGATAAAGAGTGGAGGGTTGAGGACAAACTAGAGCAGGAGATTGAAATCAGTAGATACGACAGGAGTGGACAGATTGAGAGTGGAGAGGGAATAAATGGATAAATAACATCCTTATCTTAACTTGCCCCTTTCCTCACTTTCTGCTGCTTCTCCTAAGCCTCAGAAATCCACTGACACCCACTAACATCTGTCTTCAAACTCAGCGTTCATTTCACGTCGCACATCTTCTGTGCGGTTTCAGTCATTTTTTCAGCTTGACCTTTCAGCGCCACCATTCCATGCAGTGAGGTGGACATGCATATTCCGCTCCTTCACTGGTGTGATGCTGTGATGTGCATTATGGAGGTTAATGCCTTCGTCTCTGCCTCTATCTCAAAAATGATGTTTGCACGCAACTAAACTGCATTCTCTAATTACATTTTATGAGGAATCTTTTTTTTTTTTCTTCTCTTGAATTATATTTGATTTTACCAATTACACATACAGTTGTTCACAAGAAGGCAGAATTCTAACCTGAAGGTGTTGTGTGTTTATAATATGAGGAACAACAATGATCTTTTCTCATCTCGCACTGTTGTGAGATAGATTTTTTTCTTGTAACATACATTTTTAAAACCTGTTACACTATAACACTGATCAGAGGCGATTGCTCTAAGACAGCAAGGAAAGCTCTGCCTCCTCTAAAATGCCAAAAAATAAATGGTCAAATATGTACTGTTGTATTTGTACGCTAGAACAGTACGCTAGAAAGCAATCAACTGTATTATGAGTAGTTTGTTCCAAATCTGCTCTTTATCACAGATCATCTGACACAATTTTCTTCTCATACTTTCCTGTAGCAGCACGGTGCTCAGTGGAAGCTCCGGTTCAATTGATCTTTTTTTTTTTTTCTCCACTGAGCGAGGCAGTTATTGGATACATGCGGCACAATTGTCACTTCCAGGAAAGCTTAGTGTCTCTGGGAGTCAATGGAGCGGCGGGTACGCATGGATGCTGGGCTGATACAAAATGATTGGAGAAGTTTAGAAACAAGTGGAGGGCAAATTTATATATGTATAAATAGCTGGGTCTGCAAAGGGCTTCCTGTACTGATGTTCACCATAGCAGCAGTGCAGGGAGATAGAAAAATAATATATGTTCATGTATATGTGCACTTAAAGCGTTATTAAAATGTTATATTGTTATACTAGTGAATTTTTACAAGAGTTGTTCTTTCATTGAAAATGGAAGAGACAGCACAAAGATTTTGTAGATTTTGTAGGTCAAGTCAAACAAAAAGTGGGAGCGTGATAGAATAAGACATCGTAAAAGGGTGAATATTGGTCCTGCTTTCACTTGCCAGCATCAGCTGAGAGACGCTGAGGCATGTGGGAGTGATAGTGTCCTGGCTCTGTTACTGTTGGACTAGTAAGTAGACATTGTTTACAAACTGCACATAGTACGTTGGAGCTGCTGTGTGTCAGGTGGTGTTATTGAAGTCCTGTTGTTCCCCATTAATGTTCCAAATTCAAAGTTATTCATGTAGTGGAGCGGTTTGTCCCCCTAGCTGCTGGTTACGGCTAACATGCTTGCTGAAGACATGGCTAGAGTTCTCCATTATTGTTGGTTTGTCAACAAACACACATGTTACCACGGCGTGTGTTTAATGACAGTTGCAACAGACAGTACTGTTTTCCAACTTTAGGGGGATCCAGAGAGAAAAAAAAACTACATTGCGTCGCTTTAAAGTGAGAAAACATGCCTAAAACAGGCAACGCTGAGCAGAGTTAAGTGTGCAGTTAGGAATCACAGGGAATACGGTGCAGAGGAAGATCTGAAATCTTAGCTTTACCAGCTGATTTGGCAGCAGCTGAGGTGTCACCAGCAAAACACTGAACTGACTGAACTGACAAGCAGGGACTGACATCTTCATTAATGGCAGATTATTCTTTACATTTATCACTAAATAGTAAGAGCAGGCGATTCTCCTGCAAGAGCAGCTGTTTACTGAGTTAACTGCTATGCATGGGGGCTGCCGTCATCTTCCTTGAGAACAACACAATTGTTTTTTGGGGTTTTTTTTGTGGTAATGAACATAACTGCTAAACCTAAGCCACCCCAACCATGACAGCCATATACTTATCTCTAACCAAAACCGTTTTCAGGAAAGATGTTTAACGGGAACAGATTATTAGATTTTGGTGGCGATCCGGATCCCCTTCTGGATCCAGGAACCTTTTGAAGGATTCTTTATCATTTCTTGGTGGAAGTCTATGCTCTCTGAATGCTTCTACTTTAAGTTGTTGAGAGTTTTTTTTCTGAGTTTGTGAGTGTATGGTAATGAATAGGAGCTGTCGTAGCCTGCCTTTCACTGTGCTACTTAATTATATTCACCTGATAAAGTATATACATCATTGTTTAGACTGATGCTTATCTCCAGTCTCCTTAGCCTACCTCAATGATACACACTCACACAGAGGCACAGATTGTTTCTCTCTGGCCCATTTCTGCTCTAAGTTTAGCTGATGACCCACTGAGGGGCCTTTGCAGTCTGGTGCTTTTGCTGCTCCTATGCTACTGTTTGTCCCATGGTCCTAGTAGAATACTTCTTTCTCTGTGCATGTGTGTGTGAGAGTGTATTTGTATTTCTCACCTCTTTAGGTCTATTTCTGGCATAAATGGGTTAGGGTTAGGCCAGTAGTAATTATGGTTAAGGTTAGATTAAGCATCTAAAGTCGTGTGTGCGTATATGTGTGAACATGTAAGCCTTGAGTGTTACGTGGTATTAATTTCCAGTTAATTCATTCCCTCTTCATTTGTC
Source organism: Brachirus orientalis (assembly GCA_016785285.1). Taxonomy (NCBI): domain Eukaryota; kingdom Metazoa; phylum Chordata; class Actinopteri; order Pleuronectiformes; family Soleidae; genus Brachirus; species Brachirus orientalis. Next base: position 1,837,383 of record JAFBJR010000367.1, on the reverse strand, counting down.
TTTTTTTTAGTTAAGTTTGTCTTTTTGTGTGTCTCTTCCACAGAATCCATAAAAGGCTAAAGTGGCTGTGACAGTGTTGCATTCAAAGTCATGTTGAGTCAAAATTACGTCAATATTTTAATCAAGACTTGTACTTTTTTTCTTTAATTAAGGTTCAAAATGTACTTAAAATAAGGTCACTGTTAATTAGATGATGGTCTGACAAATGTGCAAGCTAATTAAGCCTGTATGTGTTTGATTAAAGATAAGTCGACATCCATGATAAGAAATGTGATGATGAGGCACGAGAAACGCAGAGTAGACGGGGAATAAGGGAAGGTTTAATTGAGGTGGAGATAATAAGTGTATGAAGAGAAAGGGAGAGAGAGAGAGAAAAAGACAGAGAGCTAATGAGGGACAGGAAATCATCAATATGTAATTTCAGCACACATGGTGATGGCGGAGTGCGCTGAGGCTTCATCAGAAGCAAGCACACTTTAGCACTCGTGTGTGTATATCTGTATCTATCTCCGGTGTGTGTGTGTGCATGCATGTCTGCAGGAGACTGTAAGGACAAATTTTTTCTTCAAACATCCCTTTATGCAGACATTTTGGCTGGTCCTCACAACTTTAAATTTATTTTTTAAGGGTTAACACTTGGTTTTAGGATTAGGATTAAAATTTAAATATTTTGTTTATGTTGGTGTCAGGTTAACTATTTACACAGTCTCATGATGAGGACTTGTCTTCCTTATGGGGACAAAAATCAAGTCCCCGTGTGTAAATGACTACATTTTAAGGTTTTAAGGTTAGGCTGAGGTTAGGGTTAGGTTAATGTCAGGGTCAGGGTTAAGGTTAGGGCACTAGTAATTATGGTTAAGTTTAGAGCAAGTCTCCAGGAAATGAATATAAAGTCATGGGCAGCCGTGGCTGTTGGTGTGGCTGTTGCCTGTGGCTGCATAAGCTTATATCTCCTGTCCACTATCTTACTAATTTACAATATTAAAGCAAGAACCAGCTGTTTCCCTTTCTCCTGCCTCACTTCCCACTCTCCTGCTTTCTCTTTTACATCTCTCCTTCTCTCTCTGTCTCTCTCTCTCTGTCTCTCACTGGTTGGCTTCTCAAGTCAAGTTCAAAGGAGCCTTCATAGGTAGGATGGAGATATTCATTGCCAAAAGCCTCCCAGCAACAGTCACCATCATCTCTCCCTGACTTGCTCTCCCTCTCTGTCTCAGTCGCTCTCTCTCTCTTTTCTTCTCACACACTTTTTCTGTCTTGGCCTCATTTCTACTTCATCACAAAGAAAAAGAAAACACCTGTTTGGTGTAATGGTCCACTAAAGATTCATTGGAATGCCTTGAAGTCAATAATGTTGGTGAGGAAATGTCGACCAAGTGCTTTTATGTGAGTTAATTAGTGCGAATGCACCAGGTTATCTGTGGTACTAATGGTATTTTATTTGATTTAATTTCATAATATAATAATTCATAATAATTCTCGCATGATTCAAAGATTAGTTTACAGAAATGTAAAGCCTATTTTCACTTCCTACACCAACAGTTAAAGTATCTGTTGTCAGCTGTCATTTTATTGACAATTAATTATACTGTGGAATTCCTAAATATCATACATGCAATACCATGCATTTTAAATGTGTTTTACAAGTTTCACCACACACACGCACGCGCGTGCACACACACACACACACACACACACACACACGCACACACACACACACATACATATATATATATATATATATACAACAAAATGATGAGCTGATATTGATCAATTCAGATTGACCATTAGACATGTTGCCATGGAGACCTGAGACCATTTGCAGGAAAAACAGGCCCCAGATTTTAGACCTGCCACAACACAGGCATCTATGAAACCTATTCAAATCAAGGGACAAAATATTTCAGCCTATTTTCATTGTTACCTTGGAAACCAAGCAAACTATAACAAAGGGCCACACAGCTGTGAAGTGATAACAACAGTGCTAGCCACAATGTAGTGAAAAGAACCGGGTTCACATTCAGGTCCGACTGAAGGCCTCTCTGTATGGAGTTTGCATGTTCTCCCCGTGTGCATGTGGGTTTTCTCTTGGTTTCCCGGTTTCCTCCCACAGTCCAAAAAACATGCAGAGGTTAATTGGACTCTCCAAATTGACTGTAGGTGTGAATGTGAGAATAAAGTTGGTCCTGCGATGGACTGGTGACCTGTCCAGAGTGTACCCCACCTTTCACCCTGTCAGCTGGGATTGGTGCCAGCCATGCCAAGGATAGAGGGGTAGAAAATGAATAAAATTAAAATAGTACAGACTAACTCCACTATAATGATATCAGAGCACTCAAATAAATAGGTAACAAAGACCTAAATGAAGTTAATTTTCACATTTCCAGAAATACTAAGTATGCTTATAAAGTATAAAGTTTAAAGTACACACATGCGCACCAGTCAGATGTGCCACTGGTGTGTGCAGTAATTTGATATAACTTTTATCTACTTTTAGCTTTGCAGCTGTCACTTATAGTGTAAAAACAGCCTCTGGAACACAGTAATATAGTGTGATAAATTACATTGTAATTGCAGGGTGTAACTGTAAATATGTTCATGTGAAAGTGTGTCCTTATGCTCTGAATTACTCTATGTAATCACTGTACAATTTGTGCTTCCATTAACAGCACCTCTTGTAGTTTTATTGTGTCATAATGTCTGTGTGTATGTGTGGGTAAATCTTTATTAACATGTTAAGCAACAACTCAGTGTTACTGCAGTGTTGATTTGTCTTTTTTCTCCCCTTTTCTGTTTGTGATTGTTTGCCTGCACGTGTATGGGTGCCTGCTGATGTGTTTGAGTTTTACGTCAGTCAAGTGTGTGTGTGCGTGTGTGTGTGCGTGTGCGTGTGCGTGTGTACTTGTGCGTGGATGCATGTTGTAGAACAAGAGTTGAAGTGGGTCTATTTCTTTTGCAGTCACTGATGTGCCTCTATCTGTGTAATTGAAATACCTGCATTATTGACTCGCTCTCTCTTCTCCAAGTCAAATAACTTCTCCTGGAGTATGTGAGTGGAGTCATTTGGTGGTTGTGGGGCAGAGCAGGAACACAGAGACCGCACACACACACTCACTTACAAATGTAACAGAAAGCCCTACATTGAGGACACAGATACAAACATCCAGGTACATGCAAGCACTACTGAATTCACAAACACACATATATATGTGTGCATATATATATATGCACTGTATGTAAACTGTAAACTGTATAAAATGACACATGCAGACATGTGTTAGATGATAAGTCTCTATCTCACACAAACACATGCATCACTTAGTAGAGGACACACGTGTGTCCTGTCTCTCTACCTCTCTCTGACAGCATCAGTTCTCTGTGGTTGAACAACTCAGGCTGTCTAAATGGCTGGCTGACTGCCTGACACACACGCACACACGTGTGTGCCTGCTCCACTGCTGACTCCTGGCTTCCTGCCCCTTCTCTGCTCATTCGCTCCACACAGGATCACAGCCGTCTGCCAGCCTGCTCTCTTCCTCTCCATTCATTCTATTGTCACCACGCTGTCCTCTGCCTCTGTCCCTCCGGAGGCCTCAAATCCTGGCTAAGTTTTTGCTGCTCTATGTACATCTCTATCCTTCACTGTGGCTTCAGTTGCTTTTCTCTCTTTCTCGCTGTCCTTTTCTCTCATCTGCAAACCACACTTCCAAGAAAAGTTGGGACGCTTTCTCAAAATGCAGTAAAACTAAAATCTGTAATTAGTTGAATTACTTTGACCTTAATTTAACAGCTAAAAGTAAAAAGATTTTCAGAAGTGCAACCTAAAAC